>JANFOE010000611.1:0-381481 GCA_025667525.1 Glebionis coronaria | reverse complement strand
TTGAGTGCTTATAAGGAAATCATACAGTTTTAACATTCAAGAGAGAAATTAGCTTTTTCATAAGCACTAAAGCAATTGCAAGTTTCTGTAACAAAAGTACATTCTGATTTCTTATTCTGGAAAATCCACTTCATAAATCTCCCTATTTTCTTTCACAATCTTGTTTAGCAACTTGTCTTGAGTAGATCTAGAAGTTTTCAGCTTTTTCAATTTTTTGGTCAAACTTGGTCAATAAGCTAGTTTCAGCTTATTTGCAATTTCCAGCTTTATTAATTGATCATTTTCCATAAGAAAAGACATTCCAGACTCTCCTTAAACTGATTAACAAGATTTATCTTAAAAATCTGTTTGTGCATGTCTAGCTTTTCAGTTAGCTTATTCTTGGCTTATTGAAGTTGGCTTATTTGAGTTTTATTGCATTTCAAGTCTTTTCCTTGGATAAGCCTAAGTGTTTTTCAGTTTTAAGCAGTTTAAAACTGGTTTGAGATTAAATGGTGCATTTTAGAGCTTATACGAGCTTATTTGTCTAAGTAGCCCGTTTTTGATAGAATTTCCCACTTTATTGCACATTAGTCCCTAAAGTTTGTTCCTGTTTGTATTGGCAGCTAATTTTCCTTGTTATTAGGGTTTGCATAGTATTAGTCCAAAACTTTTCAATACTTGTCAATTTTAGTTAGTAGTTTTACAAGTTGTTACATTTTGTAAAAAATCCTAAAAACAACAATGGTGACCGAAAAAAAAACTATTTCTTAATCGATCTGTTTATTTTTTTGGTTGCGTTGTTCTTGCGATTTGTTTTTAATTTAGGTCGGTATCGTGTGTGTTTGTTCCTTGTGTCCTACACAATTGGTTCTGTTTGGGTTTTTGTCTTCGCAACATTAGGGTTTTTTTTATCACAAGTTAGGATTGGTTGATATTTGCAACATTCTTTTAATTCTAGGACGGCTGACATTTGATTATTGTTTTAGGGTTGGTCGGCTGACATTCATTGTGTCGGCTGACTTTTGCTTAAATCATTAATTGGTCGACTGCCTATAGTTTATTAATAGAATCGTTATTCATTTATTAGGTGTTGATTTTCTGGATTTCGATTACTGTGTTGATTTAATAGGGTTCGGGTTTCATTGTCGGCTGACATTTCTTGGCGGCTGGCCTTTGCTTGGCGGCTGACCTTAAGTCTTGGCGGCTGACCTTAAACTTTCTTGGCGGCTGACCTTCTTAAGTGGCTGACCTTCTTAAATTGGCTGACATCAATTTAAGGTTTTCATTATTAAGTGGTGCAATTATTTAGTTTCGCTATTAATTTCCTAGGTGTCTTTGAATCTGGGTTTCGGTTATCGTTTTGTTTTTACGATAAAAAAAAGTTACTGTTTGTTTAGGGTTTAATTTTCGTGGTTAGGGCTGTGTTTGATTGAACATGGATTCGAGCAATGAAAGTGATAAGCCATTGTTTACAGGTTGGAATGATAGGGATATGGTGTCTAATCTTAAGGTTCTAGTAACGTTAGAGGAGATATCTAATTTGTTTTCTATTCCTTTGAATACTGTGCGTGACATTGAAGTGTTTGCAAATGGTGTTAAGGCAAACAGATTTCCTAAATGGTCTACCTTACCTAAGGAGACCACTATGCTTTATTATGAAGTTTTGTGTGATCGCCATATGAATCTTACTAGCAAAACGTCTTCACTCAGTTCAGGTGGTTCGAGTGTGCACTCAGCACAAATAGCTAAGGAAACAGATGACTATATTCCAAATGTTTCCTCTTCTTGTGATGTATCTTTGGACCTTGCAGCTAAGGCTGCAACAATTAATTGTATGCAACCGTGTAATCTACATGAGGTTTTGAAATTATTTGGTGTAACGATTTGCACGGTTGGTGATGCGGGTGAATTTATGCATGAATTAAGAATGAAGAAACATCCTTTGTGGGGATTGATCTCACATGACCGTGCTAAAGAAATTATGGAATTACTTTGCAAATTTGAAGCTGATATGGTTACGTCTACTAATGGAGGTATTAATGCAGTCTCTTCTTCGTTTAATTCTGATAATGTCCATGAAGGGGTTAATATTTCTATTCCTAAGAAGGTTGTTGAAAAAGTAAATACTCGCTACCAAAACACCTTATATGGTTACTTTCTTGGTAAAAGGATTGCATTTCCTGTGGTTGAGTATTTTGCTAAGAATAACTGGGCAAAACATGGTCTTAAGCGTATTATGATGAATGAGAAAGGTTTTTTCTTTTTTCAATTTGGGTCTAGTGAGGGTCTTAATGCGGTTCTGGAAGGTGGTCTGTGGATGGTTCGTAATTCACCAATTTTTCTTAAGAAATGGACTATGAAAACGAATCTTCTAAAGGATGAACTAACTCGTATTCCGGTATGGGTCAAGTTTCATGATGTCCCGCTACAGGTATTTGAAGAGGAAGGTATTAGTTTAATTGCTTCGTTTCTTGGTAAGCTTATTATGATGGATAATTATACTGATAATATGTGCAAAGAGTCTTGGGGTCGGTGTAGTTTTGCTCGTTGTCTTATTGAGATGAACGCTGTTTCGGAATTTATAGATAACGTTACTATTGGTGTCCCTGATCTTGAAGGCTCTGGTTGTACTAAGGAATTAATTCGTGTTGAATACGAATGGAAACCGCCTAGATGTCATACTTGTAATATTTTTGGTCATTCCTTTGATTCTTGTCCGAAAAATGTTAAACCTACAACGGTTGAAAATGTGACAACTCATGTTGATAATGATGGATTCCAACAAGTGCAAAGTAAGAGGAAGAAGTACAAAGGTAATTTAGGGAATCAAGTTCCGAGAGGTGTTCCATTGAGTAAGGGTTCCCAAACAGGAAAGACGGTTGTTTTTCGGCCAAAAACTCGCTTGGATACTACAAGTACGAGTGGTGATAATAGTAGAAAGTTGAATACTAAATCTGGCCAGTCGCAGTAGACTAGCAATCCTAATGGTCCGAACAAGGGTAAAGCTCAAATGAGCAGTGTTTCTACATCTAATAAATTTTCATCTTTGTCCATGCCTGGTATTGATGAAGGGGTTCAACTAAGCGAGGAAGATAATGAGGAGGGAGTCGAGGTCGTCTTTGATGAATCGGTGAATCTTCTCAACACTAATTTTGGGGCAAGCACTCCTACTGGTTGATCCCATGTTGATCTTTTATTGTGTTTCTCGTAACTTTATGTTATCATCTTGGTTTTTGTCTAGTTTATATATTTCCAGTATTCTAGACTAGTTAATGTTTATGGCCTGTCATAAACATTTTGTTTAACAAGCTGCCTGTAGCTTGCGGTTAATGTGGCATTTCAGCCACATTCCTTGTACTTCAACGCTTTTTTTGGTTCTATTTACCGGGGTCATTGTTACCCTTTTACCAAAAAAAAAAAGTTGTTACATTTTGTTAGTAGTTTGTTACAATTTGCATAATTATTCCTTTTACTTTTTGATTTTTACATTTCAAGCATTCTAGTTTCAATTACTTACATTTTTAGCACATTATTTCCATAGATTTTTAATTTTGTCCTTTTGTGAATAAAAACTTGGTAAGTGCTAATTGTTTTACGGATACGTAGTTACTATTTCTCACATTTTTATGTGCTTGCTTAAATAGACATAGAAAATCCAAATAACCCTATCAACCAAAAACGATAATAAACCTGATTTTGTTAGGACTTTCAATTGGTTAAGAATTGAGAGAAACAAACTCCAATTTACACAATTTCAAATGGCGCCGCTGCCGGTTCTTTGACTTTACGAGAGACTATCGATTGACGGTTTTCATTGGCTTTTGGGATCCGTTCACCTGTGAATGTTATTTTTACGTATCATAAATCAAAAACAATAAAAAAATCAAAAATTTAAAAATATAGAAACTAAAAAATAACAAAAACAATTCTTTTCCTAAAGAATTGACCAAAAAATTAAAAAATCAAAAAGCAATCTTTTTCCTAAGAGATTGCACCAAAAATTATATATTATTGGATTCCCTCGGTTTTTATGTACACATAGTATTTTCTTTAAAAAACCCCACGAATACAAAAATATTTTCTATATATTATTATACGTAAATACGTATACGTATAAGAACAACCAATACACATATTCTCCATAAGTATTGCCAAGGCAATACACCGTGTTGAGGGGCGTTCCGGTCCTTGACACGTGTATCGATCAAATTCAATAAAGCAAGAATAGATAAATACTTCCAATAAGCAATAATTCGAAGAATACAAACTACAAAGTGAATAGAAAGACGATGTGCTATAAAATGCCATCTAAGGGTCAATAGGTATATAAGTGCTTCGGGGCCACCTAACCCCCCGTTCACTAGTGCGTATTCCAAGAAGGAAGGCTTCATTGGGGGTCTTGCACCCATGTAGTAATTACATATATTATACTTTCTTGTGGATATTTCATATTGAAACTCGAAGAGGTTAATCCCTTTCTCTTCAAAGTCAAACGAGGGCTTCTCTCCCATTCCTCGTATTGAGTTGCATGCTCACTCGCGGGCGTGCACAAATACCGATTGGTGTACAACCCTTCCTCCGGAAAGGAAGAAAAAGAGAAAGAGTAGGAACACCACCGTCCATCAAGCCGATCCCGAGAATCGTGCTTTGATCCATACACATCAAGAAGCCATGGCCGGAGTTGGTACTCGACCTTTGATGGAGCACTTGCAATCCAATGTGCAAGGGTGTGCCGATGCTATCAAGATACCCGATATTCCCGCAAACACATTTGAGCTAAAAACATCCATGATTAACTTGGTTTAAAATACACCATTTTATGGGAACAAGAATGATAATCCACATGATCACCTTAAGAAATTTCTTGCTCTTTGCAACACCATTAAGTACAATGGAGTTCCCCATGATGCCATTAAGTTAATATTGGTGCAATTTTCACTAGAGGGTCCGGCTAAGCATTGGTTAGATACACAACCACCCGAGAGCATTACCACATGGGATGATTTCACTAAGAAGTTTTTGAACAAGTTCTTTCCCCCATCTAAGACCACGGCTTTGAGGAACTTAATTATATGCTTTCAACCAAAACCTAGTCAAACATTTAGTGATGCTTGGGAGGAGTATAGAGAGTTATTGAGGAGATGCCCTAACCATGGATTGGATGAAGTTCACCAAATCAATAATTTCTACAATGGCCTTAAACCTCATCACCAAGACTCACTCAATGCTTCCGCGGGAGAAAATATTCTTCTTAAATCCATTCAAGAAGCTTGGGATATTATTAAGACCAAAGAAATGGTGCAAACTAACACACAATTTGATGAAAGAGTACATGTCATTCAAGAAGGATGTTATAAACCATTGGAGACTCAACTCATTTCATGCATTCAAGAATTGACTCAAGCTCAAAAGAAAAGTCAAACAATTATGCAAAACACATAAAAGATGCAACAAACCATGATGAATGACTTTATGAAACTTTCGTTGGGCAATAATTCCACCAATGATGTGCATGCTATTACTCTTTCGTGTGAGACTTGTGGAGGTCCCCATTCATATCAACAATGTGATAAGGTGCAAGGATATCAAGGGGAGTGTTATGCATACCAAGAGGAACATAGAGAACATTTCAAGCCTAACATCAATCAAAATAACATTTCTTATAAGTCTCAAAATTACCTTACTCCACCGGGATTCCCACCCCAACCACCCACCCAACTTCACCGAAATCCCCCTCAATTGTTACAAAGGAACCAATGTCCAAGACCACAATACCAAGGGACAACTACAAGGCACCTAACCATTTTCAAAATCAAGGAAATAACTTTTATCCACCAAATCAAGGATACCTTCAACTTCAAAATCAAGGATATGGGCTACAAGAAACTCATGAGTATGTTGAGAGGAGAATTCGTGAAAGTGAAAAAAGAATGAATGAGCAAATGAAACTTTCAACGGAGGAGCAAACTAAGGGGCTTTTGATAGCATTTAATCAAAGACAACAAGGGGCTTTACCATCTAACACACAAACAAACCCGAGGGCAAATGTCAATGCTATTACAACAAGAAGTGGAAAGAAAACTCATGATCCTTCACCACCCAAACCTATTTTGGTAAAGCATACTATGATTCCTTCTTTTGATAAGCCTTCTACATCTAGTTCACCATCCTCAAGTTCTCCCATTTCTCCCACTTCTACACCTACTCATGAAGCAACCAACAAGGAAAATCCTTCTTCAACCACTCAACCACAACCAAAACCAAGTCTCCCTTATCCATCAAGATTAAGAAAGGACAAGCTTAAGAACAAGGATGATATACAAGTCTCAAACTTTTTGAGGATATTCAAGCAACTTAACATAAATATCTCCTTTGCGGAAGCCTTAGCCAATATGACTAAGTTTGCTAAAATGATCAAGGACTTACTTTCTAAGAAGGAGAGATTGGTGGATTTGCCTAATGCTTCCTTAAATGAAAATTGCTCCGCGGTTTTGCTTAAGAAGTTGCCTACTAAGCTTAGAGATCCGGGGAGGTTTTTGATTCCTTGCAATTTCCCGGGGGTGGAAAATTGCATGGCTTTAGCGGATTTAGGAGCAAGCATAAATCTCATGCTATTATCGGTTTGGAAGAAAATCTCACTTCCTAAGCTCACTCCTACTAAGATGACTCTTGAGTTAGCCAACCGTACTATAGCTTATCCGGTGGGAATTGCGGAGGATGTTTTTGTTGGGGTTGATAGATTTACCTTTCCCGCGGATTTTGTGGTGGTTGATTAGGATATGGATCCGAGAGTTCCTTTGATTATTGGTAGGCTATTTTTGAGAACGGGTCGAACTCTAATAGATGTGGCGGAAGGTGAACTTACAATGAGGGTAGGAGATGAGAGAGTTGTGTTTAACATGGAAAGTTGTCAAAGAAATCTAATGAGCCTGAAGCTGTGAAGCATATTGATGTTGTAAATGAGGAGTAAAATCAAGATGATATCCTTGATGAAGTTTGTGATGAATACTTTTATGAAGCCTGCTCAAGTGGATTTACCTCATGTAGAGACCATTGCTTCTATTACTTCATTCTTGGATTTTCATGAACCTCAAGAGCTTAACTTTGATGATTTTGTGATTTATTCCAATCCTCTCTTTGAAACCTTATATGATAACCCACTTTTCCACAATGATGAAGATATTCATGAGGATTTTAGTGATGAAGAATCTCTTCTTTGTGATACACCAACATACGATGACTATAGTGATGATGAGATCTCCACTTGTGACTCTCCATTTGTTGATAATCACACTTCCTTGGGTTTTGAGGAATCACCAATCTTTGATAGACCTATCTATGATGTTTATGGTGATGAGGAGGATTCTATCATAGATGAGAATGATGAGTTTTTAGAGGTGGATATATCTTTTGAGTACAATCTTGGTTATCTTTATGGGGAAGGGGACATACTCTATCTAGAATCTCTATTGCATGAAGATCCTTTACCTTTTTCCTTGTCCACCTCAACCCTTCAAAGTGATAAAGGAAAACAAGTCATGATGGTTCCTTCCAAGAGGTTGTTATTACCCATTACTCCACAACCTTTCTCTCACCATGTGACCTACAAGGGAGAATCTTCTAAGGCAACCAACACTTGTTGTTTTCCCAACAAGGAACGGATTTTTTGATCCTAGCATAGAGCTTGCTAAACCATCTTAGTATCCACCTGATGCAACAAAAGGAAAACTTGTGAAAGATTTGAGAGCATCACCTTATCACCTTGTGAAGAACATATGGGAAAACATTTTGGAGAACAACACCTCACTCTTTTCACCATTGCTTGGGAAGTTAGTTGTTGGATTATATTATAAGTGGTATGGTAATTATGTATTTGATCCGGGGGATATTTATGGAGTTTTGATAATTGAAAAGTTGTTTTACCTCATCATGGAGATTCTTCTTAAAAAGGGCAAAACTTTTACTCTCCATGATAGGTTTTAGACACTTTTAAGTGTGGGATGAGTCGAGCTAGAGTCTCTTTAAATCAAGTTTGAATAACTAGGTTTAGAAGTTTTTAGATCTAGAGTGTTGTAGGTTAGAAATAAGGATAGCAAGTTGATGAGAAGTGTAGGGAAGACCTTCTTTTGTCTTCATGTTGTTTGTAGGGTTGCTCACTCATCACGTGCTTTGGAGCTTATGGAGGAGGCCCTTGTATCCGGTTCACTTTGTTACTATTGTGATTTTTCATAGACATCGTGTGCTTTAAAAATGAATTCACTATAGTTGATCTTTCTTTTACTTGGGTTAAGCAAAGTCTATTCATTGTCATAAGTGTAGGGGAAGTTTTATACTTCCATGCTCTTAAACATTAAGGACAATGTTTAGCTTAAGTGTAGGGGGTTTTCTATCGAAGTGACCTTACCTAGACCTTGTCATTGACCTTCATGATAATATGGAAATTAATTTTTCAAACATTTTTCAAATTTTTGATCTACTTTGGCCACCAAAAATATGCATTCATAATTTTTGCAATCAATCATTTTTTATTTGCATAACACATTTGCATTGTATATTCTTCTTTTGTTTTTCATCAAAGATCTATAAAAAGAAAAAATATAATAAAAACATGATTTAAAAAATTTAGACTTCTTTGACATAGTAGGCCCGCCATGGATATTTTGACTCAACCCGAGTTTGCTTATCTTAGCATTCTCTAGCTAGTATCCTTAACCATGTACTCCTTCATTTGTCTATTAGGCTAAGCATCTACCAATCATTATTTGAGATTTTAAATTTGTGGAGAATGGGAGATGATAGAGTTGAAGCAAGTATAAAAGGGCTAGATAAACTTCATGATAATTACTTGTGGCTAAGCCCTTCTCTTTCTTTGCCTCTAATTTCTTCTCATGTATATATGTTTATAAATAATCAAGAACGGTTTTAATCGGTTTGTAGTCTCTTATGCATTTTTGTCTATCATTCATGGTTGGTATAAATACGTCTTAAGATTCTAAGTTAGAACGTTTTATGTGTACTAGACTTATGTCATGCTTAATACTTAGCGGCTGTTTTTCCTTTTATTCTTTTCAACTTTCTTTGTGAGGAATAAAGAAAAATAAGAGCGGCTTATGAAAAAAAATGAGTGGCTAGAAAAAAAAAAGAGAAAGAAAGGAAAAAAAATAAAAAAATTATACAAGACTCCCAAGAGGGGCAGTGAAGTGTTAATTATAGTAACTATTAGATTCCAATATTACCTTGACGGGTTGCGGGGATTTAATAGTTTCTCCAATCCAATATTACCTTGACGGGTTGCGGGATTGAAGATCCAAAGTCTCAAAAAGATGGAGGATGTAAATTATTGCATGAGTTTTATTTTTTTTTCTTAGCGAGTGTGTAGCTACTTATTAATGCATGACATGAGGATTTTACACATAAGGCGAATGACTTATTATTCTTGAAACGGACTTATATTAATTATGAGCGGTTTTTCAAGTAATGGATGAGAGGATTACTTAGGGTTAAAACCGTGCTTCCTTATTTTTGGATTTTATATTTCTTATATTTCACGCTTTAAATAATGACAAATTTACCCAAAAGCAATTTGCTCAAATAATAACCGGTTCCACATTTAATTGTCATGAATAAGTTGATGCACCTTTTTACTTGTGAATGCAATGATCCCATTTTTAAGCTTGGTATGGGGAAAGTAAAACTTGAGGGTGATAAGTATCCATGGTACTAAAGGCCTAATTTAAGTCATTGACTTCTTAATGAGTTTTTCCATCAAAGCTATTTCAAGAAAAATCCAAAAAGATGTAAATAGAATTGTTTCTTTTGCATTGCGTTGTTCAAAATCAAAATCATGCATCATCTAGAGTAGCATAGTGTAATAGCATTCCATATTGGCCAAGGTAGGTTAATTATGAGTAGAATGAAAGTTTGTGCTTTAAAATATAGCATTGCATGAGGTCACGACAATGTTCAAGTGTAGGGGATTTGATATGAGCAAAAACTCATATCAATTAATCAACAAATCACCCTAAAACACAAGGAAAGTACCTAACTTTTGTGCTATAAAGTGGAATTATGTGGTATGTTTTGTGTTTGTGAATAAATAGGTAAGAAGGATACATTTACAAGCAAACAAGAAGAAATCAAGCTTATTTGGATGAAAAAGACAAAGTAGGATCAAAGATGACAAGACTTTGAAGATAAAGGACCTATCTTGACAACACTCCAAAGTTGAAGGACTCAAAGTGTAAATTTGTCAGAGTCAAGATTCAAGTCAAACATGGTCAACTCTTCAGTCAACCAGGTCAAAGGGTCAAACTAGACAAGTATGCAAGTGGAAGGACCAAAAACGCCATTAAAATGAAGTTCCTAGCTCATTTGGATATTCTGCCTAAGTATAAGGACTTAAATTACCAAAAATACACAAAGTGGTGTATGATCCGTGTGTTATGGCTAATAGCCAATGAGAGTGAAAGGTTTATGTGACACGGATTGCCAACATTATTGACACCTCACCATCTCATTTAATAAACCGAATCAAGCTACAGTCACTTCACTACTTGCTTCTAACCAATCAAAACGTGACAACCCATTATGCCTTTATCCATAAACGGATAATGATCCGTGTGATCAACTTTCCCCCAATCCAGGCTTGCCACGTGGCATCTTCTTCAACAAATAAACCCAGGAACAAGTTTGAGCTACACTGAATTTCAGGAAATAATTTCTACATGAAACTTACTCGTTTTCAAGTGAGGAACGCTTTTGGTAACACTTAATCAAGCTCAAACTCAAGGAATCAAAAATCCCCAATTCATGAAGAACACAAGAATTTGCAATTAGCCAATTCAAGACACCTGGCAGCCTGCTATTGGTGGGGATACGTCATCACTTCCAACAACTTCTCATTTCTTGTCTATAAATAGGGAATAGATCTTTCATTTTATGTACGTAGCTAAGTGTGAAAATTTCACACACATTTCCCTTTTTCTCTCTCAATCTAGCTAGTTAGTTGTTAGTGTAACAAACTCAAGAGCTTGACAAACTCTTAAGTTAGTTATAGTTAGTTGTAACCTCTTATCTAACTCTGTAACAACTTTTCACATTCATAGCAATAAAATTCACTCATTTTCCTTCAATCTCCTTATCAGTTCTTGCATACCTGTTGATCTTGTGTTGTTATGAGTTGCTTGTGATCATACTTGATCATAAGGAGCTTTTGTTGAAGAATTGTAGCTGTCCATTCCTATTCCAGTAGTTGTGTTGATTTTGAAGCAGATTTTTGGGTAGATATGATGATGATGATGAATGCAGGTTGTTGATTAGTTGTTCATAGTGTTAAGGTGGTGGTTTAACACTGTTTAGGAGGCTCAGCGCCTACCTACTCCATCAATGGAGGCATCTTGCTAAAAGGTCTCATGTTTCTTTGTTTGGTTCCACTAAACAGTCTTCGGCATGCTACATTCTAGCTTAAATCTTATCTGTTGCTTTGATCAAGTGTGTTTAGTATATTTCTGGATTGATCTTGTTGAGTAGATAGTTATTGTTAGTTTGATACTCTTTTGCTTGCTTATTACTTGTTTTTGTATTCATTTCCATCAGTTTTATAGCTTGATATAGCATTTTGAGACCTTGTCTGTTATCTTGCATATATTTGGTTCATTTGTGCTCTATTTTGATCAACAAGTTTGGCTAGATATCAGTATAAAATCAGCTCAACCATTTGCTTAATTTTTCTTCACAAAAGTTGTTAAAAGTTCAGTAAACTAGTGTTTGGATTTGATGTCATGTTGTAGTTCAAGTGTTACAAATTGGTTAATCTTTGCTCATTTACATTTCTTCAGTCATTGTAACAAAGTTTTAGTAGTTTTCAAGTCAATAACAAGGTCAAACAGGCAATTGGTTGTTAAAATGTTTGGGTCAGCTTTGTGAACAAATTTCATTAGAAAAGTAGTCATTTTCAATCTCTTGGCATTTCTTCATTACTGGATAAAAATCAGCCAAACTAGTTTCTATTTGTCATTCAACATCTAAAATTTGAGTGCTTATAAGGAAATCATACAGTTTTAACATTCAAGAGAGAAATTAGCTTTTTCATAAGCACTAAAGCAATTGCAAGTTTCTGTAACAAAAGTACATTCTGATTTCTTATTCTGGCAAATCAACTTCATAAATCTCCATGTTTTCTTTCACAATCTTGTTTAGCAACTTGTCTTGAGTAGATTTGGAAGTTTTCAGCTTTTTCAATTTTTTGGTCAAACTTGGTCAATAAGCTAGTTTCAGCTTATTTGCAATTTCCAGCTTTATTACTTGATCATTTTCCATAATAAAAGACATTCCAGACTCTCCTTAGACTGATTAACAAGATTTATCTTAAAAATCTGTTTCTGCATGTCTAGCTTTTCAGTTAGCTTATTCTTGGCTTATTTAAGTTTGCTTATTTGAGTTTTATTGCATTTCAAGTCTATTCCTTGGATAAGCCTAAGTGTTTTTCAGTTTTAAGCAGTTTAAAACTGGTTTGAGATTAAATGGTGCATTTTAGAGCTTATACGAGCTTATTTGTCCAAGTAGCCCGTTTTTTATAGAATTTCCCACTTTATTGTACATTAGTCCCTAAAGTTTGTTCCTGTTTGTATTGGCAGCTAATTTTCCATGTTTTTAGGGTTTGCATAGTATTAGTCCAAAACTTTTCAATACTTGTCAATTTTAGTTAGTAGTTTTACAAGTTGTTACATTTTGTTAGTAGTTTGTTATAATTTGCATAATTAGTCCTTTTACTTTCTGATTTTTACATTTCAAGCATTCTAGTTTCAATTATTTACATTTTTAGCACATTATTTCCATAGATTTTTAATTTTGTCCTTTTGTGAATAAAAACTTGGTAAGTGCTAATTTTTTTACAATACGTAGTTACTATTTTTTCACATTTTTACGTGCTTGCTTAAATAGACATAGAAAATCCAAATAACCCTATCAACCAAAAATGATAATATACCTGATTTTGTTAGGACTTTCAATTGGTTAATAATCGAGAGAAACGAACTTCAATTTACACAATTTCAATTGCCCACGAGGCACCTTGTTTTTGATAACCGAGTCAAAAGCTCGACTCGAATCCCCATAAATGTGATCATTTAGGGATAATCATGGTATGCTCATTTTTGGTGGGGCTTACACGATAAACAATGCCCAATAGTACATGTAGTACTTTAAAAACACGATAAACGTATACCGGGGTCAAAGATAGCGTCCTCGTTTTCGGATGAAAGACGAAACAACGCTACTTAAACGTATGCCAAAACTTCAAAGATGTAAAAGAAAATAGATAAGAAATAGAAGGGTGGGACAATGGGTGGGAAAAACTTATGAGCTACTTGAGGTAGACTCACACCAAGGAAATGAAAGTATTTTCCATTTATTGCATTGGTGGACGATCGAGATTTCCCTTTACAATCAATTCCGGGATCGAATATCTCGTCCTCGGTGGACAAATGTGAGGGAACATATGGGGCTTCCCCCACACTAGATCCACACGACACATCGTCAAAAGAAGTAGACGAGCTCGTAGCACTCAAATAACTATGTGATGACGGGGTTAGACTTGTAGAAAAATCATTTAAATAAATTTTAAAATCTCTTCCTTTTTCATCGTTCAAAAACTCTTTATGAAAACCCGATTTGATGATGTCGAAAATATTTGGCGTTTCAAATTCAATATTGGTCACGCTAAAAATCCTCACATTTAAGTCACGGTTAGGGGGTGGTGGATGTATAAGTTCTCAAAACGTTTATCAACAAAGAACACCGCCCCCTCGGGGTCAACATATTCGTCATCCTCATGAACATCAATCTCTTCGATTTATTCATCATAGATAGGCTTGTCAAACCAAGATTTGTCATTCCCCTCATTGAGGATTTTAGAAACTCTCTCGAAGAGATTACGATCAAGCACAAAACCATCATTATTTTATGGGGATCGTTGATAAGTTAGATCCTCACGAATGTGGTAAACATCATTCTCATTTGAAGAGTGTTGATTAGGTAACTCCTCGAGAATGGGATTTTGGGTCACGTGAGTTGGTTCGTCATCGAAAATAAGACGTTCCAACTCATCAAGTTCATCCTCTAGTTTGGAAAATTCAACCTCACTTGTAGGTGGAAGTGGAGGCATAAGAGCTAGCTCTCGTTCGATAATTTCCTCAATCTCGGGATCAAACTCACAATCATCGTACTTCCCATGTAAAGAGGTCTTTTTAGGAGAATCCTCAAAAATGGCATTTGGATTTTAAAGCACGTGATTAATTTCAGCAAAATCTCCATCTTCATCGTCAAAAAAAGAGTTGATGTGAGCACTCACAACCATGGTCTTACAAGCCCTCGGGCTATGCTAAGGTGACTTTTCTATGACGAGAGGATCGATGTCGATGAAACCTTTGGCCTTAACGGGTTTTGGGCTAGGAAATGGAGGCACTTCAATGGAATTAGAAGTTGAAGCCTTAAAGACGTGGTTCTTTGAAGGTGGTGAAGACGAGTCCATATTGGTCATTGGCGTGATGGCACTAACGTCGCCCTTCGGAATTGGTTCTTCACTTGTTTCACTGAATATATCCCAAAGTGATTTTTCATACATAAATTTACGAATACCCTTTTGAATTAAGTAAACTTATTCTTTATCGATAAAATCGTCATCTTTAAAACCGTTCGTTTTAATTCTTTTAAAACATGCATCAAGCCTCATATTTTCCGCTAAAGTTAACATTTTGAAATCATTAGAATTTGAAACCTTGGTTTTGTCATGATCATTTGAAACTTGAGATCTATTCGCGAAAAACTCCATTTTCTCCTCCCCATATTTCATAGTGAGTTTCCCACCGTGAACGTCGATTACGGCTCGAGCCGTCGATAAAAAGGATCGACCTAAAATAATGGGACATTAGGGTCACACTCATAATCGGAAATGACGAAGTCCGTGGGAAAAAAAAACTTTCCAATTCTAACATAAACATCCTCGGCTATTCCAATTGGTTTTAAAGGTGTACAATTTGCTAGCTCGATATTCATTTTTGTGGGGGTAAGTCTAGGCAATTTCATCAGTTTCCATAGAGAATGGGGTATGAGATTGATGCTAGCACCTAAATCGGCAAGGGATAAACATCCCTCAATCTCGGAAAAATCACAAGGTAGTAGAAATTGGACCGAATCCTCTTCCTTTCTCGGCATATGCCTTTTGGGTTTTTTAAGAAGGATCGAAGCACAAGTTTCTTCAAGGGTTACTTAGGCGAGGTTGATAAAGCTCTATTTTTTAACCGTGGATGGAATTCAAGGTACACGAGGGTGTGCACTCTTTTCCTTGGTCGACACGTTCACCCCATCGACTTTAGAACATGAAGGCTTCTTACAAGTCGAGGGTTGAGAAAAAGGAACAACTCTAAATCAATCAAGGTAGGGGTATCTCAGCCACATTCCTTTGTATTTAAACGCTTTTTTGGTTAATATATTTACCCGGGTAACCCATTACCAAAAAAATCACACGACTTTTCTCACGAGACAAGGCGGCTTTCACATGTTCCTTCGGATTTGGTACGGTGAGACTAGGTAACGAACTCGATGACGCGCCCGAGGACTTGTTCATAATGGTTGAAAACATCTTTTTAATGTCGATTTGTCCTTGCTCGATCTTTGTATTTTGATTTTTAATGTATTGGAAAAGTCGTTTTTCAAAGTACCAATTTGTCCCTCTAATCGTCTCATATTAGCTTCATTCGTTTTCATATATTCTTGAAAATCGTTTGACGAACTATTTTGATTAGAATTAAAGTTCCCTTGGTTTTGATTATTTCTTTGAAAATTCCCTTGATTTCTACTCGAAAAATTGTTTCCTTGATTAGCGTTGTTTGAAAAATTCGAGTTTTGATCGTTATCTCGATTTTGCCAACTTAAATTCCGACCTTGATTATAGCCTTGATTTTGAAAATTTCCTTGTTGATTATTTCCTTGAAAATTGTTAAGGTTTTGAAAATTTATTGCCTTGATTAAAATTTTCTTGTGATGGACCCGTGTTATTTTGATTTTGAAAATTGTTGTTTAACGCGTTACCACTCGACGTTTGGCCATCCGTAGCCGCACACTCGTAATAATTATGAGGTCCACCACACAATGTACACGATGCCTCAACCGCTTTCACCGTAGCGGGAGCGTCTTTCTTTTGCATCTCGATTAAGAACGACGTAAACACATTCGTTAACTTATCGTCTTTCGCATCAACTCTCTCAATATCAAGATTAGAATTACTAACATTGTAGACATTGGCAACACTTGGTGTGTTACGGAGTTGGTAAACCTTGGATCGATTTTCGATAATCATTAAAGCGTCTTTCGGAGTTTTACACAAAAAATTGCCACTGGCGGCGGAATTCAACTAATCTTATTCTTGAAAACTAAGACCATTATAAAACGTGTCGATTTGGTGTAACTCGGAAAATACGTGGTGAGGACATTTCCTAAGTAATTCCTTAAAACGATCCCACGCGTCTCTAAACGATTCATTTGGTTTTTGCTCGAACCTCGTGATCTCGTTTTTGAAAAACATCGTCTTAGACGGTGGGAAAAAATGATTAACGAACTTGGAAACGAGATCCTTCCACGTAATTATGGTATTAGGTGTCTCTTTTTCGTACCAATCCTTGGTGGCACCATCGAGCGAGTACGGAAAAAGCATAAGCTTGACGACATCGATATTAACGTTTTTAAACTTGCTCGTGGCCAAAAGATGATCAAAATTCCGAATGTGATCGTGAGGATTATCCGCCTCACGACCTCGAAACTTCGTAGCTTGAATCAACCAAAGCATTCCGCTCTTAATCTCTAAATTCTCCGCTTCGATAGCGAGAATTACGATCGCGTCTACATAACCCTCGGTGGGCGCTTGGAGCAATTCCATCATCGGACGATTGTCGGATGTGATAACCTGAAACCGAGGTCATTTCTTAATCTTACTTTACGAATATTTTTGAAATTTTTGATGAGTTTGAATGATATTTATTTTTGGAGGTTTATGTTTAAACCGATGTTAGGAAACTTATATTTTATATTTAATAAGTATAAGGAGTATTAGCAAGCGTGATGTCGATGGATGCCGAATATTATACGTTTTATTGGTGGTTGTTCGATGTTTGTCATTTTTGATGTTTACTTTTAAATGACGTGTTAAGTCGAGTCAAGAGACGATATTATTATATTTTAGGTACGTTTTAACTTTTGAAAAGTATTTTATGAAACCCGAGCCCCGTGAATATTTTCAAAATTGACTAATAGTCATTTCCCGCTTTTTAGCTAACTATTTATATTTTGGACCACAACTATTGCAAACTAACAACAACGGTCCCTCCACCACCATATATAAGCTTAAACTTTCACCTAACAAACACATAGTTACCACTAAATAATCAAAACCAACCCCTCTATCTCTTTCTACTCCATGCTGTCACCCCCCCCCCCCCCATTAACCATATAATCCATTTTCATCAAAAATCTAGCTTGATTTAATCCAAACTAACACAAGACCCATCCTTAGAATAGTAAGGATATCATTTTGATACCAAATTTGGCTACATGCATGATGTTTTATTTTTTAGGGTTGGTAGGTCAAAACCATGCTCATGCATGTGATTTTTATGATGATCAAAAGGTTTTCATGTTAAGTTTTTGTTAAAAACTTGATTTTGATTTTGGGTTTTTGATTTTGATGATGATACAAGTGTCATAGATGAGATATGTTAGTATTAGGGTTATGGGTGGATGATAAAATTGAGTGGTTTTGGATAAAAACATGATTTCATGCATGTTTTAGAATGGTAATTTAGGTCAGTGGGAAAAAGTGTATTTTTGGGTACCTTATTATTTTATTAAGGCTTACCTAATTGCATAGGGTTGTAGATAATTCGATTAGCTTCGATTTGATATAAAGTAGAGCTTCTAGCTCCAAACGAGCGAGAAGTTATGATGTTTTGATTTTTTGTGTACTGGGAGATGAGTATCGGCACGACATATAGTTGTTGTCGATATTTGGATCGAATCTCGGGGACTATAAATTGAGTTTTAAAACGACTCAAATACTTATGAATAAGTGTAAACCCAAGAGGGTGATTCTATTTTCAAACCTAAGTGTCAGTTTCGTAAATGGAGTCGTTTATAGAAGTTAAAACGGTTGTATGAGTTGATGACGTAAAACTGTCCTGTTTTTGTAATTCAAAGATGAGTCGGGTAAGGAACTTTAAATCTAAAGTCATTTGATAAACTTGTTAGAGGACTTTCTATAGATAGTAAGTTAGTTCCTCCAGTCGTTTCATAAACGTTTGACGAGTCTAAATGGGGTAAATGAGCTAGTACATATGATATGTGCCGACGGATTTTGTCGAGAGTATAGAATGGTAAAGTAGATATGTAGAAGAGTGTAATAGTATTACTTGTATCGTTTTCTCTCGAGTTTTTCATGATTTTATGAGTTTGAGTTTGATATTGTAATGTATGATTTATTTCTCGAGTCATTATTAATGAACGCGCCTTATTTGATAGGTAGCGATTCTCGTGTTTGAAAGGCATCTTCTATCATCGACGATCATCTCGCTAGGTCTCTTATACTAAGGTAAGTCTATAGCCTCATTATTCATGCTAGCTACAAAAAATTTTAATACCCGTGAGGGGGATACATGCTATTTGAAAATAAATGAACACAAGTCATGAGTAATTTTTTGTACTCGAATGTTGCCTATGTTGGCTTGCATTGTATTGAGTACCTTGTTGCTAAAGACTCTAAATTCATGAACCGTTAACTATGTTCTGACTTGATGTTGTGAGTTGGGAATAGCCGCTTATTCAAATGATAGTACTATTGGGTTGACCACCCTATCTGAGACCAGGGCATTACGCTGAGTAACCTGTGGGAAGGATAATATACGAGAATGAGATTTGGGTATATCTAGCAACTGATACCCTAGAAGGCCAATGGTTTTATTCTAGTCATGCTAGCATTTGGCGTGGGTGACTAATTGGTTAAGGGGTCGGTGTCATGAGCTTAAATACAATGTGTTGCCTTGAAATAAATTGTGTGCACGACAATTCTATAAATGATTATAATTGATTTTCTTTTTGTGTTCAAATGTGATTTGATAAACCTATGGACTCGCTCAACATTATTGTTGACTCTTTTAAGCATGTGTTTCAGGTAATCAAAGGTGATTGATGGCCGAGCTTTGTTGTGGATGTTGTGTGTTGGGTTTTGAAGTTTGTTGGTTTAAAACAATTTCTATCCTTTTTACTGTTGAACAATTTGCTAAATGTTTGTGTATTGTACCGAAACTTGTTGGTTTGCTGGTCGAGATCCGTGGGGACTAAACGATTTACTCTGGTTTCGTTTTAGTACTTATGGGTTGAAATTATGTTTTAGACATGTTGTGAAAATCTTGTTTATATTTTATGTATAAACTTCTCTCTTTTGAGTCGTTCTATATACCTTGTGTGATGATGCTGGTGTCTAGCACCTACTTGTGTATTTCCACTGCACAATGTAAATAGGGGGTGTTAGAGATTGGTAATCAGAGCCACAAGTTATAGAGAACTGGATCAATTTTGAAAATTGTCCTAAACTATAACTTTGGTGTCGAAAGTATTCATTTTTCAAAAGTACATAACTTCTCTACAACGCTCCGATAAGATTACTTTTAGTTTTGTTTTGTATTATAGATGTATCCCTCAGAACTGAAATGATTTCCTGAGTATTTATTAAGTAAATACTATGATATTGTATCGAGGTTATTAAAAGTGCGCTGAGTGCTTGTCATTATCGTATTTTATTTTTGCGAGCATTGCATAAATATCATTTGCACTGCATTGCTTATCATGGGTTACACGCATTTGCGATGCATGAGTATTGCATATAAATTTTTAACAATGACCTTAAGTATCCTTGAACCCTTATAATTGTAGAAAATGGTTGATATACCCCGTGAAGATGATTGGGTTGAGATGAATGATATATTAGAAGGTGAGGATGTAGATAACTTTGGGGCTAGTGACGATAAGGAGCCTTAGGAATATCTGGATGATGGGATTGCTCCTACTGCAGTTGGACAGACTGGGCCCGAAGTGATTCAAGGTAGTTATGTTCCGACAGCTAATGTGGTGCCACCGACTGTTTAGGATTGTCAGCGACCTGTTGTACGTTCTTCTATGCCTACTTGTGATACTTATTTGAGTGGTTTTCCTAGAGTTTCCCGTCTTATGAATGATTTCTCTGCTGAGTCCAGTAATGCTGCTACTGCCCGATCTATTCACGATGATATTGCTAAGGTGTACTGTCCACGTCCTAGATCATATGGAGATATTTTCTGGTTTCTTAAAAAGTTTGATAGGTTTTTATTTGAAAGGTATGTAGTTTAAACCCGAGGAATCAAAAGGTTTGAGCAGAATGAAAGGCAGTTTGACAGGTTTGTTACTAGTGTGAGAAGGTCAGAGTATGTGTGAGCGAAAGAAATGGATGAAGTTGCTAGTCTGCGAGCTATGGGGTTGAATTTTAGTGAGCAATTTGAAAGTTTTCGCGAGAAATAAGAAAGGAATGCAAGGTGGAATGCCTGGGACATACCAATGAGGTATTTTCCTAGTCGAGGTGTGGTGATTCATGATATGCCAAGTCAGGTTGAAGCTCAGGTGTTGGTAAAGCCAGGTGAAGGAGGAAGTCGAAAAGGAAAGGAGAAAATGGAGGAAGACTCTGAGGAGGAGGATAGCAGTAGTGATGATGAACCGATGTACAAGAAGCTGCGGGAATCAAATGTTTAGTTTTCTTTATGTTATTTTATTAGCCTTGTTGTAATAGAACTTAAGTAGACTGGTACTATAGTTTGTGATGAAACTTAATGACTTTTAAGTTTGTCGTGATGAAGGGTTGTAGTGACATTACTTGTCACAATTTTGTGGAAATTTTCCAAGTATAATCCAAATTACCATCATGATCTATGATTTATCTTTTAGTTCATTTGTGATTTGGTTGATGATTCAATGTAGATTGTGTCGTTTGTACATGTAGTATCCATGACACGTCTTGATAAAGAAATCCTTCTTCTTATCTTGATATGAATACTCACCTGTTTTCTTTCATTTGTAATATCAGAAACATGCCGCCGAAGTTGACAACTGCTACTGTGAATACCATGATTGAGCAAGCTATTGCTAGAGCACTGGAAGCCGAACGTGCTGCGAGGAACCAGGAGACTGAGAATAGGAATGTTGCGGGTCAAGTTGGAGGGAATGCTGCTAATCCAGTTGAAGGAAATGCAGATGAACCGGTTGGAGGAAATGCTGATGGTCAAGCTGGAGGTAATGTTGTTGCTAAGCAAGTACAGAAGGAATGTTCTTATGCTAGTTTCATGAAATGTGGACCTACCCAATTACATGGTACTGGTGGTGCTTTGGAGCTAAGAAGGTAGATTGAAAAGTTTGAAAGTACATTTGAAATCAGTGGATGTTCAGAAGCTAGTAAGGTGAAGTTTGCTGCCACTACTTTTTAGGATGATGCATTAAGTTGGTGGAATAGTCAGGTAGCTACAATAGGTTTTGTTGAAGCTAATGCTAGAACATGGACTGTGACCAAGGGACTGTTAACTGCTAAGTTTTGTCCTGAGGAAGAGATAGGTTAATTCGAGGATGAGTAGAGGCATTTGGTGCTGAGGAATAATGATATTGTGGCTTATACGGAAAGGTTTTCTGTTTTGTGTTTGTTGTGTCTTGATGCTTTTGCTGATGATCGAAAGAACATGAAGCAGTATATTAGAGGTTTATCTAGTAATATCAAGGGAGAGAGTACTTCGTCGAAACCCAAGACTTTTGATGAAGCTCTTCAGATGGCTCATGCTTTGATGGATGTGAAGATGCAGGATAGAAAGGATTGTATTGCTGAGGGAAATAAAAGAAAGTGGGAAGTTGCACACTCAAACCAAGGGCAGAATAGAGGAGGTTATCATAACAACAATAACCAAGGACCGAATAGGAATTAGCAATACAACTTTAGGAGAAATGATGGTGTTCGTGCTGCTACCGGAACCCAAGGAAACAAAGTGAACCCGAAGTGTGGTCTATGTAGTCTATCATGTTAGAAATTGTCAACTTTCTTGCAACAAGTGTGGGAAGGCCGGACATAAAATGGCAGACTATAGGAACAAGGGTGTGGCCACTGGAGCCGATGCTATCAGGGTGGTTAATTGTTTTGGATGTGGATGTTGTGGACATAAGCAAGGAAATTGTCTGAGGGTTGGCACTCGACAGGGAGGCAATGTTGTTGTTGTTGCTGATGGGACTGCTGCACCAGCCTATGTTGTGGGAGATGCTGACAAACCTCAAGGGCCGAATGTGGTGACTGGTACATTCTTACTCGATGCTTGTTATGCTAGTGTGTTATTTGATTCTGGATTCGATAGAAGTTTCGTAGATGTTAGATTCAGTCAACTATTGGAGAGAGAACCAGTAAGATTAACAACTAGTAATAATGTGGAGTTAGCTGATGGTAAGGTTGTTAGAACTAGTTCTATACTGAAAGGTTGTTCCTTGAAGTTAGGGAATTATGTATTTAGTATTGATTTGGCACATAGAATTAGGATCTTTTGACGTGATTATTGGAATGGATTGGTTAGTTGCGAATGGTGCAGCCATTGTTTGTGGAGAGAGATTAGTTCAGATACCACTAAGGAATAGGGTATTGACGGTAAAGGCCGATGAGTGTACTTCTCGTTTGAGAGTTGTTTCTTGTTTGAAAATGATGAGGTATATGGAAGAGGGTTGTGAAGTGTTTCTTGCTCAGATTAGTAATGATGGTGTGAACGAAAGGAAACTAGAGGAAGTGCCTGTGATTAGAGAGTATCCTAAAGTTTTTCCTGAAGAATTATCGGGATTACCTTCGCATCGTGAAGTTGAGTTCCGTATTGACTTAGTGCCGGGATCTGCGCCAGTTGCTCGTGCACCGTATCGTTTAGCTCCGTCTGAGATGAATGAATTATCTGATCAATTGAAGGAATTGATGGATAAGGGATTTATTAGACTGAGTTCGTCGCCGTGGGGTGCTCCTGTTTGTTTGTTAAGAAGAAAGATGGTTCTTTCGAATGTGTATTGATTATCAAGAGCTTAAGAAAGATGGTTCTTTCGAATGTGTATTGATTATCGTTTAGCTCCGTCTAGGATGAATGAATTATCTGATCAATTGAAGGAATTGATGGATAAAGGATTTATTAGATCAACTGTATACTCAAAGATGGATTTAAGGTCTGGGTATCATCAACTGAGAGTTAGGGAAGAAGATATTCCTATAACAGCTTTCCGTACTCGATATGGACATTTTGAATTTCAAGTGACCCCTTTTGGATTAACGAATGCGCCTGCCATATTTATGGACTTGATGAATAGTGTGTGAAAGCCGTATTTGGATGAGTTTGCTATCATATTCATTGATGATATTCTCATTTATTCCAAAAGTGAAAAAGAACATAAGAAGCATTTAAGGATAATTTTGGAATTTTTAAAGAAAGAAAAGTTGTATGCGAAGTTCTCTAAGTGCGAGTTTTGGTTGAAATCAGTGCAATTTTTGGGACACATGATTTATAGTAAAGGTGTTCGTGTGGATCCTTATAAGATTGAGGCAATCAAAGATTGGTCGGTACCAACAACGCCGACTGAAGTTCGCCAATTTCTTGGTCTAGCTGGGTATTATAGAAGGTTTATCGAGAAGTTTTCACTAATTGCTTAACCATTGACTAAGCTTACTGAAAAGAATTGAGTGTTTGAATGGGGATTAGAAGAGGAAACTGCATTTAATATGCTAAAGGATAAGTTGTGTTCTGTGCCGATTTTGTATTTGCCAAAACAATCTAAAGATTTTGTAGTGTAGTGTGATGCGTCTCATAAAGGATTTGGAGCTGTGTTGATGCAAAGGGAGAAAGTGATAGCTTATGCGTCGAGACAATTAAGGAAGCATGAAGAGAATTACACTACTCATGATTTAGAACTTGGAGCAGTGATTTTTGCCTTAAAGCTGTGGAGACATTACTTCTTTGGAACCAAGTGTGTGATTTTCACTGATCATAAGTGTCTACAACATATTTTGGATCAAAAAGAATTGAATATTAGACAAAGGAGATGGGTAGAATTGCTGAGTGATTATGACTACGAGATTCGTTACCACCCTGGTAAAGCGAATGTGGTAGCTGATGCACTTAGTAGAAAGGAAAGAGATAAGTCTTTAAGAGTTGGAGCTTTGGAAATGATGGAAAGTATTGATTTTACAGAGATGATATTGAAAGCCCAAGCTAATGGTTTGAAGGAAGAAAATATTGAGGAAGAAAATCTGGGTAGAATGTTGAAACCGTTGTTTGTAGTAAGGCCGAATGGATTGAGATATTTTAGGAATAGGATTTGGTTACCATTGTGTCCGTATAAGGAAGATTCTTTAGGAGTGCGAGATTTAGTGATGAATGAATCTCATAAGTCTAAGTATTCAATACATCCTGGATCGGACAAGATGTATCCAGATCTTAAGAAAGTATATTGGTGGCCGGATATGAAGGCAAATATAGCCCAATATGTTAATAAGTGTTTAACTTGTGCGAAGGTGAAGGCTGAACATAAGAAGCCGTCTGGATTATTAGTACAACCTGAGATTCCTGAGTAGAAATGGGAGAAGATACTATGGATTTTGTAACAGGTTTGCCAAGGACTTCTAATGGTTGTGATATGATATGGGTGATTATAGATAGATTTTTTTTGGGTAAAAGGGAACAAGGTTCCCCGGTAAAATATATTAATCACCCAAATCATTAAGTACACTGGAATACGACTGAAGTACCATATTAACCTCAAGACAATGCTTGAACTACAAGATTATATGACAGGCCATATAATTACAGCTACAAAAACAAGAACACCAATAGGAAAGAACCACCTAAAGGTACACAAGCACACCAAAGAGTCCATCATCTTCTTATGAGTAACGAATCAGCCAGCTTCCATCTTTGAAACAGGTGAAGAACGCTGGTAGATTGCTTCCAGCGACACGACATAAGTTTTAGGCGAACAGTAGACTTGATAAAATCAGCCACTTGACCAGTCAATCTCTTTTCCTTCCGAAAAATGCGATAATTCCGTTCTTGCTAAATGGAATACATAGACGCCGCAACCATCAACTTTGCTACCACGCTCCTCGAAGATTTCAGATTAGCAAATGGAAGAATATCAAGTAAAATAGCATCAATAGATGGTAACGAACCAGGAAGCCCAACAAGGTCTTTCACTTCATTCCAAACCTGTTTAGAAAAACCACATTCGAAAAACAAATGTTCATGACTATCCGGTTGTAACTCACAAAGATGACATTTCACTGACACGTCCACATGGTCCCAAGTACGAAGCCTATCTTGAGTCTTCAGCCGACGTCTAATAATTAGCCAAAACAAGAACGCATAACTGGGAATACAACCTGGAAACCAAACAACAAAATACCACGGGACATGAGGGTTCCTAGGGCGCAGCACATCCCAAACAGCATGAGTATAAAATGGCTTAATATTGCCATCAAGATCGCGCCATTCCAATGTATCCCGTCTGTTAGACAGAGTAGGAGTTGGAATAGTATTCAACCTAGGATATTTTAACCTCCATACATCTGGCCAGTTAACAATATCATCCCGCAGTAAGTCACGAACCTTGGTATACTTATCAAAACCATCACGAAAGATGTCCCTAGTAGTTATTATAGTAGACAGTGGACTCAAGGAACACCATTTATCATACCATGCCAGCGTTGACCTACCATCACCAATATTATGCCAGATAAATTCCCGTAAGAAATGACGTAGAAGAAGAATCTTACGCCAACCCCACGTGATATTTCCTCTAACTGGAATATCCCAAAAACTCCTCCCACAGAGTTTATAAGCATGAATCCAGTGGACCCAAAGCGACTCTTTATTCGTGAGCAGCTTCCAAACATGCGAAATCTTAAGGGCTTGATTCAATGGTTCAAGCCGTCGAATGCCTAAACCACCTTCCTTCTTGGGGAGACAAACATCCTCCCATGCCACCTTGGACTTCCCCCGACTAGACCCTCCTTGACACCACAGAAAGGCTCGCAGGTTTTGCTCAATATCTAATAAAACACGATCAGGAAGTATGAAAACCGAAGCCCAAAATACATGAAGGGAGCCGAGGACTGAATTGATAAGTTGCACACGACCAGCCTTCGAGAGGGCTCTGTGACCCCACCCGTCAATCCTGGCTTGGATTTTATCAAGCAACTCCTTGCAGTCCCTGTATATCAGCCTCGTTGATATTAACGGCACACCGAGGTATTTAACTGGAAGTCTACCCTCTTCAAATGGAAGAATGTGAAGAATGGCAATCTTAACATGGTTTAAGACATTACAGAAGTAAGTTGTGCTCTTGGGAATGCTAGGCAAAAGTCCCGATGAAAGCTTGAATTCATCAAGAGCATCCATGATAAGTGTAGCCGACCTGACATCACCATGCGCAAACAGAAACAAATCGTCAACGAAACAAATGTTTACCAATTCTAACTTGGAGCAGTAGCGATGGTAAGTATATGAGTCATTCGTCCGAATTCGTCTCTTAATCGTGAGTGTAAGAATCTCCATGACAAGCGTGAATAGGTAAGGAGATAATGGGTCACCCTGACGGAGACCCCGTTTGCCATGAAAATGACCATAAAGTGAACCATTGATACTTATAGAGAATGAGGCTGTTGTAACACACTCCATGATCCAACCGATGAACCGTTGGTGAAATCCAAAACCCACCAGAATATCCCTAAGAAAATTCCAATTCACAGTGTCGTAAGCTTTCTGTATGTCGACTTTAAACGCGCATCTAGAAGGACCATGATCAAGATGATAGTTGTGCATGAGCTCCCGAGTTAACAAGATATTATCAGAAATATTGCGCCCCGGTATAAAAGCGGACTGATTAATACCAACCAAGTATTTCAAGCAGTTCTTCATACGGTTAGCTATGATTTTGGTGATTCCCTTAAAAATTACATTACAACAAGAAATGGGACGAAAATCCGTAACCTTCGTGGGATCAGACACCTTAGGTATAAGCGCCAAGATCGTATGATTAACCTCTTAAAGTAATTTCCCATTAATGAAAAATTCCTTAATAGCATTCACCACATCCGCCCCAACAGTATCCCATGCCTCTTTGAAGAAAGCAGCCGTGTATCCATCAGGTCCTGGGAATTTCTCATTACCCACTGAAAAAATAGCATCCCTAATCTCCTTACTAGTAACATCTTGAATCATACCATTAGCCACTGCCTCATTTAACTGATTAAGAAACAAATAATTGGAATCCAGACGTAAAACATCATCATTATGGCCAAGAAACGTTTGATAATGTGTCACAAACGCGTTCGGAACATGTTCATTTTCAAATATTTCGCCAGTAGCACTAGTAATGAACTCAATACGATTGCGACTCATCCTTTTTTTCACAGCACGATGAAACAGCTTAGAATTTGAATCCCCATCACGAAGCCAATCCATTTTAGCCTTCTGACGGAGAAACCGATCCTCAAGAATCGATGCATCATTGAATGCTTGTAAATAATGTGCCTCCTCCTCACGAAGGACGGTATTAAAAGGATCTTGATCCAAATCCCGTTGAACGGTATCCAAATCATGAAGTAAACATTGGACATTATCATGTAAGTTCCCATGATTATATAACAGCTTCCGAAAAGGTTTTTTCAACGCTTTGAGTTTTTTCACCAGTTTAAACATGTGGAAGCCACTCTGCGTCTGCTGCCATCCATCCTTGACAATATTCTGAAAATCACTATGTGACACAAGAATGTTAGCAAATTTAAAAGGCCTAGGTTTCTCTTTAATAATAGAAGGGACATGTAGAACAGCCGGAGAATGATCCGAATTGCGATAAGGCTGAAAGATAGCATGACAGCCTTTAAACATATCAAGAAATTCCCCATTCTCCATAATCCTATCTATTTTCTTTAAAATTCCATCCCCACCCTTCGGTTTTTGAGACCAAGTAAATCTCAAACCTGCCCGTTGAACATCAAGAACTTCAATGTCATGAACACACTCGCGGAACTCACGCATCAAAATATCCACATTGGAGGCACCAGCAGCAAAGTCCTCAAGGGTAAGAGCTGCATTAAAATCACCTAAAATACACCATGGCCGCTGTCGAATATACACATTATGCATTCCAAGATTATACCATAAAGCACGCCGACGAGTATAGATATTGTGAGCATAAACAAATGAACATAACATCTCTTTCTTATCAGACTTGACAAATAATCTAGTATGCATAACCTGATCATCTTGCATAATAACCGAGACATCCACAACATCACGGTTCCACCCCAAGATAATACGCGAGCCCTTGTTACAATGAATGGCATTTGAGGTCCATTCCCAATTACAAAAAACAAATGAACATATTCTGTCCAGCTTAGAATTACTAGTATGAGACTCTAAGATGGCACAAACCGAAAGCTTATTATCATGAATAATTTTTCGAACCTCCTTCTGTTTAGGGGAGAGGTTCAAACCCCTTATATTACATGACGCGATGCTAAACATTAAGAACCATCTCATTTGGAGTGCTTGCTCCTTCCGTAGGCGTAACCTGGTCCTTCAGAATAAGATGTTCATCAACCTCATCATCACTATCCTCATTAACACATTCATCCCCTCCCCGCTGCTCCTCATCATCAGTAAGACAACTAAATGAGTTATTCAGAGTAAGGTCATGAACCTTAGGTATAGGCGGTTTAGGAGCCAGATTCGGCATAGATTTCTCATTGGCAGTCTTGGAACTCTCGCCCCGTTCACCTTTCCTATACTTCAAGTTCAATGTAGGTTTTGATAACTTAATGCCCTCCACCTGATTAGGTTTCCCCACTTTCTTATTCTTCTTTTTCTTATTGGTAACAACAATGACACAATCAACATTACCTTCCTGAGGAGATTTCCCTTTATCCACGCTAGTTATCACTGGGCGTTTAGGGCAATCAGTATTGCTATGGCCAAATACATGGCATTCGCCACACATAGGAGGTCTCCATTCATACTACACACGCATATGAACAATAGAATGACCTTCTCCATCCACATTCGGAACAGCCATAATGATTTCATCCTTAAGTTCTTTGTCAGCAGACACTTCTATCAACGCCCGAGCATACCTCATCCGACCCCAAGCCTCATTACACATAGAGCTCGTGAAAGCATCTAACATTACTGGATTCCCTAACTGAGAAGCCATAAGACTTAGTCCATCCACTGTGTAAGCCACCACTGGAACCTTATGAATCTTAACCCAAACAGGAACCTTCCTCACTTCGTGAACTTGAAGTAAAAAACCCCATCATCGTCCCTCATAACCTTTTGAAGACCGAATTTGCTCCATGTATTCGATACATAATTTTTCACCAAAGGAAACGCAGCAGGCTTACCAACGAAGAAACCCACCAAAGAATTTTCAAACCGATTTTGAGCTGCCAAGACGTTTTCAGTGGGTAGAACAAAGTCAGTATTCGCAACATGTTCTTTATTAAATAAAGCCCTAAATGTAACTTTAGGGTTTTGAGATTCCATCGCAACACTATCTGCAAATGATCGAACCCCTTCTTGAGTCACCCCATCACCCCACCCCGTGGGTTTAGGATCCCCTTCCATCACGTTAGTAGTCGTAGTATCATTCAAGGGTATTGTGATCACGCCCACATCAGACTGCATCCTCGCAGCAATACGAACATCGCCTCCCCTAATAACTTTACCGTCAATGTTTTTCAAACGGCTCGCAAAAGCACCTAATGTTGATTTAAGAACACCACCAGTTTCCATGCACCAAAAGACACACAAAAGAAGAGTAACCCTAAAAGGATTACGAACACCAATCAAAACGAAACCCTAACCTACTTCCATCATGCCGACCAATTTAAATAATAAAATAAAAAACCCTAAAACTACAATGGACAGTAACGAAACCCTAAAACTATAAGAAACAAACCCTAATTCCTTGTCGAATCATATAAAAATAAATCAGCACGCAAAACAAACCAATAGATCCTCTCGGTAGACTATCTGATCATCAAACGATTAGGGATAATCCGAAGATCAATAGCCTAACCACTTCCTAAATAATAAGCGAACAAGGTAAATTGATATGGATCACAGACGCTAATCGATCGTTATACAATGAATAAAGGAAAACAAGATTTGAAAAAATAGTGTTTAGGAATTCACAATCTGCTCACTTTTTACCAATGAAGAAGACGGATAGTATGGAGAGATTGACGACAGTGTATGTGAAGGAGATTGTTTGTCGACATGGTGTGCCATTGTCGATAATTTCATATCGTGATAGTAGATTTACTTCAGAGTTTTGGAAATCTCTGCAGAAAGCGATGGGAACGGAGTTAAGTTTGGTACAGCATATCATCCGGAGACTGATGGACAAAGTGAAAGGATGATTCAAACGTTAGAAGATATGGTTAGAACGTGTGTGATTGACCTTGGAAATAGTTGGGATAGGCATTTTCCGTTGGTTGAATTCTCGTATAATAACAGTTATCGTGCTAGTTGATAGGTGTGTAAACACACATCCTTTTTACCACTTAATTACAATAATAACCGAGCCAAAACGTGTATTTTATGTCATTTATGTCGGAATTATGCGTGGTTTGTGTTTTTGTTGTGATTTAGGACGAAAAGGTAAAAAGTGGAGAAAACACGGGCATTCACGGGCTTTTATCGAAGAAAAAGACGAAAGACGAAGTCGAAAGATCAAGAGTGCAAAAATAACGGAAGTCCAAGACCAATTCTGAAGATTTATCGAAGAAAAAGTCAAAAGACGAAAGTTTACTAAAAGCCGAAGAACTCAAGTCTTATTTATGAAGAAACGTCGAGACGAGTTTAAAGAAATCCCGAGACAAAGTCATTAAAGTCCAAGATTTAAAGAAGATTAAGAGGACAAGGACTTAAGCATGCAATTAAGAAAAGATGAAAGAGGGGAGGAAGCTTCCTAAGTACCTCCTAATCCTCCACTATAAATAGATTAGGATTTCATTTCATTAGTTTTGTTGGATAGCTTGACAAACTATTTCTTCCACTTTTAATTACCTTGTCATTTACTTTTCATGTCGATTTAAATACCTTGTCTTGCACCTTAAATATATTTAATTTCAAGTAAGTTACCTCTTTAATTCTTGTCTATCTTTATTTTTATTGTTCATCTCCTATCTACCTTTCTTTTATCTTTGATCTTTATGTTTATGTTCATGTTTATGTTTTTGAGATTTTATTGATTAAAGTGGGTTTTGATTATTTTGGTTATATTTGTTAGTTTGATAGTTTTGGATTGTTTGTTTATGTTTAGTAGACGTTTATTGATTAGTTTTGCTTAATCTTTTGGTTCATTTTGATTGATTGTGATTAGATTCGTAGCTTTTTCTTGTTCCTTGTTCTTCGCTTGTTCTGTTACTGTATTCCCAGGTTTATTCCGAATCAACAGTGCATTCCGGATCAAGGTTGTGTTGAAAGTTGTTCCGAATCAAGGCTTTCATCCGAAATAAGTGACATATTCCGGATCAAGTGGATATTCCGGATCAGCTTCAACATTCCGGATCAAGGTTTTGTGAAGAAACATTCCGGATCAAGGAGGATATTCAGGATCAGTGGAAAAGGTAGTTCATTCGGAATATTGATATTCCGGATCAAGGAAGATATTCCGGATCAAGGAGTTTCATCCGGAATCTTCAACATTCTGGATCAAGAAGATATTCCGGATCAACCAAACATTCCGGATCAAGCACAACATTCCGGATCAACCAAGTATTCCGAATCAAACTTTATTCCGGATAAGTGACATATTCCGGATAAAGGATTTATTCCGGATCAAAGGTTTGGTTAATATTCCGAGTAAAGAAGAATCATTCCGAACGAAGGTGACATTCCGGATGAGTGATTATTCCGAACGAAGGTTTATTCCGGATGAGCTGTGTTCAGGTTATTTTTAGTTTCTGTTTTTAATTCTTTAATTTTCAAGCTTTACTTTTCCCGCCTTTTTCCTTAGTTGCACTCTAAGTTTATTTGCCTTAGATTTATTTTAGCCTTGCCTTAATTTAAGTTTTAGTTGCGTTTTAAGTTTGCCTTAGATAGTTTTAAGTTTGCGTTATTTACTTTAATTGCCTTTTAATTTTCCGTCACGCTTTTAAATACTTGTCATTTATTTTAAATTAGACTTAAATTTACTTTAACGTCATTTACTTTTAAGTCTTGCACTTTTAATTACTACAACGACACAACTATTTTTTCACCAAAGAACGACTGAGTCGCATAGTTAACCAGGATCAATTCGATTAGACCACGACAAAGAACTTTAATTTTTATAAGGGCAAAAGCCTTGTATCAAATGGCGCCGCTGCCGGCTCTTTTCGTAAGATTATCGGTTTTCTGTGAGAGACGCGTTGCTTTTTGGGATCCGTTCATTCGTGAGCGTTATTTTTCTTGCACAAAAATTTTCAAAAAACCATAAAAATTAAAAATTTCAAAAATCCAAAAAGATTCTATTTTTATTGTGTTTATATATTGTCTTTGTGTTTGGTATTGTTTTCTTTTGCCTTTGTAGGTGTATGCGTACTAGATCTTCTACTTATCAAGAGCCCGAGACTCCTGAAGATTTAGGTATGGCAGGTGTCAACAACAATAATCCACCGCACCTCAACAATAACAACAATGTTCATCCACAGCCCGATCTTCGGACAATGGAGGAGCTTTGTCAACCTACCATGTTTGGACGAGGAGGACCGATTGCGTCGATGCAAATCACGGCTCCGGAGTTTTCGTTGAAGCACCACATGATTCAACAAGTGCAAACGAATCCATTCGCTGGAATGCCTGATGATGATGCCAACAAACACCTCGACAAATTCATTACAATCACTCAAAGCATGAAGTTGCCCGGTGCTACAATGGATGTTCTTCGCCTACAACGCTTCCCACATACTTTATCACATCACGCCGAGAAATGGTTTGATCGTCTCCCGAAGAATTCAATTCATACTTGGGATGACATGACTCAACGCTTTTTGTCGCGCTACTTTCCACCATCCATGGTCACGAGCCTACGCAATCAAATTAGCGGTTTCATGCAAGAACCCGATGAATCTCTTTTTGATGCTTGGGAAAGATATAATGTTTTGATTGATCGTTGCCCAAACCACAACATGCTCCCTATGACCTTAATTGATACTTTCTACAACGGTTTGACTTTTCGTGACCGTGATATGATTAATGCATCCGTCGGTGGCACATTTATGAAAAGGAGACCCGAGGAGTGTAGAGAGCTTATTGAGAACATGACTACTCATCACAAAAACTGGGATTCCTCCGCTTCTTCAAGGAACAACCCGAGAGTCAATGTTTCTTCTACTTCAGCCAACCCCGACATGACCGAATTCACCCGCATGATGACCGAAATGAACAAGAATATCTTGCTTCTTGCTACAAACCAACAACAACAAGTTAAAGCGGTTGCCAATCCTTGTGAAACATGCCGCGGTCCACACTCATACACTGATTGGCCTTCTACTCAAGGAAATCCAGAAAATGTGTATGCAGCTTATGGTAATTATTCACCGGAAAATTACCAAGCCCGACCTCAAGGGGATAGAAATTTGCTGAGTTACCGGTCAAACAACTACCTTTCACCCGGTTTTTCTCCTCAAAACCAAAACCCCGCCAACAACTACAATAGAAGCAACCAAATCCCACCTAGAGCTTCTAATCCTTATCACCCACCCGCTCAACAAGGCCCACCCATGAATCAAGATGTTGAAGCTTTGATGAGAACTCAAGGTGAGCAAATCAAGAATCTGCAGAGCCAAATTATCAATCTGAAAGGGGATATCACCAAGCAAGGGAATGACATTAGATCCGAGCTTCGAGATAATATTCAATCCTCATTCAGCAATCAAACGAATGATTTAAAGAATATGCTGGCTAGTTTCTTGCCTACCACTTAACCCTCTACCTCGAGTTCTCTACCTTCAAACACCGTCACCAATCCGCGAGCGAATGTGAGTTCTATTACTACCCATAGTGGAGTTACCATAGTAGGACCACCGATCCCGCCCCCATCATCTACACCTCCTCCACCACCATTTATCCCTACTCCTCCTACACCTAGTATTAGTGCACCATTACCGTCTCCGCCTCGTCGTGATGAGGTACCCACCAAGAATCCTCCACCAACATCTCACCCTTCAACATCTCAACCTTCACCACCCAAACCCAATATTCCTTATCCATCTCGTATAGGCAAAACCAAAATGCACACCAAGGATGACGTTCAAGTGTCGAGCTATTTGAAGATGATCTCTCAAATGAATTTCAACATTAGCCTTGTTGAAGCACTTGTCCACATGCCGAAATTTGTGAAAGCATTCAAGGAATTGCTGAACAAGAAGGAGAAGCTGATTAAGCTCGCCAACACACGCTTAAATGAAAACTGTTCTGCAGTTATTCAAAGAACTTCCAGAAAAACTTGGAGATCCCGGTTGTTTTGTGTTGCCTTGCATTTTTAACAAAACCGAAGAATTTACTGCCCTAGCTGGTCTCGGGGCCAGTGTTAATTTGATGCCATTAAGTGGTTGGAAAACACTATCATTACCCGACCTTACTCCAACAAAGATGACTCTTGAAATTGCAAATCGCACTCTCGCTTACCCCGTTGGTATTGCCGAAGATGTGTTCATTAAAGTTGGCACCTTCACTTTTCCGGTCGACTTTGTTGTTGTTGATTATGAAATGTACCCTCGTATTCCTTTAATACTTGGTCGGCCATTCTTGAGAACCGGACGAGCTCTAGTTGATGTTGCCGAAGGTGAGCTCATCTTAAGAGTCGGGGATGATGCACAAGTTTTCAAAATGGGGAAGCTTACAAGAAAATCCTTTGGACGAGAGAATCAGCGAATATGATTAATGTGCTTGATGATTTTGTCGTCTATAACAATCCTCTATTCGAGTCTTGCATTGATAATCCACTTTTTCAAGATGATGTGGATGATTCTCTATCCAATTTGGAACCTTCTCCCATATATGATTCTCCACCGATCTTTGATGCTTATGATGATGATTCTAGCTCAGATTCGGATGATTTTGATGATTGTACTTCCGAGTATCCCGACATGCCCACATATGATGATTTTGATGAGGCCGATACTCTTTCGAGTGATTCTTCACATGATGAAGATCCTCCGCCATCACTTAATCCTACTTTGGATGATTACTCATTTGAGGAAGACTTTTCAACTTTTCTTAATACTTACTTCCCTCATGAGAGTGATGCACCTCCTTTGGACTTTGATAATTATGGTCTTGATCCTACTTTGGATTTGAAGAAAATTCTTTCAAAGGAGAAGAAACCGGTCGACACCAACATCCGCAGCACGTATGATTTGACACCTCTTTGTCCACCTTCTGAGGACGAGGTTGTGCATCTTCTTCGCGGATCTTCTTCACATTCTGCTGAGCCTGAGTGCTATTTTCCCTTAAAGGAAAAGGTGTTCGACCCCGGTATCGATATTCTTCAGCCATCTCAGTATCCACCTGATGAAATAAAATGAAAGATTTTTGGACCTATTGAAGATATGCTTGCACCTCACCATAATTGCTCCCACCATGCTCCATCGCTGCTTAAGGGAACCTTGCCTATTCTTCTTTGGCTTGCCTTGTTCGCCTTAAGCTTGTGCTATTTGATGGACGAAAACTATGTCTTTGATCCCAGTGGATATGTTTCATGCTTCTTCCTATGCTAATCAAGGTCGAGTCAGGCTCACGACTCGGTTAACAAAAATCAAGCGCTTCTTGGGAGGCAACCCATGTTTCTATCTTTTAGCTATCTATATCCTAAGTGTAGGGGAGACCCGTTTGTGTTTGGTCTCTCCTCTCTTCTAATCAGGATTCGAGCGCTCAATGATCCACTCTTGATAATTTTTGATGACCCGTGATTCCGTGTTCCCATTTTCCCAGTTCTATCCTAAACTCTTTTCGATTCATTATTTTATATTTTCCAATATTAAAATAGGAATCTTGTTAGTTGTCTTTTCCTTAGCAAAATTTAAACAAAGTGCACAATGTCCTAAGTGTAGGGGAGTTTACTCGCACATGCTTAAACATTGAGGAAAATGTTTATATTAAGTGTAGGGGGGACTTCTATCGAAGTTAAGTGGTCTTTTCCTTGTATTTGTCCTCATTTTAACCGGAAAATCAATTTTTCGACATTTTTCAAAATTTTTGATCTATTTTGGCCTATTAGTTTTTCCCTTTGTATAGTTATTTTCTTTCCTTATTAGAATAAATTTTTAATAAAGTGGTTTTAATTTTCAAACGTTATGAATCTTTTGAATCAACCCGAGTTTACTTATCTAAGTTTACTCTAGCTAGTATCCTTAACGTGTTTAAGACAAGTTTAGCTAGGCTTTTATATAGGGAGCTATAAAACGCGAAAGTCTTAACTCTCACGGGTTAAGAACAAGAACTTTTCGCAAGTTCCTATAATTGATCCTAGAGAGTCGTTTATCAAGGGAACTTTAAAACGCGATTTCTAAACTTGAAAAAGTCTAAGAGTTTGCAAGATCCTATAGATGACTCGAAAACCCAAAACTTTGATTTAATAGGCTAAGCATCCACGAGTCTCATTCCTTGAGATTTTAAACTGTGGAGAACGAGATATGATAGAGCCAATTATAAGTTTGGTATTCTTTCGTGAATTTATGTGAGTTAATTATAAGCCTATTCTTCCATCGCTTGTTAATAAATTTATCTGCAATAAATAAGGTTGTACGATTTGAAAAGTTACTTAGCTTCTAGCCCAAGATCGTTTAAAAGTTGCTCGGTATGGATTAGAGTTCATAGCCAAGGCATAACTTATTGAAGCGGGATGCGAAGATTGGCGAGTCCAAAAAGGTCCTAACAAGACATGAGGGCTACATTTTGTTGCTAAAGATCCAAAAGTGATGTGAAGAATCATTTATCAAAGATCAATGTGAAGGATCGAGACACACGCCGAAAAGCAAAAACTCCCCAAAATTCATGGAGAAATCTATCCGAAAAGGCCCTAACAAGGTATGAGGATAAATAAAGCCAAGTCCAAAAAGGAGGCGGATCGTTGTATATCAAAGTCCAAAATAAAGATTGGAGAAAAATGAAGAAGTCGTGGTCCTAATATGAAGAATCTCTCAAAACTTCAAGTGAAGAAATTCCCATTATGAAGAGAAGACCATTATTTCATGAACGTCTCTCAAGATTCGAAGTATGAAGTCGCTACCAAATATCGGTCCGAGAAAGGTCTCAAATCGCGAAGCGAGTTATGCCAAGATATGAACTTTATGAGGTCCCAAGAAGCAGTTTTAAAAGACTTTATCCTTTAGCTAACTATTGATTAAATCGTTCACTTTATTTTCAGCCTTAATAACTATCGAAATAAGTCAACAATGCATCCTCGTGATCATTCAAGACAACAATAAAATATAAGAGACACACCTAGGAATAAGGGAGTCTAAGTGAATAATTGGCCCTCATGAGTTCGTGTTAGTCTGCTAACTTATAATAACAATGATCTCGTTTTTAAGCTTGGTTTGGAGAAAGTGAAAACTTGAGGATGATGATAATTCATGACATTTCCAAAACCCAAGGTATGTTTTTGATTTCTTTACTTTGAATGTTTATAGTTTTCTATCTCTTTAATAAAGGCCAAGGTGGATTGATTTTGATGAAAAATGTAAACGTGCTTTGTAACTAATGCATTGCATGAGGACATTGCAATGGTCAAGTGTAGGGGATTTGATAGGTGTGTAAACACCCATCCTTTTTACCACTTAATTACAATAATAATCGAGCCAGAACGTGTATTTTATGTCATTTATGTCGGAATTATGCGTGGTTTGTGTTTTTGTTGTGATTTAGGACGAAAAGGTGAAAAGTGGAGAAAACACGGGCATTCACGGGCTTTTATCGAAGAAAAAGACGAAAGACGAAGTCGAAAGATCAAGAGTGCAAAAAGAACGGAAGTCCAAGACCAATTCTGAAGATTTATCGAAGAAAAAGTCAAAAGACGGAAGTTTACTAAAAGCCGAAGAACTCAAGTCTTATTTATGAAGAAATGTCGAGACGAGTTTAAAGAAATCCCGAGACAAAGTCATTAAAGTCCAAGGTTTAAAGAAGATTAAGAGGAGAAGGACTTAAGCATGCAATTAAGAAAAGATGAAAGAGGCGAGGATGCTTCCTAAGCACCTCCTAATCCTCCCCTATAAATAGATTAGGATTTCATTTCATTAGTTTTGTTGGATAGCTTGACAAACTATTTCTTCCACTTTTGATTACCTTGTCATTTACTTTTCATATCCATTTAAATATCTTGTCTTGCACCTTAAATACATTTAATTTCAAGTAAGTTACCTTTTAATTCTTGTCAATCTTTATTTTTATTGTTCATCTCCTATCTACCTTTATTTTATCTTTGATCTTTATGTTTATGTTCATCTTTATGTTTTTGAGCTTTTATTGATTAAAGTGGGTTTTGATTATTTTGGTTATATTTGTTAGTTTGATTGTTTTGGATTGTTTGTTTATGTTTAGTAGACGTTTATTGATTAGTTTTGCTTAATATTTTGGTTCATTTTGATTGATTGTGATTATATTCGTATCTTTTTCTTGTTCCTTGTTCTTCGCTTGTTCTGTTACTGTATTCCCAGGTTTATTCCGAATCAACAGTGCATTCCGGATCAAGGTTGTGTTGAAAGTTGTTTAGAATCAAGGCTTTCATCCGAAATAAGTGACATATTCCGGATCAAGTGGATATTCCGGATCAGCTTCAACATTCCGGATCAAGGTTTTGTGAAGAAACATTCCGGATCAAGGAGGATATTCCGGATCAGTGGAAAAGATAGTTCATTCGGAATATTTGATATTCCGGATCAAGGAAGATATTTCGGATCAAGTAGTTTCATCCGGAATCTTCAACATTCCGGATCAAGAAGATATTCCGGATCAACCAAACATTCCGGATCAAGCACAACATTTCGGATCAACCAAGTATTCCGAATCAAACTGTATTCCGGATAAGTGACATATTCCGGATAAAGGATTTATTCCGGATCAAAGGTTTGGTTAATATTCCGAGTAAAGAAGAATCATTCCGAACGAAGGTGACATTACGGATGAGTGATTATTCCGAACGAAGGTTTATTCCGGATGAGCTGTGTTTAGGTTATTTTTAGTTTCTGTTTTTTAATTCTTTAATTTTCAAGCTTTACTTTTCCCGCCTTTTTCCTTAGTTGCACTCTAAGTTTATTTGCCTTAGATTTATTTTAGCCTTGCCTTAGTTTAAGTTTTAGTTGCGTTTTAAGTTTGCCTTAGATAGTTTTAAGTTTGCGTTATTTACTTTAATTGCCTTTTAATTTTCCGTCACGCTTTTAAATACTTGTCATTTATTTTAAATTAGACTTAGATTTACTTTAACGTCATTTACTTTTAAGTCTTGCACTTTTAATTACTACAACGACACAACTATTTGTTTCACCAAAGAACGACTGAGTCGCATAGTTAACCAGGATCAATTCGATTAGACCACGACAAAGAACTTTAATTTTTATACGGGAAAAAGCCTTGTATCACTAGTATTAAAGTCACACCATTTGAGGCTTTGTATGGACGTAAGTGTAGATCTCCAGTTTGTTGGAGTGATGTAGGAGAAAGTCAACTGACTTGACCTAAAATGATATTTGAGACAACTGAAAAGATTGTGCAAATTAAGAAGCGTTTGTTATCTGACAGAAGTAGACAAAAGAGTTATGCTGATAACAGAAGGAAACCTTTAGAATTTGAAGTAGGAGACATGGTTATGCTGAAAGTATCTCCATGGAAAGGAGTTATTCGTTTTGGAAAGAGAGGAAATTTGAGCCCTAGATATATTGGACCTTTTAAGATTATCCAAAGGATTGGATTGGTTGCTTATAAGTTAGAATTGCCTAATGAACTTAAAGCTATTCATAACACTTTTCATGTGTCTAATCTGAAGAAGTGTTTAGCTGAAAAGGATTTGGTAATTCCATTGGAGGAAATTCAACTTGATGATAAGTTGCATTTTATAGAGGAACCTGTAGAGATTATGGATAGGGAAGTTAAGAAGTTGAAGCATAGTAGGATTCTGATTGTGAAAGTGAGATGGAATTCTAGACGTGGACCAGAGTTTACCTGGGAACGTGAGGACTTCTTTAAGGATAAGTATCCTCATTTGTTTAGAGGGGATTTAGCGCCGAGGACGTCACTCTTTTTAAGAAGGAGGGGATGTGATAACCTGAAACCGAGGTCATTGCTTAATCTTACTTTATGAATATTTTTGAAATTTTTGATGAGTTTGAATGATATTTATTTTTGGAGGTTTAAGTTTACACCGATGTTAGGAGACTTATATTTTATATTCAATAAGTATATGGAGTATTAGCAAGCGTGATGTCGATGGATGCCTAATATTTTACGTTTTATTGTCGGTTGTTCGATGTTTGTCATTTTTGATGTTTTCTTTTAAATGACGTGTTAAGTCGAGTCGGTAGACGATATTATTATATTTGAGGTACGTTTTAACTTTTGAAAAGTACTTTTATGATATCCGAGCCCCGTGAATATTTTCAAAATTGACTAATAGTCATTTCCCGCTTTTTAGCTAACTATTTACATTTTAGACCACAACTAATGCAAATTGACAACAATGGTCCCTCCACCACCATATATAAGCTTAAACTTTCACCTAACAAACACATAGTTACCACTAAATAATAAAAACCATCTCCTCTCTCTCTTTCTACTCCATGTCGTCACCCCCCTTAACCATATAATCCATTTTCATCAAAAATCAAGCTTGATTTAATCCAAACTAACACAAGACCCATCCTTAGAATTGTAAGGAGATCATTTTGATACCAAATTTGGCTACATGCATGATGTTTTATTTTTTTAGGGTTGGTAGGTCAAAACCATGCTCATGCATGTGATTTTTATGATGATCAAAAGGTTTTTGTTAAAAACTTGATTTTGATTTTAGTTTTTTGATTTTGATAATGATATAAGTGTTATAGATGAGATATGTTAGTATTATGGTTATGGAATGATGATAAAATTGAGTGGCTTTGGATAAAAACATGATTTCATGCAAGTTTTAGAAGGGTAATTTAGATCAGTGGTAAAAAGTGTATTTTTGGGTACCTTATCATTTTATTAAGGCTTAACTAATGGCATAGGGTTGTTAAGAATTCGATTAGCTTCGATTTGATATAAAGTAGAGCTTCTAGTTCCAAACGAGCGAGAAGTTATGATGTTTTGATTTTTCGTGTACCGGGAGACGAGTATGGGCACGACATATAGTTGTTGTCGATATTTGGATCGAATCTCGAGGACTATAGATTGAGTTTTGAAATGAGTCAAATACTGATGAAGAAGTGTAAACCCTATAGGGTGAGTCTATTTTCAAAACTAAGTGTCAGTTTCGTAAATGGAGTCGTTTATAGAAGTGAAAACGGTTGTATGAGTCGATGACGTAAAACTGTCCGGTTTTTGTAATTCAAAGATGAGTCGTGTAAGGAACTTTTAAAGTAGAGTCATTTGATAAACTTGTTATAGGACTTTCTATAGATAATAAGTTAGTTCCTCGAGTCGTTTCATAAACGTTTGACGAGTCTAAATGGGGTAAATGAGCTAGTACATATGGTATGTGGCGGTGGATTTTGTCGAGAGTATAGAATGGTAAAGTAGATGTGTACAAGAGTGTAATACTATTACTTGTATCATTTTCTCTCGAGTTTGTCGTGATTTTATGAGTTTGTGTTTGATATTGTTATGTATGATTTATTTCTTGAGTCATTATTAATGAACGCGCCTTATTTGATAGGTAGCGGTTCTCGTGTTTGAAAGGCATCTTCTATCATCGACGATCATCTCGCTAGGTCTCTTATAATAAGGTGAGTCTGTAGCCTCGATTTTCATTCTAGCTACTAAATGTTTTAATACTCGCGAGGGGGATACATGCTATTTGAAAATAAATGAACACATGTCATGAGTAATTGTTTGGACCCGAATGTTGCCTATGTTGTCTTGCATTGTATTGAGTACCGTGTTGCTAAAGACCCTAAATTCATGAACCGTTAACTATGTTCTGACTTGATGTTGTGAGTTGGTAATAGCCGCTTATTCAAATGATAGTACTATTGGGTTGACCACCCTATCTGAGACCAGGGCATTACGCTGAGTAACCTCTGGGAAGGATAATTTACGAGAATGAGATTTAGGTATATCTAGCAACTGATACCCTAGAGGGGCAATGGTTTTATTCTAGTCATGCTGGCATTTGGCGTGGGTGACTAATTGGTTAAGGGGTCGGTGTCATGAGCTTAAATACAATGTGTTTCCTTGAAATAGATTGTGTGCACGACAATCTATAAATGATTATGATTGATTTTCTTCTTGTGTTCAAATGTGATTTGAAAAACCTATGGACTCGCTGAACATTATTGTTGACTCGTTTAAGCATGTGTTTCAGGTAATCGAAGGTGATTGAATGCGGAGCTTTGCTGTGGATGTTGTGGGTTGGCTTTTGAAGTTTGTTGGTCTAAAACAATTTCTATCCTTTTTACTGTTGAACAATTTGTTAAATGTTTGTGTTGCGTGGGGACTAAACACTTTACTCTGGTGTCGTTTTAGTACATTATGGGTTGAAATTATGTTTTAGACATATTGTGAAAATCTTGTTTATATTTTAGGTGTAAACGTCTCTCTTTTGAGTCGTTCAATATACTTTGTGTGATGATGCTGGTGTCTAGCACCCAATTGTGTATTTCCGCTGCGCAATGTAAATTGGGGGTGTTAGATCGGCCATCTCGTCTTCGGTTTCGACAACGATATTAGGAACGTCAGTTTCTAATTCTTTTCTACGTCGTCGATTCCTTCGATGTCGATTGTGTCGATTCGAAGCGTCGCTAGAATTAGAATAATCCTTCGATCGAGTGCGCATGCACTAACGTAGAGAATGGGGTAGCAAAGAAGATTCTTTTTGGGGTTTTTCGTTTTTTCAATTTTTTTGGTTTTTGATTGTTTTTTAATTTATTTGGATCTTTGGTTTATTATGTAGACTCAAATATAAAAATCTCCCCTCGAATCAATTTCTTGATTAAAGGAGCCTCAAGGAATGAAAACGATCACCTTTAGTGAACGCCTTCGATGACTTTAGAACGTTGGTGGAACACCAAAACGTTCAAGAGGGTTTAATCTTGAAAAACAAGCAAATATATATGATACATAGATAATACTTCGGTTGGCAAACCCTCGATTAGCCCTTTTTCTCAAAACATGCACAAGCAAGCGGGGGAAACGAGACGGCGCTAAGCACTTAAGAGCCTTTTTCCCTTAGGTCGTGAAATACAACCGCCTTATACCCACCTTATAGTTTTTGTTAATCAAAATCAAGCCTCACGAAAGTAATTATCTATTTCTTCGAATACAATAATTGAGTGATGAAATCCCAATTAAGGTTGCGTTTCCACGCTTTTGGAGATATTGTTAATTTATTTTGATACGTAAATACAATATTACTAATAATATTCACAAGAAACGAAAACGAATATTTCTACAATATAGTAAAATGATTGTTGTGTGTTTAATTTGGGAAAATTAAACACAATTTATTTGGATATTCTATAATATAGTAAAAAATAACAAAAATGAGTATGTACGATATTTACGCTTTCTAAAAATGAAAAGCAAAAACGCACTCCTCACACAAACACGATATGTTTAATGGCACTAAACACCTCCCCGGCAGCGGCGCCAAAAAGATAGTAGTAAAAATACACCTCTTTTAGGAAAAAGAGAGTATAAGCCGATAAGTATTAATCGATACGGTTTAGGAAAACCGTAAAGACGAAAAGTTCAAGTTCATTCTCAGTGGAGGTGTATGTGTATTATGTGCCAATTATATAAAAAACAAGTTTGGATTAGTGTTGTTTTTGGGTTTAGAGAGAAAAAATTAAAAGACGAGTTACACTACGATTAAACTACAACGAATGACGTAAAACGTAAACGTAAATACGTAAAACGTGACGAAATTAAAAATTTTAAACTAAAAACAATTTAAAAATTAAAACTAAGTCTAAAATGATATAAATAAGAATAAGAATTCAATAAATAAATTTTCAAACCTTTTATTTATTAAATATTCAATTATAAATGCTAATTAAAGCCCTAAAATTAAATCTAATTAACAAATAGTCCAAAATTCTATTTTATCAAACTAATATCTTACTTATATCAACTAAACACTAAAAAGTATTTTTCCTAAAATTTTAAAACTAATTTTCTATTTTTTAAAGGCTAAAAACACTTTTTTTAAACTAAAATAATGATTAAAAATAATAAAATAATAAGAAAAATGAATTAACTTTTTAAAAAATCATGTTTTACTTATCTAAACTTGAGAAAATTGAAAAAAGTTGAAAAAGTCAAATTTATGCCTAATAAGACAAAAACAGTTGATTAAAAACCTATTTTAACTTAAATTAATTCTAAAAAATAATTAAATAACGGAAAATTAAAACTTTTTTTTCTAAAGATCTTAAAATATGTTACTTAAACTAGGAAAATTTGAAAAACTAAAAAACACAACTTTTTACCAATAAAGGACAAAAATAGAATAAATATAAAACTAATTAAAACTTAAATTAATTCTAGAAATAATAAAATAAACAGGAAAATAAAAATAAAATTTTGAAAATTCTTAAATTAAATAACTTAACAATGGAAAATCAAAATAACTGAAAAATACTGAAAATTACACACTAAAGACAAAAAAAGAGAAAACTAACAATGACTTGTGGACTGGTTTTGTCTTCTAGCTAATCAATGGCAAGACTAAGCTAAGCAGTGGGAACTTCTTCCTACTGCTCCTTCACGGAAAAGTGAAACATGGCGATTTAAGCTTTGTTTGATGGTGGTTTTTGGAGACAAAGGCACCCCCACACTCAGTGGAGTGTGGGGAGTCAATATTAAGCAAAAAATAAGCAAGTCCAACACAAATTATGCACACAAATGGGCAAAAATAAGTCTCTGATGTTACTATGGGGTCTCGTAGTGGTCTAGCTGATGTGTTTGGTCACTAGACGAATTTTGAGCTACAAATTTTAACACCCTAGCACACCACAAGCAAAACTAAAAGCATACAACCCTAGTCTAACCCTATAGCTAACAGTGAACAAAATTTCTGTGGAATCCTAAGATTCACGGATCTTTAAGCTACTAGGATATGCATCATGTTCATATGATTAACATAGCTAAATAAGAACACGACACATAAACAAGATGTTTCTTTTCCAACGTTTACTTCTCATTAAACGTTAACCAACTAACCCTAGATGTGTTTACAAGATCACACACTTCTAGAACACACGACTTTTGCTTTATGACTACATTGTGAACAATGAGATAATGAAAACCTACGCTTGTGTATTCTTTATATAATAGAATACAAGACTTTTCTTACAAGAAAACTTTAATTACATTAGAAGTCCCTCCATCTTTTGCTAATAAGTCCTCCTTGTTGTATGAAAGGGCTCCATATTCTTGTAAAACTTGATATTTGCATATAAGTCCTTCTTGTTTCATTATTCTTGTTTTGTCTCATCAAATTAATTCCCAACAATCTTCCCCTATTTGATGATGACAAAATCAATCTTCAAATCTTGATCTTTCACGAATGAAACAAGCTTTCCCTTAAAGTAAGATTTCTTATAAAACATATCACCACATGATAATAAGTTGCATACCTTGATCTTTGAATCTTCTTCCCCTTTTTTCTCGCATCCAATAGGGGTCTTCTAAAGATAAACAACTAATAAACGCTTCCCCTTAAGTGGTGCATGTAAATGAATCACGAACCATGTAGACTCTAATTGTAGATTACGAATGAAGAAAAACGAATATAACCTATTTGTTGAAGAAGTGGAATCTCCCAAGCTTGTACCTTATATCTTGCACTATCCATGTGACATCGAACTTATATGACACAGAAGATATAAGTCGACCTCGATCTCTCTGTCAAAATCCTCATCCTTTGTGAGATACTGAGCACGATAATGTAACTCCTTCAAGTGATAGCAAGGTATCTAGTTGCTAGATTTGACAAGTCTTCATCACTAACCATTAAAGCACGAACAAGTTACCTTCAAACCAATGGGGTGCTATCCACATGATTTAAAGATATGATAAAACACAAAATCGCGAAAAACAACTCCAACACCAAAGAAGCAATAATCGATCGCACCAAACACAATCTTCAAAAACGAGCCATAAAATTTTAAACAAACAGTTTTGTCCGAGATCCTTTGTCATCGAATATATCTTCTATATGTATTGTCAAATATCGAACGATACATGTCAGCGCTTAAAAACCATATATCAGACAACACGTTGTCATCGTCTAAATTACAACGTGTCAGCATCTTCTCTGTCAGCGTGTATTTTTTATTGTCAATGGCTCGGCTCAGCCACTGACACCATCTTTTGTCTCTTTCCTTCGTCCACTTTAGATCACAAAACTCCATAAACTTGGACCACATACTGTTCTTTTGCTTTACTTCTCACGTGAATAAATAGTATATGTAGATAAAACATGACTTCTTGGACCATGAAAAGATACGAACAGTGAAACCAACTTTATCAATGAAAAACAATACTTATCCTACTGATCTCATTTTCTACTTCGTACTTTGTGACTAAACATGTACGGAGTAATATTAAAGGGAACTCAATTCGTCCCTTTACACTGTATATTACCATTCGTTCCTTTGTACTCTATAATAACCAAACCTTACCCACATGCTTGGACAATTGACGGTTAAAACCATCACATGAGCAATCGAAGAAGACATCTTGGGGACCACCACAACTTGATTAATAAAATTCATCACGTCTTTGTCTTTGTCTTACTTTGCCAATAAAAAAAGTTTTTACCCATGTGACATTGGTTGCGCTTTATATATCCTTGTTTAATAAAGTCACGATCATGGATGCTCACACCCAAATATCACGTATGCTCCTTGGGATCACAATTCCTTTGCTTGGACTATATGCAACAGTAACTTTGTATACCACAATCCATTCTGCCGTAGATAATCAAGACTTATAAAACCTCCACACCTATGCCTGCTGCACTTTTCGATTTGATCACAAAAACCTTAACTGCATGTTCTATCCGAACAGTAGTATCAAACAGCTACAAACACACAAAATCGATCTAGGGTTTATAGTTTTATTCATCGAAACCCTACTTAGGGTTTTTAAACCAACCTTAGCCTGAATCTTGTATCATTATGCTATATAACAACCCTCGAAACTCATAACTTTCTGCTTTAAAGTCGATCTAGGGTTTAGGGGATGAAACCCTAAATCTTATTTAATAAAAACAAAAACAGAAAATTTTATACCTCCTTCTGCAGCCAACTTCGACGATCTATAACTCACACATAACAAATTAGATAGACGATCGCTCCAGTGAGATTCAAGACACATGTGTCGAGAACCTACAACAAAAGTTTCACGGTGATCCAACGGTTAACGAACGAGTTATTGCAGTTTGAAAATGATTGCGCAATGAGATCCAAACATAAAATCATGGACGAATTTTTAAGCTTTTTCTCGTTCTTCAACTCAACACCTTGTTAGATCCTAGTATCGAGAGCCACCCGCTCTGATACCAATTGTGGAATCCTAAGATTCACGGATCTTTAAGCTACTAGGATATGCATCATGTTCATATGATTAACATAGCGGAATAAGAACACGACACATAAACAAGATGTTTCTTTTCCAACGATTACTTCTCATTAATCGTTAACCAACTAACCCTAGACGTGTTTACAAGATCACACACGTCTAGAACACACGACTTTTTCTTTATGACTACATTGTAAATAATGAGATAATAAAAACCTACGCCTGTGTATTCTTTATATAATAGAATACAAGACTTTTCTTACAAGAAAACTTTAATTACATTAGAGGTCCCTCCATCTTTTGCTAATAAGTCCTCCTTGTTGTATGAAAGGGCTCCATATTCTTAAACTTGATATTTGCATATAAGTCCTTCTTGTTTCATTATTCTTGTTTTGTCTCATCAAATTAATTCCCAACAATTTCAATAAACAAAACTAAAAATCAAACCTGTTTTAAACCTACTGATGAATCTATGCAGTTATATGACTATCATGCAATTCCTATTTTCTTACACTACAAAGTACTTTCAAATACCATAAATGACTCTTTCTAACCTAATATGGCATACAAGGATCAAGCTTACCCCACTGTGTGTCACTTCACAGGTTGTAAATACCAAATCGAAACACCCCTTAAGATTAATATTAGGTAAGATTTACAAAGAAATTTGTTTAAACTCAAACTCAAACTGTATCAAATTAACATGGACATTAATATTACTACAAAGAATAGAAAATAAACAAGAAAAACACACATCCAAACGTACACAATCAAATCTGTAGTTTCACATACCACATCAAAAATCACAAACTTTTTCTCAAATAAAAGGGTTCAAGCCACATTACCTTTCTGGTTTCTATCCAAACCAGAGGGATAGGCTGATGCCATCTTCCTCTTATCAAAAGTTAAGACCATGGGATAAGGAGTAAGCTGTTTTGAATGAAGGAATGGATTGTTAGACTACAACAGTAAAAAAACACCCCTTGTTGTACCTGTTGATGACCACAACACAAATAAAACAACTACAAGCTCCTAAAATCTTTGACTACAAGCTGTTGTCAAGAGCTTGTTGTCAAGCTTATGGAACAGTAAGTATCTAGAAAACAATGAAAAACAAGATCACTTGGAAAACTCTTTTGGAACCAGCTATCTTTGCAACTCAATAAAATAATTTAAAACCAACCAATAACTAACTCAAACCTATGTTTTCACAGCCCCTTGATCTTGTCAGTATCAGGAATCCATGATCAAACTTAGGTCCAAGGATCTCAAAGTAACATCAAACATTTGAAAATTCCTTTGATAAAAAAACAGTGCTTAAAAATAAAAGGTGCAAATAAAACGTAACTTGGAACTCAGTATTTGCAAAACTCTTAACTCACTTTAAATATTCAAGAAAGGTTTATACAAAGAAAATGGAACAAAGGCCATATCACAATCTGATAGGTCCTTTTATACTGAAAAGGAGATGATTCTAGAAATAATGAAGAAACTAAAACCCTAGTTGTGTTGTTCCTGAAATGCCCTTGAATGATTATCTGAATCTTGAGAAATTTGAACTTGGTCTTCCTTCTTTCATGTGCATTCTGTCAAAACATGTGATACCACAGTTGTCCAATTGATCTAAACCGTTGGTGGACCATTGGAGAACAAGTTTTCAATGTGGTTTGTTGATTTGACTGAGCAATGTTGTCTTCTTGCAATCTAGTGGGTCAGAGGAGGTCTGGGTAGCCATGTGGTCAGAAGTGGGGACCAAAGTAAGTGTTGAAATAGGTTTAGGGGTCCATGAAATAAGATTCTAGAAATTTTCAAGTTTTAATTTTGGGTTATTAAGGGTTTGATAATCTAGGGTTCGTCACTGGTAATGGGGAGGATTTGGGATGGTAATGTTAACAGTGTTTGTTAGGAGGGAGATTAGGGAATTTTTATATTAATTCAAAAGGTCTTTGTCATAGCTGGGGTGACGTGGAAGGTGATGGTGATGTGGCGGGGTGGCAGTGCTGGAGAGGATTTAGTGGGTGAGGTGGCGTGATGGCAGTGGTGGAGAGGAGTTTCTATGTCTTGCACATTTGGCTCCCAGGCTTTCAGAAAGTATTCATAATAAATCTTGGCAGCAACATTTCCCATATCCTTTGTTTATCACTTAGGGTAAATTACATTATAAGTCCCTCAATGTTGTAAACTCATAAACAAGGACTTAACATGCAATAAATGCATTCCTCAGGGACTAAACATGTACAATCTTGAAACATGAGGACCAACTTGTAATTTTTTGAGATTTACAAGGTTCAAAAGTGACAAGTCTTCAAAAGTTGAGGGACCAATCTTGACAAATCTTCAAACTTCAAGGACTATTTTGGAAAATCAACATTCGGGCCCGGTTCTTTGTGCGGCTTCGTTTCTCGTGTTCGATTTTGCTTGAATCTTGTGATCTTTTGGTGAATTCACGAATCCGTACCTAAAATACACAATGAAAATACACAAGCATATTTTTGGTGTATTTTATGATATTTTTAAGCGTTTTAAGCCTGATTTGGACGATGAGACTATGTATAATTGCAGTCCCATCACTCAGGCAAACAAGATATCAAGCAAAAGAGCATAGTTTCATTGTCAATATAACAATGAAGTTTAATCATGAAAATATGCAATGTTGTCTTTTTGCTGCCTTTTTGTGACAAGAAGAGCCAAAGAAGATATCTCAAGCTTTGAATGATGAAACCTGGGTAGAGGCTATGCAAGAAGTGTTGCTACAATTTGATATTCAAGAGATTTGGATTTTGGTAGACTGTCCAAAATGGGCAAGACCCATTGTAACAAAGTGGGTGCTCAGAAATAAGAAGGATGAGAGAGGGATAGTGATCAGAAATAAAGCCAAGTTAGTAGCTTAGGGGTACACACAGGAGGAAGGAATTGATTATGATGAGGTGTTTGCTCTAGTTTCCAGAAATGAAGAAATTAGGCTATTTTTGACATATGCTTCCTTTATGGATTTTGTGGTGTATCATGTAACACCCCCCATTTTACCTTTACGCAGCGGAATATTGATATGGGGTATTACTTCATAGAACACAAGTCATAATAATAGAAAACAACTCAAAAGAGTGATGAAATCAACTTTCTTTATATTTCATTAAAAAAAATCCTTGTGCTGCTCTATGTTATTAGTCAACAATTCCTGAAATATATGCTTACAGTTCAACACAAAGGGTGAGTGAATTCATAGGTTTGTAATAACAGTTTTGAATACAAGTATGTCTTCCGGGCTACGTTGTTATACGCCCACATAAAATAGTTATCATATTGCACTATGCTCATGACCCCGCAGCTAGACATATGGTGACCAACAAACTGCCATTATAAGAAGGAAGCCTGCCAGACTAACCTTAGTTTAGCAAATAAAGTGTATCTGTTAGCCAATGTAGGAACCTTCAGCTGCTGGCAAGCGCGACTTGCCCAGATAGGGGATGTCAAACCCCAAATAGTACTATACATAATATTAGCGCTCATTTTCAAGAAATGATTAGCAGTTCACGATTAAAAAGGGACTTAATGGCAGTAGTAAACATAGTGTCAATAATCATACCATACAAGTTTTAAAAGCACTTGTATTCCAGTTTTAGCATATATCCCTCTCACGGGTTTTTAATCATTTCTAAAGCATTTAAAAAGTGAGGCTATGAACTCACCTTATGTCCATAGAATCCGAGCTATAATCAGATATGTTTCATTCACAGATAATCAGCTTGATCATACAAACCACAACTTGGTCTCATAAACAACAGCTTGATCTCACACAAACCTGGATTAATACATTGTGTATAGTATCACGTCTTTAATATTTAGTTCAATATTGTTAAGTGTTGGTTATATATTCTTTCATTATTACTTGGTTGTAATTCCATCACCATTGTTCGGGCCATCATACTTAGAATCCATTCTATAAACGTTTGAGGAGCGAGGGCAGTTTAAATCGTAAACCTAACCACTCATTTAAAACATAATATCAAGATGGAACATCTTTGTACAAAGTTACCTACTAATATGATACATCATTACCTCCTCCTATTCATAATTAATCTTCTTTAGTTTCAAAATTGGCAAAAATAGCCCGTTTGGTTACACTTTGGTATAATTACACTTAAAACCCCTTAAGTATATAGTTTTAGTATTTGCATTTTAAACCGTCAATATTTAACCTTAGGACCTCAAACTTTCCAACATTTATTCTTATAGCTTATAAAATGTCACTTTTGGCCTAAAATGTTAAATAGTTTCAAAAATGACAATTTTAGTCCCTATACTTGTAAAAATCACATAACAACCTCAAAAATTGACCAAATGATCTAGGATTTTTTAAAAAAGTTTCAAAACGATTTTATAACCATAATAAAATCATTTCTCTAGAATTATAGCTTTTGAAATGGGTTTTTGCTTATTATTTCATGTAAATTACAAAATTAGGGTTTTAAGACATCTTTAACTTATAACTTTCATTTAAATTGATGAAATGACTTACTTTCTTTTAGATTATCTTTATAACATTATTTTGGCATTATAAAAACTCTAATAATTCATTATAACAAGATCAAATCATATATAACAAAGTGATTACCTAGGATGCTCCAAAATGTCTCCTAATGGGTTCTTATAAGCACATCTTCCTATCAAAGATTCAAGAGCTTCAATGGCTAGCTTCTAGACCTGACTTCTGGTCTTGGGATATGTCCTAGGACGTATATAGATGTGGAAATCATAATGGGTATGGAGATACAAAGGAAACGGGGTGTAAGTCTCTATGTGTTCATTTCGCCTCTATTTATAGCAATTCCATGCCTTAGGCTCCAAGTTCTTGATATGGACGTGTATAATGGATAAATTAGTGACTAAGGGAGGCTATGAAAGGTCTATGTAAGTTTATAGGAGCTATATTCCATCCAATCTATGGTTTGTGGCTAAAAATGGTCACGGTAAGGATAGGGATAAGAATGAGGATGTGTAACACTCAAGTAGCTTACCCACCTGCTTACACACAACCTGAAATATCTTAGGATACTTAAAATATCTGAATTTCAAAGTTGTAATGGGAGGGAAAGAGTTTAAAACGATTTTTGGAGGGAAATAGTAAAATCAGGTTCAATTTTAGGGCTTGTAACTTTATACTTTGTGATTTTGGTGATTAAGGGTTTAGAAATGTGATTAGTGATGGATTATGGTTTTATTAGGGTATATAAATTTTAATTAAGAAGTTTAGGTCTTTGGTTTGAAGTTTAACAAAGGTTTGATGTGAAAATGGGAAGAAAACTTAGGCGGGTTAGGGTTTCTAATGATTTAGGGTTTGATCTTAATAAATGTGATTATCCTTTAATTAGCTACTGATGTAAACTCAATTTATACATCCTACATTGTCCTTAATATGTTCATGAAGTCCTTGCATTGGTTTTATTAAGTTATTCTATGTAAACATGTCTAAAGGGTGAAAATACCCATTTTGACCTAATTTACAAGCCATGCATTGAATCTTGTACCTTGTGCATTAGGGTACTTGTACATTGTATTAATGTAATCTTATAACCTAATTAATTATTAAAAATACTTATAGACTTATCCAAAAAGAACTAGGTAGTGATTCTATGTATATTTCTTAATATTAGGATTTTTAGGTCATTAATCCTAATGACTTTCTATCTTGGGTAATTAGGGTTTGTACCTTTATAAACACTTATTCTAGGGCTTATATAGTATGTTTATGACTTCTAAGGATTCTACATTTTTAGTTTAAGGGTTTGTATAGGTTGATCATATTCTAGGGACAATTATAGGAGCTTAAGATCCTATGCTTTGATGACTTATACTTTATGCTTTACTAACTTGTAACTTGACTTGAAATAAATGTATATTATTCATATGATGTATAGTTTAGGTTTATAATTTATTGCAAAAGATTAGACTCTAATTCATTTTATAATGGATTTTATATGCTAATCTTGGTTACTAGGTCTTAACTTGTTATTAGCCTTCGATTAGTGAATATTAGCATTTTATGATCAATTAACTTTCCTTTATGTGATATGTTGGTCCCTTGTAATTCGTTATTACTTATTAACTTAAGTAATAAATCTTACTTCGACTCAAGTGAGTTGTTTTAACAATAGATAAGAATTATGAAAGATTAAAACAACAATACCAATATACTTTTCAACGTATATACTTTTATTAGAATCAAATAAAGAATCTATAACCCACTTTGTTTGCGGAATAACAAAGTGGTGAATGACAATGGGTTTTGATCTCCTCTACTTAAACTTCTAACCAAAGTTAAAGTCTAAGCTCCAATCTAAACGTTCATATGCATCTTGGCTATATGGTTTAGTTGGTATCGAGAGAGAAAGGTTTTTCAGAGTTTAAGCTCTTGTATTGGTTAACCCTTTCTCTCCCAATGTACACTCCTTATATAGGCAGTGTAATTAGGGTTTGCATTTTGCATGTACCAATGCATTGGTTTATCTAGTGGGTGGTTGATGCCCATGCTGGATAAACAGTACAAAGTACATATTAATCTATTCTAGAAAAGATAAAGGTTGTACTTATATCTAAGTATAGAAGCAACCTACTTTGACTTAAAGTTATCTTTTCCCGCCTAATGCAAACCATCAGAATACTGAAGAGTCTTCAGTATCCTAGAGGAGATCGACATCATTCAGTTTGGTATTGTCAAGCCAAACTGAACTGAAAGCCCTTCTTCAGTCCTTGTTCTTTAGCAACTAGACCGCCTAGTATTTGAAGTGAATACTCCTTTTTCTTCTAAGTTCACTGGAAGGGGAGTGCTGAACTTTCTTCAGCTATAAGGTCTTTAGTAGGAACTTTGTTCCTCTGGTCATCCTTCAGCAGACTGGCCTTACTGCTGAGCATGAAACACTTAGGGGGATTTTATATTCAAATCCTAGAGTTTCTTCAGGGTCAGTAAATACTGACCCAACAATCTCCCCCTATTTAGATATACAAATAGCCTAAGTCTAATGTCAGCAGTAAGTGAGCATAACAACTTCTTCTTACTTACACTGAACAATTAATAACTTATAAACATCAGATAATCATTTATTTAATAACATTACAAATTACAACAAAAATATTACAAATGATTATTCAATTCTCCTTAGGCCTAAGTTCTTCAATGATGGAAGTCTGAGTTAATGGATCTGAGTTTCTGTGGTCCAATATAGCAAGCAAGCACATGCTGAAGGTTTTAGCAACATCAGTAAGTCCTTGACCACCATGAAGAGAGTAAAAGATCCTTTGAACATTAAAGAGAAGTTCATTGTTCATTTCATCAAGATCACTTATGCCCAAAAAGTCTTGACGTTCTTGATGATTGAACATAATCATTCCTAGTTCTGGTTCGTCCAGTACATGACAAGGGAGATGATTTTGAAACTGAACAAGGCCTTTGTATTTCTTTGTAGTGACAAAGATGTCACCGACTTCAGGTTGTATCAGATTTGCTCTTTTGTTCAGCTCTAGTATTGGATCTTGATCCTCTAGAGAAACTTGAGTGTTGATGTTCCGAATTTCACCTAGTCTTTCATGATTTCTCATATAGTACTCGATTTTGGTGCGAACTTCATCCCATCTCTTGGATTTTCTTTTCTCTATCATCACACTCATTTCCATCCATTCAGTGTAAGAAAGTTCTTTTCCTTGAAAGTTTTCAAGTATCTCATCAGTTCCATCACCCCTATAGAACTTGAGATTGATGTCACCTTTGCTGGTCAACATGTCAACATTAGTGATTGGTGAGATATTTCTTCTATTAAGCCTTGTTATACAAAATTTTTCATATAACACTTTCTTCTTGAAGACACTTTCTACTTCAACTTTTCCAATTTGTTCATACAAGCTTAGCTTCAGATCTCTTAGTTTCTCCTCTTGCTGAAGCTTGTATAGATTGTTAAGTTCTTCCTGAGTGGCCACTCCAGCGCTGATCAAACGATCATTCATAGTAAGGTCTCCATTGTTTTTGGGTATAAAGGGAGGTGACCCGCTATCAGTTGTTTCCCCACTTGTAGTCAGCCCTTGCATATCATCATCTTTGGCTGATGACTCCCCCTTACCCTTTTCTGGGCTCTTTTCAGTGATAGGTGACTCAATGGATTATTTCTGAGCCTTCTTTTGGGCATGTTTCTGGAAGAGCTGCTGGATTATGTTTTTCTCCCCCTCAACAGAAGACTGCCCAGCAGCTTATGATGACCCACCAGCAGGGAAGAAGCCACAAAGATGATCAAGAGTGGTAGTTACCTTGGCCAGCATGGCTGGAACAGTTTCAAGGGCATTTACCTTTTGCTGAACCTCTTAAGAAATGGTCAGCTTTTGTTTCTCCAGCAACACCACTCTATCTTTGATCTTGGACATAGAATCACACAAGGTATTAACTTGGCCAGGAACTGGTGTGAATTATGGTGGAAACTCTATGGAAGCACCGTTGATGGACGCCATTAGAGAGGACATCTCTTGCTTTAAGGAAGTAGTGGTGGCCACATCTTGGACTAAGGGCTTCAAAGCAACAATGATGGCATCGTTAATTTATTCAGTAAAAGGAGGAGGTGGTCTTGATTTGATAGTTGAGATTTCATTGTTAGCAAGCACCTTTTCTTCCTTAAGTCTGACAACCTGTGATTGAAGAATCAACACTTGTTTGGTTAATTCTCTGCTCAGTTATGGGGAAAGTGGCTTTTGTGTTGCATCAGTAGGTTCTTCATCATTTTCATCTATATTGACTGGAATTCTTTCATTGAACCCAAGTTATTTCTCCAGATCATCTCCAGACATGCTGACAACAAAAGTATGCAAGTGTCTCACCTTGGCACCAGTGGTAAGATGCACTTCCGTGGGAATGGGTGTGTGGATCAGTTTCAAGCCCTTCACCACCAGGGTTCGTTTGACCTGATGGATCCTGAGAAAGAGTCCCTGATAAATTTAGATCAATGATAATGCTTTTGGTTCCTTTAGTAGAACTCTGTTGTGGGGGAGCTACATCATTAGAAACAGATAGGCCAGGGTCAGCATCAGCCGTTGGATTTGCTGACACATCATTCCCTGATGCAGACTCAGAGTGACAAGTGATAGAAACTGGTAATGAAGTATGACTTGTATTCAGAATGAAAGTACTTACCAATGCTGACTCCACACTACTAAGCCGAGGGTGAGATCCATATTCACCCTTCTCTCCTAAAGAAGTTTAGAGATAGGTTGCTTGTTGGGCCTCTTTATGGAATATCTCCTCTAGCAGAGACTGAAGGTGATGGCTGGATGGGGTTCTTGTCCTTGGCCAGGGACTTGGTCTTCTTCAAAGCATGGCCTTGGGAATCATCATCAATTTCTTTGAGGAAGATTGTGTGAGGGTTTTCCTCTTTCTGGACTCACGTCTAACCTTCTTGGTATTAATTGACGTTTGCTTCTGACGAGGTCCAGATGAAGCTCCAGGATTTTTGCCTTGTAGATCCCCTTATCTAGTTGGAGAAGTGTCTTAGGGAGCTTTGGACACTACTGGACCATCTGCTGAGCATATGTCCAACATGGGTTGTGTAAGAGGAGGATCAATGGTGCTGATTGGAATGTTCCAACGAGTGAGATCAAAGGTCTTAAAAATTAGGTTCTCTCCATTGATTTTTGAAAAGTCATTTCCAATATGGTCAGCAAAGAGGAGATATAGAAATCTGGTGTACACAACGTTTTTATCTATAGTCTTTTTCTCCAGCTTCCCATGGAGATCTTCAAAAATAAGCCTCCCAAAATCAGCTTTGGCACCCTTGGCCAGACAGTATAAAATAATAGCATCCTTTTGATTGATCTGGTCAAGGCCTCCAGTTCCCCCCCCCCCCCCCCAAACACTCAATAAGAATGGTCATCAACAATTTCCATCTTGGTAGGAAAGCACTTCTTTTTAACCCCCCTTTTTCAGAAATTTCTTCAGTATACCCTATCTCTTTAAAGAAATTTTTAACAACCAGAAAATCATCAAGTATTGCTTCATACTCATTAGGGTTTTCCAAATAATCTAACCCCAAAACTTTTCTAAATGATTTTAACCCAAATCTACCATGAATCCCCATCGTGGTAGAATCAAACTCAATGGACTTCTTGTTGTTAGAAGCCTCTGCTGTAAACCAAAATTCTTTTAGCACATTTTGAAACATCATACCAGGATCCTCAAATAAAGCATACCTTAAAACGCTTTTGGATAGATAAGTCAAAACTTTTTCCCCAGGAATAGACTTAATGGATACAGGTTTAGGCAAGGTGATGTTGTTGGGTTTGAAGAAGATATCATCAATGGGATAGTTAACATGAGTGGATGGTTTAAGAGTGATTTTGGTAATCTTGGGAGTGGAAGATGATTCAGCCATTTATGTTTCTGTGTGAGTTTGGAAAGAAAGAGAGTTTGTGTGTGTTTTTGGATGAAAAGATTTATAAGCGTGGAATGAAATCCAATTGTTAGGGATTATATAAAAACTTTAACTGATTTGTAAAAAGTTTTTAAAACCATTTGGCACAAACTTTCTCATTTTAGGGTTTCTTTTGAACATTTGGCACAAACTTTCTCATTAATGTTCTACAAAAAGGTATGATTTTCTGTTGCTTTGAACAGTGAAACGTCCCATGTGTCAGGGAGTTGTTGACTGTGGATGGAGACGTTTGAAATTTCCTTAATTAACAAATGACACCTTTTTGAAAGAATTTTTGTTTTATTTACAAGAAATTTAATGCCATTAACTCTTTTGAATCACATGATTGATAGGTTTTAAATGTTGTTGCTTAGATATGATGAAGCTGATGGCAATACTTCTGAGCTTTAGTGCGTCATATGAGGCGACAAAACCCCATATACATGTTCACATAAGTGAACAAGACATATGATATTGCAAGCTCCTCTACTTAGGCCTAGCTACTCAGCTGTATTGAAAATTTGTTCAGCATTGCCGAAGGAAACTTTTGATGACTGGTGATTACTTGTTCAGCTTCAGTAAATCAGATAAGGCGACAAAACATCATATACACTATCACATAAAGTGAAATAGACACATGACATTGCACATTCCTTTACTCAGACAATGCTACTTAACATTAATCAAAATCTTTTAAGAAATTTTGAACCTTCAAGCTTCCTCAGTGAATGCTGAAGGTTCAGGTTTTGTATCATCAATGTTCAGCATACCGAGCTCCATTATCAATCTTTTGAAAGTTGGTTCATCCAATGGTTTGGTGAAGATATCAGCCAATTGGTATTGAGTGGGGATGAAATGTAATTCAATGTCCCCTCTCACAATGTGATCTCTGATATCAGTGTGTTATGTTCTTGAGTGGAGGACTGGATTGTTGGATATTGCAATAGCACTAGTGTTATCACAAAAGATTAGTACCTTTTCATAATCTAAGTCATAATCAGCCAGTTGGCTTTTCATCCAAAGAACATTGGCACAACATCCAACAGCTGCCACATATTCAGCTTATGCTGAAGACATGGCAACTGTTTGTTGCTTTTTAGCACTCCAACACACAAGTTTGCCACCTAGCAAATGGCAGGCACCAGAAGTGCTTTTTCTGTCCAAATTGCAACCAGCATAGTCAGAATCTGAATACCCCTTTAGATCAAATCCTGAGGATTTGGGGTACCAAAGACCTAAACTTGGTGTACCTGTTAGGTATCTGAAGATTCTCTTTACAACAGTAAGGTGAGATTCCTTTGGATCTGCTTGGTATCTTGTACAAAGGCATGTAGAGAATTGAATGTCAGGTCTGCTTGCTGTTATGTACATGATTGACCCAATCATACCTCTATACTGAGTCTCATTGACTGATTGTCCAGTGAGATCAAGTCTTAAGTTGTTAGGGGGTACCATTGGAGTCTTCACTGAAGCACAATTGATATCATACTTCTTCAGCAGATCCTTGACATATCAGATTGTTTAATCTGAAGACCAAGGAAGTACGTGAGTTATCCCATCATACTCATCTCAAACTTGCTGGTCATAAGCTTGGCAAATTGTTTGAAAAGTTTAAAGCTTGTTGAACCAAAGATTATGTCATCCACATAAATTTGTACTAGAATGGTGTCAGTTTTAGATTTATAGATAAATAAGGTGCTATCTATTTTTCCTCTGACAAAATTATGTTCAATGAGAAAAGTTGAGAGAGTTTCATACCATGCTCTTGGAGCTTGCTTCAGTCAGTTTCTTTGCCATAGATCTAGTGATTCTACCTTCACCAGGATTACCTATTATGTTCACCAGTTGTATGTGACTATTTTGAGTCCAAGATTTTTGTGGAGCTAGAGAATAGGTACTCGTATCATGATTAGAGCTAGAGCTTGGAAGTCCATGACATGGACTTGGGCTTGGAATGTCTCTAGTGTCTACGGAAGGATATTCAGTGGACAAAGGTTCAATCATTGGAGGGCTTCCTTCTTGGTCAGAAGCAACATATCCAAGACCTAATTCCCTAGAGATGATAGGTGAGCTTTGAGCAAGGGGCTCAGATTGTTCTTCAGCAGCTGCATATGATTGATTATTTTGATCATGTGTGTCACCATGGTGATTGTTTTGAGACTGACCATTTTGGTCATTTGTGTTTCCTTGCTGATCATTTTGATCATTTTGAGATTGATCATTATTTGATTGATAGCCATCAGTATGTGATACTGAAGGATTTCCTTTTGTAGGACTTGTCATATCTTCAAATGGATCAATATGAGGGACAAAGTTACTTGTTTGATATTTTTGAGAAGGCTCATACTGATTAAATTCATCAGATAGATAATTTTGAGATTCATGTATATAAAGTTCATCATCTGATGGATTTGCAAAAGTGAGAGCTTCAGAACTTTCATTGCATGTGATGTGATAGGTTTCTTCAATACATTGCCGTCTTGTGTTGAAGACTCTGTATGCTTTAGATACTAGGGAGTATCCAAGAAAGTAACCATCATCAAATTTTTCATCAAACTTTCCAAGGTGATCCTTGTGATAGTGAATGAATACTAGACACCCAAACACATGTAAGAATGTAATGTTTGGAATTCTCCCCCTTAAGACTTCATAGGGAGTCTTCATGTGTCTCTTTACGATGATGGATCTATTTTTGAGTCCAAAAATGCTTAGAGAGAGCAGATCTAGCAAGCATTGTCCTTGCTGCTTCAATCAAAGTTTTGTTCCTTCTTTCAGCCACACCATTTTGTTCAGGTGTGTAAGGAAATGAGAAATTTTAGGAAATTCCTTTGTCATCACAGAATTTGATCAGTGAGTGATTTCTGAATTCAGTGCCATTATCAGTTCTGAGTTGTTTGACATGAGTGTCATTTTGATTTTCAACTCTTTTGATAAATGACATTATGGCATCTGGTGCATGACTTTTCTTTGTCAGAAAATATACCCATGTGTACCTAGAGTACTCATCAACAATGACAAGTGTATATTTTTCATGACAAATGGCCCTAGGTGATACTGGGCCAAATAAGTCCCTGTGAAGCAAATGAAGACTTTCTTTGATTGAGAAAAGTTTGCTTTGTTTTAAAACTGGCTCTATGGTGCTTCCCTTTTTCACATGCTGAGCATGGTTTGTCCTTGGAGTAGACAAGTGAAGGAAGACGAATAATAAGATTTTGTTTTGCCAGCAGAGTTATTGTTTTGAAATCGAGATGTGAGAGCCTCTTATGCCAAAGCCAATTGGTAATATTGGAGGCTTTAGCAAAGAAGCATGTCTCCTGAGTAGAGTTCATGTTCATGACATAAACATCTTTGAATCTTGGAGCAATCATCACAATTTCATGATTGGAGTTGAAGACTGTACCTTTTTTGTCATCAAACAACACAAGATACTTTACATCACAAAGTTGAATTATGCTGATGAGGTTGTGCTTCAATCCATTTACATATGCTACCCTTGAGAAAACTATACCATTGCATTTTACTAAACCAAATCCTTCAGTAGTAGCTGATGAGTTATCACCAAAAACAACTTTGGGACCTTGTTCCTCCTTATACTTGTGCAGATAACTTTTGGTGCAGTCATGTGCCTTGAGCAGCCACTATCTAGGTACCAAATAGGCTTCCTAAGATCACACTACACAAGTTAAGGAAATGGTTAGTTTCATTTTGAAACCCACCTTTGTTGAGTGGGGGTTTTAGATCTAGAAGGTGTTCTAGATCTGAAGGGTCCTCTTGTTGAGGGTATGTGTGATTGCTCAGAAGAAGAAGAGGTCTGAACAACTTTTGCTTTCTTAGCCTGGAGGGCTTCACCTCTTCTGAACCACTCTATATGGTTGTGATCAGATGTAGTGTGGACATCGCTTCCACAAGTCTCACAACATTGGTAATAGAGTTTGGGTTTCTTGGTTTAATACCTCTTCTGAGTGAGATGATTCGATTATGTCCATGAGTGTCATGGTCATAACTTCCACAAATATTACAAACAGGGTAATAGTGGCAGTCATTTGAGTGATGATTGCCCATACCACAATGAATGCATGGTGGGAAAGGCATATTTCGCCTGGATTGAGATGCTTTAGATTTGTGAGCATCAGCACTTGTTTTGGCCAGCATATATTGAGTGTGTTCACAAGTGCGATGGTCAGCCCTTTCACATTTGGTACAATAAATCACTTTTAGGCAAGTTTTAGTGAGATGGTTATTTAGACCACATAAATCACAAGCCCTTTTAAATTGTGTCTTGTACTTGAGATGAGGAGAGTCTAAAGGTTCATCTCTGAATCGTGTTGGTGTTTGCTGCTGCCTGAGTTGCAATTTAAGATCATTGATCTCTTGCATGACAAGAGACATTCTCTTATCTTCCTCAGATCTAGCATTCTTCAGTTTATTTGTTGAAACTGAAGAGGTAGTTCCCATATATGAACCTTCAACGGGAGCTGAAGAGTTCTTTGAAGTCTCAATTTTGACATGCTTAGAAGAACTACCTTTGTGTGTGGTATGTGACTTGATGATAGAGTGGATAGTATTGGGTCCAGTAGAGGGTTTAGCACCAGCCAGCTTCTCCAAAGGAGGAAGTACGGTACTTACTTCATTCTTTATATCATCATCTGAGTCATCCTCAGTTACTGAGGACTCAACTGGTGCTGAAGTGTCAACACTTTCTTAAAACTCAGGAAGAAGGACTCGTCCAGTGTCATGATTAGGTAAATTCTCTTCACCTGACCTTTGAATGTCAGGGATCGAGCTACCATCCTCGTTTGAGGCTTTGACAAAGACAATAGGTTTGGTGTTGGAGGATCCTTCAGCACCAAGCATTTTCTTCTTTTGAGCAGGTATTTGTTCACTTATGCATTGATTTACTCTATCAGAGTTTCTAGGCCAAGATTTAACAATGTCTTTTGCTTCTTTTATTTCCACTCTAAGAGAGTTATTTTCCTCTAAAATTTCTTTGTTTAATTGTTGAAAAGTAAGAATATCAAGTTTAGCTTCTTTTAGCTCTATCTGCTTACTTTCAAAATCTTCAAGTTGTAGAAAAAGTTTGTGAAATTTTTCAAGCAAATTGTTTCTTTGCTCTTCAACAATATTTAGATCAATGCACAAGTAATCAAAGAAAAATTTAATGTAATCTTTATCTTCTAACTCAAGAAGAGTTTGTACCTTTTTTATAGTGACATTGACCCATTCACCATTTCTGGCACTTTCTTTGGTCACTACATTTGAATTAGCCCCTTCATCATCAGCAAGTGCCATCAGCACTTTCACATTCACCATTTCATCATCATATGAAGAAACATCTTCTTCATCCCATTCATAGGCTTCAGCAAAAAGTCCTTTGTTCTTCTCTTGTTTGGGAGTCTTGGGTGAGGAGCTTTCAGTGCTCATTAAGGCCAATATTGCCTTGATTTCTTTGTATTTGGCTAAAATGTCTTTTGTTGGTCTGAGTTCAACCCTGCGTTGCTGAAATGGAGTAGAAGCAATTTGTTTTGGTTGAAATGATGATTGACCAGTTGGTCTTGATTGAGCTGGTGAGGAATATGAAGGGAGAGATGTTCTTAAATAACAATCCCTAGCATAGTGACTAGTCTTCCCACATTTGTAGCAATCAGTGTCAACTGAAGCTTTTGTGGAGCTGGAGAACTTGCCTTCTTTCTTAAAGAACCTTCTAGACTTGGCCAGAAGTGCTCTTTCATGAAATTCCTCTTTGAGGTCATTCAGATATTCCTTACTAGATCTAGTATCTTCCTCATCATCAGGACTATCTTGGTAGTCTTGAATGACATGCTCACTGAAGAAGGCTGTGGGCAAGGGTGTAGCAATGGTTAATGCTTTACTCTTGCTTGAGCCTTCATAAATCCTATCAACTAGGTTTTCTTCATATTTAAGTTTCCCAAAAAGAGAGGCTAGATCACAATCATTAATGTGATTAGCATTTCTCAAGCTTTGATAGAAACTAAGCCACTTTTTTGGCAATGCATTAACAAAAACGGTGTTGATTTCAAGTTTTGAAAGCTCAACACCATCATTCACAAGTTCATTCATCAGTGCTTTGTATCTGGTGAATGTCTGTGTGAGGGTTTCTCCTTCTTTGTGTTTGAAGGTGTTGTATTGAAGCTTTAAATCCATGATTATGGTTTCTTTTACATCAGAGGGTCCCTCATATTAAAGAATAAGGTCCTCCCATATTGCTTTGGTTGTTTTACAATTTACAACATAATTCATTTGGTCATCTAGGAGCACAGACATGATGAGACTTTTGAGACGCTGATCTAGGTTAGCAGCTTTTCTCTCATTAGCAGTCCATTGTGCTTTAGGTTTTTTATTGTCCCCAACCATGGGAACAAAAGGACCATTTTCAATGATTCCAAGGAATTGAGGTTCAATTCCAACCATGTGGACAAGAAACCTCTTCTTACAATTTGTAAAGTTGGCTACCTCTAGTACAGGAGCAGCATTGAGTTGGCCACCCCTATATTCTAGGGTTTGTGGTATAACTTGAGCCATTTTGGATCTTGATTTGAAAACTTTTAAATGAGAAGTTTAATAAAATGAGAGTTTAACTAATCAAACTGCTCTGATACCACTTGTTGGTCCCTTATAATTCGTTATTACTTATTAACTTAAGTAATAACTCTTACTTCGACTCAAGTGAGTTGTTTTAACAATAGATAAGAACTATGAAAGATTAAAACAACAATACCAATATACTTTTCAACGTATAGATTTTTATTAGAATCAAATAAAGAATCTATAACCCACTTTGTGTGTGGAATAACAAAGTGGTTGAATGACAATGGGTTTTGATCTCCTCTACTTAAACGTCTAACCAAAGTTAAAGTCTAAGATCCAATCTAAACGTTCAGCATCTTGGCTATATGGTTTAGTTGGTATCGATAGAGAAAGGTTTTCCAGAGTTTAAGCTCTTGTATTGGTTAACCCTTTCTCTCCCAATGTACACTCCTTATATAGGCACTGTAATTAGGGTTTGCAGTTTGCATGTACCAATGAATGGGTTTATCCAGTGGGTGGTTGATGCCCATGCTGGATAAACAGTACAAAGTACATATTAATCTATTCTAGAAAAGATAAAGGTTGTACTTATATCTAAGTATACAAGCAACCTACTTTGACTTAAAGTTATCTTTTCCCGTCTAATGCAAACCATCAGAATACTGAAGAGTCTTCAGTATCCTAGAGGAGATCGACATCATTCAGTTTGGTATTGTCAAGCCAAACTGAACTGAAAGCCCTTCTTCAGTCCTTGTTCTTCACCAACTAGACTGCCTAGTATTTGAAGTGAAGACTCCTTTGTCTTCTAAGTTCACTGAAAGGGAAGTGCTGAACTTTCTTTAGCTATAAGGTCTTCAGTAGGAACTTTGTTCCTCTGGTCATCCTTCAACAGACTGGCCTTACTGCTGAGCATGAAACACTTAGGGGGATTTTATATTCAGATCCTAGAGTTGCTTCAGGGTCAGTAAATACTGACCCAACATGATAGATTATAATTAGTATATTGTTTTTGATACTTATACATAGATATTATGTGATTACATTGCTTGAAATATTATTTACCAAAGGTTTCTAGGTGGTGATCTAGACTATTATGTCCAATTACTTGTACTTAGCTTTGTATGGTTTGTTTATGCCATTCTTAGGCATTATTATGTCTTCAAAGTATAGTTTACAACTTGTTTATAATCCTTAATGACTTATTCATATGTGGTTTCCATTCATAGCTTACCATTCTCGAGTTTATAACTCATTTATAGGGATTCTAGGGTTTCTAAGGGAATTTAGGGCATCATAATTACATGTGAGATGTTCTTATTATTATTAAACTTATTAGATCACTTTTAGAACTTAGACTTAATATATACATTGTATTGGCAACATATAGGAATATGTTATAATGGCAGTTCAGGTTGTGAGAAGCAGTTCATCTTACCAAGTAAGGTACAGAAAGCAAAAATTTCTAGCCAAATTTTCATATTGAGACAATCATAGCTTATAGCATAGATGTGAATTTTGAGGATTGCATAGTCTCTCCCCCTTAAAGAAATCTCGTCCCGAGATTATAAGGGTAACATAGCATATCAAGGGCAAACATAGATCTTAGGTGCTCAAATTCTATCTCAGAATTTTATTCACATATCAAGAAAACAGCTTCACAGTTGGTATTTAATTTCAAATCAATCACTTAATCACGTAAATCTTTCTTAGATTCTGAAATACGAAAAGGATTGTGATTATTATTGAGTTCTTTGAGAATGTCAAGTCAATATGTCACTACTCAGTTCAAATTCTTGAATTGATTATCGCATTTTTCAAAAATCAATTTGGTATATGATAGAGAAAACATCCTTCTCACATAGATACTGTTTAATATGATGTAGTTTCTCATTCACAGTTAGAAATCTTTATCAAAACAGTCTTACCAATTTACCATTTAAATCTAGCAGTTACCTAACGGTCACTATTCAACGTACTATGAAGCTCTATTCTCATATAACCTTCTCAAATAGTTTCATGAACTACTTTGGCTTTCGTAAGTTGAAAATCTCCCACTTTAGCCCAGCAGATACGTAAATGACACTTCCTTCGATAGAATGCTTCAAATAGTATTGCTTTAATTCTAGCATAAAAACTATAGTTATACGGGAAATTATTTTTTTTCCAATGGTAAGTGTTCTTTTCCAAAACTTATAAACACATACGTGGAGTACGTAGTTTAGTATCGGAATAGTTCTTTCACTTAGTACCTTAGTATACTTATTTGGAGTAAGTATAACATATTACCCTTGGGTATTTTGTATATACTTTTAGGATTAAGATGTGAAACACTCGTCACGATATTAGATGATTGATATTGATTCTCTATATCGACAGATTATTTCTTATATAATCTCGTCAGAGTTTTCATATTATCAATTTCCTATATAGGAATAGACCCGACAGCTTTAATATGACAATCGACAATGACCCAGATGGCATCATGTCTTCTTGAAGTAACAAAATCCTCATTGCTCTTTCCTATTTCCATGGAGGAATTCAGGTTGAACTAGTAAGTATGATGACTTAATATTCTCCTTTATTTCTAAAAGCATAATATAAGGATTTCAGAGTTTCTTCGAGTTGAATGGAATACTTCACATTCCAAGTATTTAAATATTTTAAATCTACGACGAACATTGACGCACTTTTCTAATATAGTAATACCCGTAATTTCTCACTTAGAATTCTAACGTTTTATTAAGTCCACACTTGTCTTATATCGAATATCTTTAAGTCCATTTATGAATTCTTACTAACATAAAGATGCGTCCAACTTTATGCAAGGAACAAATTATAACTTTGGTGATTTAAATTTATTCATTTGACTAAAGAAGCGTCCTAATTCAACCAAATAAACAAAATGTAAATCATTGAATTAGAAATATCCGACATAACACGAATATAAACAAATATTCTACCCTTAAGTTTCCTTTTTACGTTGGCGTGTCTAAGGCGTCTTGTATATAATATCTAGGAATAAGATTTTCTAGAGACGAACGACGTTAAGATAGAAGATGGTATTTTATTCCCTACAAAATACAGAACAATCTTACCAAGCATATGATTTACAAGGCCACTTGCCCTTACAAATCCTAGTTCAATGATCTACTATGTTCAAAATCCGACACCAGATGGTGCAAATTTATGTGTGATGTAGGGTGAATTTCATACACAGAAGAAAATTTCCATTATATTCTATGTAGATTGGATTCTAGTTTACTTGAATTTTACAGACGTTCTTTCACTGTTGAGTTTACGCTTAAGATTTTTTTTTCTTATTTTCGCACAGGATTGTGCTTAATTACTTTGTTCATCAACTTTTGGGATATGTTAATGACTTCTTCCTATAATTTGGGATTTTTGGAAGTGGCAATCTTTTAAAATCCTTGATAAAATTCCTAACAAAATCTTCTGATGAAGTTTTCTTAACAGAATTTCAGATGAAATTCCATGACATAATTCCATGACATAATTCCATGATAAAATTTTATGGTGAAAGCTTTTATCGTTCTATGGAATAGGATCTAACTCTACTAAATCTTGAAATTTCGTCGTGTATGTCTCGAGGTTAATTCCTTTTATCATTAGATAGCGGAGTTCTCTTTTCACCTTCTCGATCATCTTTATAAAAGATAATTGATATTTAACCAAGTGATCTCACGAACTTATTTTATCTCAATAAGTTGGGTATAAAGAGTTCATCAAGATACTGATGAAGTGCTATCTCACTTATAGCAAGCTTCATTTCTTAATTCCAAATACGATTACTACGATAGAAAACTGATTAATTTGGCTTCTTAAATCTAACGGGTGATACTAATAGCATCTTTTCTTCCTTGGATAGTACTTCTTATTAACAATTTGTAATTACATGATTGCAGCCACTTTATCGTCAATTCTTCGTCAAATACTTCTTAGGGTTTAGAATGATGGGAAAGAATAATTCAGAATCCATGGTATAGTCATATCAGAAAACATTTGTCGCATATGTATATGGATACATATAAATGCTTATCGAACATAAGGTATACCTTTTGGGTCTATTTGGTAGGGTGTAAAGGAAACTTAATATGTTGATTATCATTCATATTTGAGGATAATAAATCCAACTATGAAACATAGTTCCAAAGTTTACAACGGATTTATAAATATATGACTCATGCATAATCTTTTTTTGGTAAAAGGGTAGCAATGACCCCGGTAAATAGAACCAAAAAAAGCGTTGAAGTACAAGGAATGTGGCTGAAATACCACATTAACCGCAAGCTACAGGCAGCTTGTTAAACAAAATGTTTACGACAGGCCATAAACATTAACTAGTCTAGAATACTGGAAATATATAAACTAGACAAAAACCAAGACGATAACATAAAGTTACGAGGAAAATAATAAAAAATCAACATGGGATCAGCCAGAAGGAGTGCTTGCCCCAATATGAGTATTGAGAAGATTCACCGATTCATCAAAGACGACCTCGACTCCCTCCTCCTCCTCATTATCTTCCTCGCTTACTTGAGCCCCTTCGTCAATACCAGGCATGGACAAAGATGAAAATTTATTAGATGTAGAAACACTGCTCATTTGAGGTTTAGCCTTGTTCGGACCATTAAGATTGCTAGACTGCTGCAACTGACCAGATTTAGTATTCAACTTACTACTATTATCAGCACTCGTACTTGTAGTATCCAAGTGAGTTTTTGGGCGAAAAACAACCGTCTTACCTGCTTGGAAACCCTTGCTCAATGGAACACCTCTCGGAACTTGAGTCCCTAAATTACCTTTGTACTTCTTCCTCTTGCTTTGCACTTGTTGGAACCCATCATTATCAACATGAGTTGTCACTTTTTCAACCGTTATAGGTTTAACAATTTTCGGACAAGAATCAACGGAATGACCAAAAATATTACAAGTATGACATCTAGGCGGTTTCCATTCGTATTCAACTCGAATTAACTCCTTAGTACAACCAGAGCCTTCAAGATCAGGGACACCAATAGTAACGTTATCTATAAACTCCGAATCAGCATTCATCTCAATAAGACAACGAGCAAAACTACAACGACCCCAAGACTCTTTGCACATATTATCAGTATAATTATCCATCATAATAAGCTTACCAAGAAACGAAGCAATTAAACTAATACCTTCCTCTTCAAATACCTGTAGCGGGACATCATGAAACTTAACCCATACCGGAATACGAGTTAGTTCCTCCTTTAGAAGATTCGTTTTCATAGTCCATTTCTTAAGAAAAATTGGTGAATTGCGAACCATCCACGGACCACCTTCCAGAACCGCATTAAGACCCTCACTAGATCCAAATTGAAAAAAGAAGAAACCTTTTTCATTCATCATGATACGCTTAAGACCATGTTTTGCCCAGTTATTCTTAGCAAAATACTCAACCACAGGGAATGCAATCCTTTTACCAAGAAAGTAACCATATAAAGTGTTATGGTAGCGAGCATTTACTGTTTCAACAACCTTCCTAGGAATAGAGATATTAACCCCTTCATAGACATTTTCAGAATTAAACGAAGAAGAGACTGCATTAATACCTCTATTAGTAGACGTAACCATATCACCTTCAAATCTGCAAAGTAACATCAGAATTTCTTTAACACGATCAGGTGAGATCAATTCCCACAACGGATGTTTCTTCATGCTTAATTCTGCATAAATTCACTCGCGTCACCTTTCGTGCGAATCGTTACACCAAATAATTTCAAAACCACATGTAGATTACACGATTGCATACCATTAATGGTAGCAGCCTTAGCTTCAAGGTCTGTTTCCTTAGCCATTTGTGGAGAGTGCACACTCGAACCACCTGAACTGAGTGAAGAAGTGCTGCTAGTTAAATTCTTATGGCGTTCACACAAAGCTTTATAATAAAGCATAGTGGTCTCCTTAGGTAAAGTAGACCATTTAGGAAATTTGTTTGCCTTCACACCATTTGCAAACACTTCAATGTCACGCACAGTATTCAAAGGAATAGAAAACAAATTATATATCTCCTCTAGCGTTACTAAAACCTCAAGGGTAGACACCTTAACCGCATCCATCCAACCTGTAAACAATGGCTTATCACTTTCATTGCTCGAATCCATGTTCAATCAAACACAGCCTTACCCACGAAAAATAAACTCTAAACAAACAGTAACTTTTTTATTATTTTTTGATCGTAAAAACACACAGTAATCGAAATCCAGAAAATCGACACCTAATAAATGAATAACGACCCTACTAATAAACTATAGGCAGCCGACCAATTACTGATTTAAGCAAAAGTCAGCCAACACAAAGAATGTCAGCCGACCAACCCTAAACCAATAATCAAATGTAAGCCGACCTAGAATTAAAACACACAATTGATGTGAATATACTAACGAAACCCCACCAGACAAAAAAACAAAACAATTAAACAATGTAAGTAACCCTACCAACGAATCCTTAACAAAGCAATTAATGTTACCCCACATAAAACAAATTGAAACACAAGTCGCAAGATAACACGTGATATCACACAATAAATAATGACATAACCGACCAATTAATGCGACAAAACAATCAACGATAAATAATGACTTAACCGACCATATATAATATCAATAACCAATCGCTAATAGCAATAAAATCAGATCAGGAATTTAAAAAGGGTTAATTGAAAGATTATTAGGGTTTGTGGAATCTGCCATGTTTAGGGTTTCGTTAAGGAATTGCGGGGTCAAACTACATAATCTTTCATTTCATTACATCACTAATTTTGTTTTATGCTAACTTTGATAAAATTACATGACTCATGCATAATCGTAACATAATTTGATATGAAACAACTTATATTATATAATAGCCAAGCATACCATATATCTTCTTAAATCTTTCTTCCAAATTGCGGGTTATATTCAACTGATAATTCGTACTATCATCGAAGATAACGGAAATTCCAAAAATATATACTTTGTCAAATATATGCTTTCCTCTTGAATTAACGCAATAAAATTCATAATCATTTATGAGAAATCCAAGAAATAGGGGTTTCTTACTCCTCAAAAATAAATATGAAACGACAAGATGAGAAATACAACTTTTATTTATTAACAACTTGTCTTGTTTATACTTACAGGACAAGCTTCTCTGTTAACATAAAAGTAAAGGCATTAAGTTGAAAGTATTTACAACTTAATAGTCTAATGTTTTCATCTCTCCCTCTTAAGTTCTTTGATGGCATCAAAAAGACTTCGTATATTGGCTCGATGTCTATTTGAATGTCCTCAATGACTAACTCAAGAGTAGAAATCTTCAGTCGAGCTTGAACAATTTATTCATCGTGTATCATTTGTCTTCTCCATAACTTAGCCTTGATTTCTTCAAAATCTCCTTCTAACTTCTCAAAATCTCGTTGTATAATTCTCTGACTTTTCCTAAGCCCTTCAACTTTATCTTTGTTGGAAATTCACTTTATGTGACGACATTTAAGAATTCCCATTAGTTATCATAGTCACTCACACAATGTGACAAACTTGATATTTCAGGTCGTTATTTTAATCTCGACTATTACATATTATGTATTTCTTTATTGAGAATTTTGAAATATCGGCTAACCGAGAAGGTTATGGCTTGAAACTTAACGTAAGAATGTCGTTTAGATGAAAACCGGCAAGGAATACGTTAGGTATCAATATCATATTCCCAATTTATTATAAGAATGATTTTGTTATATTTATCTTTATTTCCCGTGCTTTACATTTTGACGAGTGACGAGAACAACTAGTGATCGCGATACCGACGGATGCCCAAAATTTTATATTTTATTATCGATAGTTTCGATATTTAATATATACTATTGTCGTCGTTTAATTTATCATTTTACGAGTATTTTTCGGAATTTACGTTAAGCCTTTACATGTCGTTAGTTCATTCGACATATTAATGTATTTTAAGTTATTTATTATTAATATATAAATGTTCTTCGAGTATCGATGTTTTTATTTTATATTGAGCGTTTAATTTTCGTGTTTTAAGTGTAATTTTTAAATCGCGTAACTTTTACAATATCGGACTTTAATAATACACGCTTATCTATATTACGACAAAATTAACAAAGAAAGGCACCACTTTTTGGTGCCATTCACGCCATGACCATATACCATTTCTAAAATGTTAACTTTTGTCTCAATATTTTTGCTATAAATAAACATGAGTTATTTTCGTTTCTTAACAACACATCTAGTAGTATTTATATATTTAAAAAAATGTATTACTCACTAGACAGGCGGCAAAAAAGTGAAATCATCTCTATCACAAAAAGAGTTCTTGACTTTTGATAAACAGAAGCAAACAAACTTCAAACATAAAATATAAACATGAGTTAAGCAGCAAGATAACTAAACAAGTTGGTTTCACGATTGGTGCACTTATATTCTAGTTGTATTCGGACCCCAGTTTCATTTTCTTTGTGTTCGAGTTCGGGGTCATGTTTTCTTGCCCGTATGCTATAAATTGTGGTTCAACTTACATCGAAAGGTTGTGTTCTAACGTTGCTGTTCGTACTCGTGTTCACAACCATGCATGGTGCTGGGTATACGGAGAACTTTAATGGTTAAATTCCATGTTTCGAGTTCGTGTCTTATATAGTTCGAGTATCGGGCGGACTTAACTCTTTGATTTTTCGTATTCATGTCGTTATTTAAATTTATGCATCGTGACTTCCAGTCACTCATATTTCCGCGAGAAGTTAAGGTATCATTCGATATCAACTTAATATTACGACTTGTTATTGGTTACACCATTCAAGCAAATATTGGAAATCGAAAACGCTCGCATGTAAATTTGGGATGAACTAGTTTAAAAATGGAGATAAAACTCTTCACGTCATCATTATGGGAATAAAACCAAATTTACATTTTTTGTCCTTGGTTTATCAAGATTTATACAAAATACATATTATAAATTTTTACAATAACATTTTTTGTCCCTGAGCTATTAAATTATATACATATAAAAATTATACATTTCTAAAGTATCATTTTTGGTCCTTTTTCATAATTATCTTTCAATGAATTATTAACCATGGAAGGTTATTCTGAATACTTGTGTTCGATTTTTATACTTTAAACTCTATAGATTCACTCAACAATTTTGTTGACTTTATAGCATGTTTTATCTCAGGTCCATAAGAAGGCAATCGAGGAAGGCAGTTTTGTGAAGCTTGCATATTTGAAATGTTTTGGCCCGCTTTTATAAAATATATCCATTCAAAGAATTTTTATCATTTACTGTGTTTTGTAAACTTTAAGTTATCTGGGACCATGTGTGAAATATTATCGTTAAATGAATGAATGGATGTTTTTATCAAAACGACTCGTTTTGAGCCATTTTCTATGATTATGAGCTTGAATCATGTAAGTAACACCCAATGACCCTTCCGCTGCTATGACTGAGATTTTGAGAGTGTTACAGACTGGTATCAAGAGCTCAAGTTATAGAGAACGAAAAGATTTTCCAAAAACGAATTTTTGAAATCTTTTAACTATAACAGTTGCAAGCGAAACCTCCGAGTTGCCAATGGACGAGAATGAAAGTATTTATATATGTATATGGGATTATATATATATATATGTTGCAATCTTTATCGATTATTTGTACTTGTGAATTACAAGGTATGTTTTCATTTATTTAATTATAAATGATAGTTTTATACTAATACGAGATATTTATACGACGTAGATTGTCACGAAGGAACCCTATTCATTTTAATGCCGACGCCAAAGCTATTCACGAAGTGAAATCCCGTTATTCTCGAGCCTAACTAAGTTATGGATACTCATGATCCCAACGAAATGGTTAATATTATCGATGATATTTATTTGGTTACAAGGATTTTGATTCCTTCGTCCTTATTCTTGATTCACCAATCCATTCATTTCATTTAATCTCCATTTTATTAATCTTAGACATTCTACTGTTTTAGAAACAACTTTTTCTGAGATTGTACTTGTTGTTTGTTAGGAATTCAGGTTGATTGATATGGTATTCACATGCCAAATAAGATTCCATATCATATCACTAATCTTTTTCGTTATATCGATTCTCATTTGATTCGATCTTGATCTTCTGCGTTGAGCTAGCTATGCTTAAATATGGCGATTTATGATCGTTTTGTTGAAATGAATTGGCCATTCATTTGAACAAGATAATTATAAATTGTTGAACCACTGATTTCTAAATTTTATTTGGATGGATTTGATCAATCCATGGAAATAATGATTTATGAACGTGTGGGCTTAAGCATATAGCATCCGCGCATTTAAACTCCCATTGACTCATATTCGTTTCTTTGATTTTGTTCCTTTAATTCTATGATCGTGGGATAGATTTATTTGGGTTGTTCCAAAACCACCAACTGAGGAGGATATCAAGCGTCTCTGAAAGACACTATAGAAATCTTCTTCTAGTGGGACCAAGGAGATTTCTTAGCCACGTGAATTACCTAGTAACTCTTGTGAATTAGTATATCAATTGTAGTATCTTTTCATAAATCACTAACTAAACTGTGAGATCAGTAGGACTAGTCTTTTAAGTTGAATGGCATTAGATGATGATAATCTGTAATGCTTGACAATGCAACTTGCACTAGTTTGTGATCAATGAAGTGACTATCTTTTGATTACAAATTCTACATCGTTCTATTATTATCTTTGTTTGCTCTTCTCTTTTAAATTTCCGTGGTATAACGCAACTATTGAATGAATACTCATTATGATTTAATTTGCGTTGCACAAGAATCATGCAGTCAATGAAAGCTATGACTGAAGCACGAATGCGCCAAGTTGTTAGTGAATAGTTGTTGTATCTTTAACTGAATTCATGGCCAACATGAATGGTGGAACCTGAACTGTCAAGGTCAAACAGTATATTCATGGGCTGACCAAGAATATACATGGTGATGTGACTTCTTCTAAGTCAATTTCTATTTGTGAAGCTGTCTGCATGGCTTATTAGCTCATGAGACACATAATTCAAGACAAGGCTGATGAGGTCACTGAGTGATAAAAATAACTCTCAACTGAAAATCGTTTTGTGCATTAAAGATCGTTAGTATATAAAAAAAGGTTGTGAATTAATCCTAGCTCAAGTATCGGAGAAGGAATCGAAGGAGAAGTGAGTCGAAGATGTTTCAGTCATCCGTGACTATCCTGAAGTCTCTCCACAAGATTTGTCGGGGCTTTCGCCCCCAAGTCAAATAAAATTCTAAATCGATCTAATTCCTGGTGTTACACCGTGGCAAGTGCGCCAAATCGTTTAGCACAATAAAAAATGAATAAATTACATGTGCAGTTGCAGGAGCTATATGTTAAAAGGTTTATTCAACCAAGCTTGTCGCCATGGAGAGCTTTGGTATTATTCGTAATAAGAAAGATAGATTGTTTCATCGAGAACTGGATTGATTATGGTCAAGAACCAATATCCTTTGTCGAGGATAGATGACTTATTTGATCATCTAAAAGTTTCTAGTGTTTATTCGAAGATTGATCTACGGTCTGGTTATCATCAACTTCGCATCCGCGAAGAAGATATTCCAATTACTGCGTTTAAAAATCATCATGGTCATTATAAGTCCTAAGTAATGCCGTATGATTGACCAATGCATCGGCAGTATACATGGATTTCATAAATCGTACGTGCAAGCCGTATCTTGATAAATTTTTGATCATGTTCATTGGTAATGTCCTGATTTATTGAAAAAAAAGAGCATGGTGAACATTTGGAGACTATCTTTAATTTTCTAAGGAGTGAAGTAATGGTACTGGTGCCAAACATGAAAGCGTATATTACGACTTATGTTGGTAAATTATTGGCATGTGCTAAAGTCAATGTTGAATACCAAAAGCCATCAGGATTACTTCAACAATCGGAAATTCCTATCTGGGAGTGGGAGCCAATTACAATGGATTTCATCGTAAAGATTCAGAAAACTCTGTTTAGATTTGATTCAGTTTGGGTCATTGTCGTATGATTAACTAAATATGCTCCTTTCATTCCAGTAATAAAATGATCGTGCAAACTAAGAATCGTTTTTTTTAGCCGCTCATAGTAGAGTGGAAAGTTATGATGATGTGAAGTGAAAACCTTTGGATTTCGAGGTAGGTGGAAAACTTATGCCGAAAGTATCACCATGGAAAGGTGTTATACGTTTTGGAAAACGTGGAGGTTAAGTCTGCGTGATGTTGGGACACTCGAGATAATATCGAGAGTGGGCTTGGTGGCATACAAACTTGAATTACCTCGAGAGCTATAAGGAATTCACAATACTTTTCATATGTCGAACTTGGATCAATGTCTATCCGACAAAGATCTTATTATACCTCTTGACGAAGTAAGATTCGACGATAAGATGAATTTCATTGAAAAATTTGTCAAAATTATGGATAGGGAAGTTAAGCAACAGAAGCAAATTCGAATTCCTATTGTCAAGTTCCGATAAAACTCGAGACGATAACCAAAATACACTTGGGAAAGGGATGACCAAATGTAGAAGAAATGTCCTCATTTGTATGACTTCAACAAGGAGGAAGACAATAAGGCAAATTGATCTTCGAGGACGAAGATCCTGATTTGGTAGGGATGATGTGACAATCTTAATATTTCAGGTCGTTATTTTAATCTTGACTATTACATATTATGTGTTTCTTTATTGAGAATTTTGAAATATCGGCTAACCGAGAAGGTTATGGCTTGAAACTTAACGTAAGAATGTCGTTTAGATAACAACCGGCAAGGAATACGTTAGGTATCAATATCATATTCCCAATTTATTATAAGAATGATTTTGTTATATTTATCTTTATTTCTCGTGCTTTACATTTTGACGAGTGACGAGAACAACTAGTGATCGCGATACCGACGGATGCCTAAAATTTTACATTTTATTATCGATAGTTTCGATATTTAATATATTCTATTGTCGTCGTTTAATTTATCATTTTACGAGTATTTTTCGGAATTTACGTTAAGCCTTTACGTGTCGTTAGTTCATTCGACATATTAATGTATTTTAAGTCATTTATTATTAATATATAAATGTTCTTCGAATATCAATGTTTTTATTTTATATTGGGCGTTTAATTTTCGTGTTTTAAGTGTAATTTTTAAATCGCGTAACTTTTAAAATATCGGACTTTAATAATACCCGCTTATCTATATTACGACAAAATTAACAAAGAAAGGCACCACTTTTTGATGCCATTTACGCCATGACCATATACCAATTCCAAAATGTTAACTTTTGTCTCAATATTTTTGCTATAAATAAACATGAGTTATTTTCGTTTCTTAACAACACATCTACTAGTATTTATATATTTAAAAAATGGTATTACTCACTAGACACGCGGCAATAAAGTGAAATCATCTCTATCACAAAAAGAGTTCTTGACTTTTGATAAATAGAAGCAAACAAACTTCAAACATAAAATATAAACATGAGTTAAGCAGCAAGATAACTAAACAAGTTGGTTTCACGATTGGTGCACTTATATTCTAGTTGTATTCGGACCCCAGTTTCATTTTTTTGTGTTCGAGTTCGGGGTCATGTTTTCTTGCCCGTATGCTATAAATTTTGGTTCAACTTACATCGAAAGGTTGTGTTCTAATGTTGCTGTTCGTACTCGTGTTCACAACCATGCATGGTGCTGGGTATACGGAGAACTTTAATGGTTAAATTCCATGTTTCGAGTTCGTGTCTTATATAGTTCGAGTATCGGGCGGACTTAACTCTTTGATTTTTCGTATTCATGTCGGTATTTAAATTTATGCATCGTGACTTCCAGTCACTCATATTTCCGCGAGAAGTTAAGCTATCATTCGATATCAACTTAATATTACGACTTGTTATTGGTTACACCATTCAAGCAAATATTGGAAATCGAAAACGCTCGCATGTAAATTTGGGATGAACTAGTTTAAAAATGGAGATAAAACTCTTCACGTCATCATTATGGGAATAAAACCAAATTTACATTTTTTGTCCTTGGTTTATCAAGATTTATACAAAATACATATTATAAATTTTTACAATAACATTTTTGGTCCCTGAGCTATTAAATTATATACATATAAAAATTATACATTTCTAAAGTATCATTTTTGGTCCTTTTTCATTTTATGCCTTTCGAAGTTAGTCCAAACTATATATTTTATAAAACCTTTATAAAACTCGTTTAGTCTCACACGTTATCGTTCATATCTCTAAGACACACCACTTTATTTTAGGTTGTCATTAGGAGCTCGCGGCTTCTCGTCTTATCTTAGGTTGCTTCTAAGTTGTTTTCAGCGTCACGGTGTTGACAATTATCGCTTTGCTTAAGGTGAGTCTATAGCCTCGCTTTTAAATTCTTTAATTGTTTTAGAAACCTGCGAGGGGGATAACATGCTTGTTTTACTAAAAATAAAAGAGTACAACTATAAGTTGCGGTAAACCAATTGAATGGTGCAACTAGAAGTTGTGAAAGCTCTATTTACTTGAAAAGTAATTATTGAAAAGGAAGGGTACAACAAGAGTTGCTGTAAACCCATGAATGGGTGCAACCAGATGTTGTGGTAAACCCTATTTATTTTAAAATAGAACACAAGGGACCCGATTGTATGCTTAGATGAAATTTATTACATAAGTTAGCTTTAGCCTTAAAAGACCCATTGAAACGTGAATTGTTAATCGAAAGAACGCTAATACTATGGATAGATCTATCGGGGTGACGCCCAGTCCGGTCGCGACTAGCTATCGCGTGGTGTAGTGAAGCACTAGTAATGAAACATCGGATGCATACGTATAAGAGAAATATATGCACTTGGCTAGGTGTGTTGGGCTGAAATAATATATGTTAACATTCAATGTCATGAGGCTTATGTAATAACACCGATAATTATGTCCGTACAACATAATTATCTTTCAATGAATTATTAACCATGGAAGGTTATTCTGAATACTTGTCTTCGATTTTTATACTTTAAACTTTATAGATTCACTCAACAATTTTGTTGACTTTATAGCATATTTTATCTCAGGTCCATAAGAAGGCAATCGAGGAAGGCAGTTTTGTGAAGCTTGCATATTTGAAATGTTTTGGCCCGCTTTTATAAAATATACCCATTCAAAGAATTTTTATCATTTACTGTGTTTTGTAAACTTTAAGTTATCTGGGACCATGTGTGAAATATTATCGTTAAATGAATGAATGGATGTTTTTATCAAAACGACTCGTTTTGAGCCGTTTTCTATGATTATGAGCTTGAATCATGTAAGTAACACCCAATGACCCTTCCGCTGCTATGACCGAGATTTTGAGAGTGTTACACACAACGACTAGACTAGGAAACTATGTATAGTGTAGGTGCGTGAGTGACTATATATACCCCTCCAAAGCTTCTAAAGAGGGGTTGTTGTTTGTGTTTTTACCATTTTCATTCAATATACTTTTTCCTTTCTCTTTACACACACAACATTCTCTCTCTATCTCCAACAATGGTTGCCATATATTACCACCACCCACCTAGACCACCGGATCATAGTAAATAGCAAACCCACAATTGGCTTCAAAGCTACGGTTCATTCCTTGGATCGGCGTGTTTTTCTATTTATTGATTTTGGTGGTCAAAAATATTTTCTGGTCCGAATCTGTCATATTTTTTGTCACGAGTTTTGATTGTTGTCCAATAATCATAATGTTTTGTCTCTGTTATTTTCTCACAAAGTCTTCTGTCTCAATTGATAACTTTCATATCTGGTTTCATGGTTTATCAGTTTTGATATTTTTGTCATGACGGGTTCATAGATGTTCACGGTCTTGATATCACTGAAGATACGATCCAGAAATCTCAGATCCGGAAAACACAGATCCTAAAAATCCGGAAAAGGGACATATGGATAAGATTTCAGATTCAACATTCTGATGGATGATTCTGATGGATTCATTCCGACGGATTCATTCCGACGGACTCATTCTGACGGATTCATTCCGACGGATTCATTCCGACGGATTCATTTTGACGGATTCATTCTGATGTATTCATTCCAATGGATTTATTCTGATGGACTTGTTTTGTATATAATTGCGATGCTTGTTAAACATTGCAATAGCATTTTAACAAAAAGGATTTGGAATATCTGACGTTGACCAGTTTAACAAAACCTAAACCATGTTTGTATAAACACTGAGACCTAAACCAATATCTCAGTAAACATTTCACCTTGTCACTCCACAATCAAATCCACCAACATCTACATCTATCCCTTCGTCGCCTAATCCCATCTATAAATCATTATGTCTCGAAACATACTTTAACAATTGATCTTAGTTTACTTTCTTTTGAGTGATACATCAATATCATAGATCTTTTCGATCTAAACACGCAAGAAACATGCATCATAGATCCATTTTGAAGGTTAAACACTCTCTTTTGATTTTCGAACACAAAAGTAAAATCAAGAACAAGAGTGTTCTGATTTTTATGTTTTTGTTTTGATTCATTAACCAAAAACCCACTTTCTATATTCAACATTAAAGAACGACTTATAACAATTATGTTATAGTCATTTCTTTATTTCTATTTGGACACTCAATACCAACATGCAAACCTTACCCGAGACCCCTCAATACAGAGATCTTGTAGATTCGTTCCTTATTCGTAGACTAACTGTAAGATTGAAGGAAGAATGAGGTCTTGCTTATTTAATTGGAATGTTGAGGGTGTTTCGATCTTTTGTTCTTGATTCGGATGCTTTGTGATCTATTTGTTTTTATCAGATTCATGCATGAGTTTGATTTGAGATGAGATTGCCTTATTGATATGAGTTGATATTGGCATATTGGGTTGATAAAATTTGGTGGCTGGGGGGATATATGACGGTTTGGGAAAATGCAGAAAGTGGTGGGCGGAGAAACTAAGATGAGGTGATTAGAGTAAGTTGTATGAGCGCGTGGTAAGAGTTGGACTTATATATCCCACACGTTGGTTATTTTTTGTTGGGTCCGGATATTCGGTTAGTGGGCTTTCATCAAAACCTGATATATATTAAATGAGACGGGCTGAGACTAATTTAAAATGGGACAGACATGTTTCGATATGCTCTAAACGTGTAAACGCCACGTGACGTGTTATGGCAACAAATATTAATTATGTGGAGCACAATAACGAATAGGTAGGTGGAGTTTTTACTTTGTCAAATGTTTGGATATATTTATGAGTTGATATAAGTGAAAGGTGTGGGCCTACTGTTTTGTGTCACACAAAATTTGCTCACAACATATTTACGTTATATCATAATTTGGACTGACATTGGATACATGTTAATGTGGGCTGGTATGTGATGGAGACGAGACATGTAGTTAATGGGCTATGTTGGTTTGAGCAGCCGAGTATAAATTAGATTCGACCCGGTTATTCATAAGAGGAAATATAATATTTATTATATTTTTTATTAGCCGGGTTTTAGTTTTTGGGGTGAGCCGATTTTATTTGACACGGTTTGTGACGTGACAAAGTGAAAAAAGTGATGAGACAAAGTGACAAAATTTATTTGACGAGACCAAGAAAAATGGCTATTTTGAATTTTAGGGGCTACAGATATAATCGGGTATTATTATTTGAAGTTGAAGACGGATTTTTTCGAAGGCGTGTACTTATTTTATCTTTGAAAGATAACTTGTCCGTGCTTAATCTTAGGATGAAGACTTGTTTATCTAGTTTATGGGTTCGGGGTGGATGATTGATGACTTGGATAACTATCACTTAAAGGAGCTACATTGTTGTACTCAATGTCACGCGCATAGTCGATGTGGATAATTTCAAGAGGTATTGTGCTTATATATTTCTTCGGCAAAGTATTGGGTACTTAGAGATTTCTCCACCGTTCTTCAATCAACAATAGTGCAAGCTTAAGTCACAAGGTCGAGGGATTCTTATTCAGTTTAACATTTGGTATATCTGATTCATTCCATCAGCGGTCATTTCAAATTGCCTTCAAGGGGTTTGGTAAAGATAGCGATGGAGAGTTTATGAGTAGAGAATTTCGATCAGCAACTGATTCTTTCGCCAAAAATAATTCACCTTATTTATTATTCTCACAAGATTTTAGGTACATGTGCGTACGATTTATTGCTGGTTCCGAGTTTCGAAACCATCAAGGGGGAAGAAGAAGACATATTAAACGCATAACGAGTACACGTGATGAACTTCATACCTTCTTTTGATTTGAAGACATTCCGGGAAGACATTTTTCATAACCGTAGAGAATATAAGTGTTTTAACTCATGGCTTTATCAGTCTCTAAACGGTACACTATTGTTCGATGTTTAATTGTTTTGATGTTGCAATTATTCATCATCATTATCCTACATAAAGAGATATGCACTTCCAGGACTTAATTAACTCTGGTGCATCTCCGGAAGAAGATATGTGCATTTTCGGGACTTAATTGACTCTGGTGTTACAATGTCAACTTCAAGAATGGGATAAAGTGTCTACTTTAGTTTTTGAGCTTCATACATGGGATTGATTTACTTTCTTCAACTACGTGGGGGAAGAAATGTCTTGATTCTTTCTAGTATCCATAACTTGAACTTTCAGGGGAAAGAAAAATTCAGAAGAATTATTCAAGCGTGAGAAGAGACGTTGTTGATCTACTTGGTGTGCCCCGAACTTTCAATCACTCATAGCAACATTATCATTTCAAATGATGGGGGTTGCTTGCTAAATTCCACTGTGCGCTTAATCATTCTAAGCTTTATTGAAAGCTTTCAAACTGCTTATGAGGATTGTCGGTTTAGGGGGAAGCTATTAAAAGCTTCTACATTAATTTTATGTGGCATGAATTAGGGGGAAGTTAATTCAAAAGCTTCTCCTTAACCAGAAGTATATGATTTACTTAGCTCGTACCGTTACAGTATTTCTACTACAAGCTACTACAAAGATGTGTCTCTCTGGAGTGAAGACTTGAAGTCAAAGGCCTCAGAAGACATCATCAGCATTGGACGCTTCATGAAAGCTTTTGTTCTTAATCATTATGTACTTGTTAGGAAAAATATTATAAGGAATTCTACATGTCGTCCCATGGGGGAAGATTGTTGAAAATTCACTTTATGTGACGAAATTTAAGAATTCTCATTAGTTATCATAGTCACTCACGCAACGACTAGACTAGGAAACTATGTATAGTGTAGGCATGCGAGTGACTATATATACCCCTCCAAGGATTCCAAGGAGGGGTTGTTGTTTGTGTTTTTCCCATTTTCATTCAATACACTTTTTCCTTTCTCTTTACACACACAACCTTCTCTCTCTCTATCTCCAACAATGGTTGCCATCTATTACCACCACCCACCTAGACCACCGGATCATAGCAAATAGAAAACCCACAATCTTCAAGATCTTCAATATGCTTGGGATGAAATTCTTTCATATAGGGTAGGACATCTATAAGTTGTTGTTCATAGGTATTTTTAGGTAAGGTTTCAAATATAGGTGATGGTATATTAACAGGGTAAGGTGATGGAAAATCTTGGTATCGAGGTATAAAATCTACTTCTTCATTATATGCTCGTATAACTTGCATATAGGGGTCGTCATCAAAGGGTAAAACGGATTTTGGGATTTTCTGGTCTTTGGGTGTATTTTCTGAATCATCTAATAATCCATATGATACTTCAGGAAATTATCAGGAATACTTGCAGAACGCTCATCTTGAGAATCCGATAAGATGATAATAGGAGGGAGATAGGGATACCTATTTCTAGAGACGTCGATAAATCCTAACTTATTACTTACTCATATGTACTTACACATAAACATGGTATCATTTACACGTTGTTCTATAGAGTAGAGGTCCTAATATTGGAATAATATTATCTCATTCTTGTAGCAGCATTGGCATTGACATAGAGGACTTTCTTGAAAATATTTTAAAAGTAGTTATAGTCAAGATTTTAATTCTTGGTCTCTATAACCATGGCTCTGAGTACCAATCTGTAACACCCCCATTTTACCTTTACGCAGCTGAATATTGATATGGGGTATTACTTCATAGAACACAAGTCATAATAATAGAAAACAACTCAAAATAGTGATGAAATCAACTTTCTTTATATTTCATTTAAAAAATCAGAGTTTTACAATATGAGGTTCCCAAAATCTAGAATAATTTCAGTCATGTGCCTCTTCATGCCATCCTTGTGCTGCTCCATGCTACTAGTCAGCAATTCCTGAAATATATGCTTACAAGTCAACACAAAGGTTGAGTGAATTCATAGGTTTGTAAAAGCAGATTTGAATAAGTATGTCTTCATGGCTATGTTTTTATACGCCCACATAAAATAGTTATCATTCTCCACTATTCTCATGACCCCGCTGCTAGATATATGGTAACCAACAAACTACCCTTATAAGAAGGAATCCTGTCAGACTAACCTTAGTTTAGCAAATAAAGTGTATATGTTAGCCAAGGTAGGAACCTTCAGCTGTTGGCAACCGCGACTTGCCTAGATAGAGGATGTCAAACCCCAAATAGTACTATTCATAATATTAGCGCTAATTTTTAAGAAATGATTAGCGGTTCACGATTAAAAAGGGACTTAATGGCAATAGTAAATATAGTGTCAATAATCATACCATACAAGTTTTAAAAGCCCTTGTATTCCAGTTTTAGCATATATCCCCCTCACGGGTTTTAAAATCATTTATAAAGAATTTAAAAAGTGAGGCTATGAACTCACCTTATGTCCATAAAATCAGAGCTATAATCATATATATTTCATTCACAGATAATCAGCTTGATCATACAAACCACAACTTGGTCTCATAAACAACAACTTGATCTCACACAAACCTAGATTAATACATTATGTATAGTATCAAGTCTTTAATCTTTAGTTCAATATTGTTATGTGTTGGTTATATATTCTTTCATTATTACTTGGTTGTAATTCTAGCACCCTTGTTCAGGCCATCATACTTAGAAGCCATTCTATAAACGTTTGAGGAGCGAGGGCACTTTAAATCGTTAACCCAACCACTCAGTCAGAACGTAATATCGAGATGGAACATCTTTGTACAAAGTTCCCTACTAACATGATACTTTCATTACTTCCTCATATTCATAATTAATCTTCTTTAGTTTCAAAAATGGCAAAATAGCCCTTTTAGTTATACTTTGGTATAATTACACTTTTAACCCCTCAAGTATATAGTTTTAGTATTTGCATTTTAAACTGTCAATATTTAACCTTAGGACCTCAAACTTTACAACATTTATTCTTATAGCTTATACTTTCATAAAATGACACTTTTGGGCCAAAATGTTAAATAGTTTCAAAAATGATAGTTTTAATCCCTATACTTGTAAATATCACATAACAACCTAAAAAATGGACCAAATAATCTAGAATTTTAAAATAAAGTTTCAAAACAAGTTTATAATTATAATAACAACATTTTTGAAGAATTATAGCTTTTGAAATGGGTTTTGCTTATTATTTCATGTAAATTACAAAATTAGGGTTTTAAGACATCTTTATCTTATAACTTCCATTTAAATTGATGAAATGACTTAGTTTCTTTTAGATTATCTTTGTAACATTATTTTGGCATTATAAAAACTCTAATAATTCATTATAACAAGATCAAAGCATATCTAACAAAGTGATTACCTAGGATGCTCCAAATTGGCTCTTAATGGCTCCGTATGAGCACATCTTCCTATCAAAGCTTCAAGAGATTTAATGGCTAGCTTCTACACCTGGTTTCTTGTCTTGAGAAATGTCCTAGGACGTATATAGAAGTGGAAATCAGAATGGGTATGGAGATACAAAGGAAACGAGGTACAAGTCTCTATGTGTTCATTTCGCCTCTATTTATAGCAATTCCAAGCCTTAGGCTCCATGTTCTGGATATTTACGTGTATAATGGATAACTTAGTGACTATGGGAGGCTAGAAAAGGTCTATGCAAGTTTATAGAAGCTAGATCCCATCCAATCTATGGTTTGTGGCTAAAAATGGTCATGGCAAGGATAGGGATAAGAATAAGGATGTGGAACACTCAAGTAGATTAACAACCTGCTTAAACACAGCCAAAAATATCTTAGGATAATTAAAATATGTGAATTTTAAAGTTAGAATGGGAGGGAAAGTGTTTAAAACAAGTATTGGAGGGAAATAGTAAAACCGGGTTCAATTCTAGGGCTTGTAACTTTATACTTTGTGATTTTGGTGATTAAGGGTTTAGAAATAAGATTAGTGAGGGATTATGGTTTATTTAGGGTATATACATTGTAATTAAGAAGTCTGGGTCTTTGGTTTGAAGTTTAACAAAGGTTTGATGTGAAAATGGGAAGAAAACTTAGGCGGGTTAGGGTTTCTAATGACATTGGGTTTAATCTTAATAAATGTGATTATCCTTCAATTAGCTACTGATGTAAACTCAATTTATACATCCTACATTGTCCTTAATGTGTTCATAAATTCTCTACATTGGTCTTATTAAGTTATTCTTTGTAAACATGTCTAAAGGGTGAAAATACCCATTTAGACCTTGTGCCTTGTGCATTCTAAGTAAATTTCTTGTACCTTGTACATTAGGGTACTTTTACATTGTCTTAATATAATCTTATAACCTTAATTAAGTCTTATAAATATTTATACACTTGTCCAAAAAGAATTAGGTAGTGATTCTATGTAAATTTCTTAATATTAGGGTTGTTAGGTCATTAATCCTAATGACTTTCTATCTTGGGTAATTAGGGTTTGTACCTTTATACACTAATTCTAGTGCATATATAGTATGTTTATGACTTCTAGGGATTCTATATTTTTAGTTTAAGGGTTTGTATAGGTTGATCATATTCTAGGGACAATTATAGGAGCTTAAGATCCTATGCTTTGACGACTTTAACTTTATGCTTTACTAACTTGTAACTTGACTTGAAATAAATGTATATTCTTAATATTATTTATAGTTGTGTTTTATAATTTATGGCAAAAGATTAGACTCTAATTTAATGTATAATGGATTTTATATGCTAATCTTGGGTACTAGGTCTTAACTTGTAATTAGTCTTGGATTAGTGAATATTAGCATTTTGTGATCAATTAACTTTCCTTTATGTGATAGATTATAATTAGTATATTATTTTTGATACTTTTACATGGATATTATGTGATTACATTTCTTGAAATTGTGACACCCCAAAAACCGAGGTCATTATTTAATGCTATTTTACGTATATTTTTGAATTTTTTGAGAATTTTTATCATGGAATAATTTGACGGTTTAAGTTGAAACCAACAAACGAGACTAAAATTTCTATGTTTAACGATTTAAGAAGAATCGATAGTGAACTCGATGCCGACGGATGCCCAAAATTTATATTTTATTATCGATTGATCGATATTCGAATTTTCGAGATTTTTATTTTTATTTACGTGTTAAGTCGATTCGGAACCGTTTTTATCTTATTTGGTGTGAGTATAGGCTTATAAATATGTTTTAGGAAGCCGGGACGAATCCCGACTCCCGCAAAAATTCAAAACTGACTAGTAAGTCGATTCCCGCTATTTAAAAACTAGTTTTGCCAAAAGGGCTGTTGGAAATACGTTTTTCGTATAAACAAAGTCTCGGTCACTCCAACAATATAGTTATAGGCTCGTAGTAATGTTTAAGTAATGTTTATGTTAAGCCCGACCCATGAGCATGTTTATGGGCCGGAGGCCCAAGTTCATTTAAGGACTTGGGTATATAAACCCCTTTCCACCATGGAAAGGGGTGTTGGTTGTTTTATCATTTCACATATTTAATAAAGTTTCTTTGTTTCTCTCTCTACTCTCTCTCTCTAGATTAACAACAACCCTCTTGATTAGTTATAAGATTATCACGATTCTACAATTGGTATCAAGAGCTATGGGATGATATAAGGTTTTGGTTGTGTTAGTTTTTAGTTTTCATACTCTTTTAATCAAGATATATCCGTGTTTTCAAATTTTTTTGTGTTTTTCACCACAAAATCTTTACTCCAAATTGCCTACATAGTTGTGGTACGAATTTGTGTTATTCATATTGGTGATTTTCATAAAAAAGTTGGAATTTTTGGCTTGATTTTTGGGTAAAACTTAAAAGTTCAAAGTTTTTCTTATACGGGTTATAAGGGTTTTAGTTGTGGGAATACAAGGGTTTTAAGTTATTCAGGATAAGAGTCAGAAGCATATTCCGGATAAGAACTGCAAGTTATTCCGGATAATTTGAAGTAGTAATTCCGGATAAGAAGGTTGAGTCATATTCAGGATAAGAGCTGCAAGATTATTCCGGATAAGATGAAGTAGTAATTCCGGATAAGAGGACTTAGCAGTATTCAGGATAAGCAGAAGTAGTTATTCCAGATAAGCTGAAGTAGTAATTCCGGATAAGAGGTCTGAGCCATATTCAGGATAAGCAGAAGTAGTAATTCAGGATAAGAGGTCTGTAAGTATTCCGGATAAGAAGTTTTAAAGAATTATTCCGGATAAGATCTGTAAGTTTATTCCGGATAAGAGGTCTGAAATATTCCGGATAAGTGGCTGAAATATTCCGAATAAGAGGTCTGAAATATAGTATTCCGGATAAGAGGGTCAGAAAGCATTTTTCAGGATAAGCTTCAGATTTCTACATCAACTCACAACAAATTTCATAACCTTATTTATTGCTCGATCAAAAAGATAATCTTTTTTCAATCAAGTGTTCAAAAAATGAATCCTCACTCATTCATGCCTACAATGACATCACTTACTGATATTTCAATCATTTAGGGTACCGACACTCGCCCACGTTTCTCATCAAAGACTTATTTGAAGCATGGCAAGGTCGAATGAAAACTTACATCATGGGTAAACCCAATGGTAGACTTATGCTTCAATCCATTGAAAAAGGTCCACTAGATTGGGGAGAAGTTACTGTCAACAATGTGACGCGGACAAGGTTGTATCATGAGTTACCGGATGCTAACAAAATCATTGCCGATGCTGATGAAAGGGCCGTTCAGACAATACTTCAAGCCCTTCCACCCGGTATCTATAGAATGGTAAGTGAACACACAGTGGCAAAGGATCTTTGGGATCGATTAGCTGTTTTGTTACAAGGGACCTCTCTAACTAAGCAAGAACGAGAGTGTCAATTGTATGACTTGTTTGATAAGTTTACATACATTCCAAGGGAAACTCTTCACGGTTACTACTGGCGTTTCACCACTTTGATGAATGATATGAACGTGTATAATCTAAGGATTGCTCAGTTTCAACTAAACACAAAGTTCTTGAACACGTTACCCCACGAATGGAGTCAATATGTCACCGATTTTAAGATGATTCGAGATTTGCACAAGTCAAATTTAGATCAACTCTATGCTTTCTTGCAACAACACGAGAAGCACGTGATCCAAAAATGCATCTCTCAGGGATCCTATCAAGAACCCTTGGCATTAATGGCAAACCATCCAACATTGTCATATCACAACTCTCCGTTTGCTTTGGGACACCAATCTTCCTATCAACCATTGTATCAAACACCAAGCTTCCCACAGTATTCGATCTTGCCACAACCGCCTACATCTTATCACCAACAATACAAGCAACCAGCAACATCATCACAAGGAAACTCACATCAGTATTCACCTTATCAACCTCCAACAAACCCTGCTATTACCTATCAATAACTTGAGGCTCCTCAACCCCATTTCTCACAAAATGTTAGTATTCCCTCAAATCAACTTGTAGCTCAATCAACACCAGCATTCTATTGTGATGATGAGATCCCTGTCCCTGAGTTTAGACAAGGGGATATTCCTACTGATATACTTTTCAAATGTCTGCTTATCTCACTCAAACATTGAACAAATGAGGTTACAGAGGACCAGCTCCAACAAAAAATCAGTTAAGGAACTCTTCTAACTCTCGACAACAAGCTACAATTCAAGATGGCAGAGTAATGGTGCAACCACTTCAGGGGAGACCAAGCTCATCTTCTTCTGGTGCACGTCCATCTAACACTGCTACTACAAGGGGTAATAACACTGGCAAAATGAAGATGATTATATGTTATAACTACAAAGGGGAAGGGCACATGGCTCGAGAGTGTAAGCAGCCCAAGAGGAAAAGGGATAACACATGGTTTCAGGAGAAGATCTACTTGGTGAATGCTCAAGCCCAAGGACGTGAGCTCGATGAAGAAGAGTTAGCATTTCTCGCAGATCCGGGAGTCGCGGACACTGACGGTCTCACAGCAGCCATCACAAACAATGCCGCATATCAATGTGATGACCTGGATGCATACGACTCTGACTGTGATGATTTCAATACTGCCAAGGCAGCTCTCATGGCAAATCTTTCACTTTATGGAGCTGATACAATTTCTGAGGTACCAAATACTGCCACGGATACTAGTATTGTACCTTATCAAGTTGAGCAAGTGTCTGAGTATTCGGAACAGCCTCCGATGGTTAGTAACTCAAACGAGGAGACAAACAATGATAGCAATATCAATGCAAGTCCCCAGACTTTGAGTGAACCACAACCGGGAGCTATTACGACTACAAATTCGTTTGCTCAACCCGATTTGGTTATGTTGTCGGCATCTTTGCTTAGCCAAATGAATAATGCGGTCCTTGAAACCCTCAGTGTTAATCAGACTTTATGTGCCAAGCTTGCTTTGCATAAGGAAAAGGTTAAAACCTTGGAATTAACTCCAGTGACCACTACCTTAACCAATCCTGAATTTGATAGGTTTAGGAAAGTCCAAATGGATAATTTGCTAGAAATTGAGAGTTTAAGAGCAAATCTTTCGAAAGAACTTAAAGAAAAAGAGTCAGTCTTTAATAATTTTCAAAAACTACAAATGGATTTCGAAATTCTCGAGTCTAAAAGGGTTGAAACGGAAATTAAGGCGTCTAAGGAAGTTAAAAAGACTGAAATTTTGCTTTTAAAACAATACTCTGCTTCACATTTAGTACACTTGTTTCATTCTTCTTTTCAAGAATTCAATCTATCGCGTCTAATAGACCTACCACCTAACCCGGGGTATGCAAAGCAAGCATTTAACCAAAACCCACGACTTTATGATGCAACCAAGTTAGGATTGGTCTTAGATCCGATTGTGTTTTTAAATGAATCTGAGAGCATGTCACTACATGAAGAGAATCGGTCAATAGTAATTTTTACATATCCTGAGTATGATTATGCTCAAATGAATGCAACATATGCAAAAATAGATCTTAGAACTCGCTTTAATATGTAAAAGGAATTTATCCATGCACCAGCTTACATGCCTACTAGAGAAATCCTTAGTATACTTCCTACACTTGTTAATTCGGACGAACCTAAGGAAATTCCTAAGAATCTTCCACCGGTAAGTACGGTATTTCTAAGCTTGGAAGAGATTGAGCGATACCTAACCGAGTTTGACAAGGTCATCCTGGAATGTACGACTTCAATGGCTCAAACCGCTAGAGAATGGGCTTTCGAACACATGAAAACGGTGTTTGAGAAATAGATCGTTCCGTTTCTAAACAATATTAAAAATGGAGTTTACTATCTCGCGGGAAATCTAAGTTTCGAAATGGGTGAAGTTCGAAAAGTTTTATATGAAATGGATGATGCTTATGAACAACATTTAATTGAGAAAGAAAATATTTTATCCGAATATGACCGATTCTTAGAACATATAGTGTCTCTCGAAGTGATGCAAGTTGTTACTATTGAATATGCTCATGAGATTTCATCTACTGTGAATAAATGTGATGATGTGCATGATATATCTATGAATGTTGTTGAACCTGTGAATAATGTAGATAATCATTCTTGCCATGAATCTAACGTTGGATTTTTAAAGCTTCAAGACTCTTATAACTCACTTTCAAAACGTTTTGATGAGTTTCAACAACATTGTATATCTCTTGAAATTGAAAATCAATCTAAAAATGAAACTCTTTAAAAAACAAATGATTGTGAAAACTCCGTTGTGACTAGTGACAAGATGATTTAGGTGGTTCAGGCATTAGGGGAAGAAATTATGAGAATTAAGAGAGAATCAGTAGCCGAGAAATTGGAACTAGAGGCTATAGAGATTAAAAATCATGCCCTAGAAGATAGAATTACTTCTATGATAGGGGAGTTCGATAAAGTAAAGCAGGGTTTTTCACAAATTTATGGTTCGTTAGAAGAACGCTTCGCTTTTGATGCGGCAGAGCAAAAGTCACTTGTTGACCAACTGAACCATAAGTGTGAGGAAATCTCTGACTTAAATATTCAACTCATAGACAAAAACATAGTTTGTGGCTGAGTTAAAGGAGACACTTCAACTCAAAGGACAAGAAGTTGTTGATAATCCAGCTACAATCTCTACCCCGGCCTCTAGTGCTCCAAAAACCAACAAGGTGGTGATGATTAAGAACCCGTACAATAAGCACAACTCACTATCATATAAGTGGTATATGGAAGATGTCGTTAAGCACGCGGAGCTTGCTAGGGATGTGGTAGATGATTTCTATGAAATTGATCCTATGAATAGTCACTATTACTCTGCTCATGCTTACATTGAGAGGGTACAACAATGCTTGGAGCACTTGAATTACATAGGACAACCGGGTTCTGCACCACTTAAACAACAAACCACCACCATTTCCATGACTCTATTCAATAAGAATCCAGGATCTAAGCCTATATTAAACACACCCATAAAGGCTAAATCAAAATCTGTCACTAATGTTCCCTTGGCTTCTACAGGAGTAATCGAATCTACTAAGGCTAAAGGATCTCAAGACAAGAAGAATAGGATCAAGCCTTCCACTAGTAGGACTGCGAAGAAGAAAGTAGAAGTTCACCCTATGAATGTTATTTAAAATTTGAATAAAAAGATTCATGTAACTAAGGCTAAAGGCCCTGCGCTTGTGCAGCAGCCTAAGCAAAATGTGAATTCTAATTTGAGATGTTGGGATTGTAATGAATGCATGCTTTCTAAGCATCATGATTTATGCCTTGTTGATCACGTGAATGAAATGTATGCAATTAGGAACAATCTTGAATGGATTCCAACAGGGAAGAAATTCACCCAAGTTGGTTGGCAATGGAAACCCACTGGTAGGACCTTCACTGCTAATGGAACTACGTTCCCTTTAACTAGGATCACATCCATGGAAGTTAAGTCTCAACGTCCTTTAAATAGGAACACTAGCACTAAGAAATGGAAAAAGCGCCCTTTAACTAGGTCTGCCCCCACTATTGTGCCTACCAGTGAAGAAGTACGTCAGGATCTTAGACAACTAGAATCTAAGTCGGCATTTAGGAAGCAAATCTGGAAGCCTAAGAATTCTTCGATTATCAAATCTAAGATAAATATATCTTTACCTGCTAACATAGAGGAACTACTAGATTCTAATACATCGTCTTTGTCTGGTGATATTTTCAGGTGGTCCAAATTATCCTCTGGTACTTGGACTCTGGATGCTCAAAGCATATGACCGGAGATTGCTCGATGCTCAGAAATTTCGTCAGCAAGTTTCTAGGAATGGTGAAATTCGGCAACGACCATATTGCGAAGATCATGGGTTACGGTGAATATCAAATTGGGAATGTTACGATTTCAAGGGTATATTATGTGGAGGGACTTGGTCATAATTTATTGTTAGTGGGACAATTTTGCGATTCAAACCTTGAGGTGGCTTTTCAGCAACATACTTGCTTTATTCGCGATCTTGCAGGAAATGATTTGTTAAAGGGTTCTCGAGGGGATAATCTCTACACAATGTCCATTCAAAACATGATGGCAGCCTCTCCTGTATGCCTTCTTTACAAAGCATCTAAGACCAAGTCATGGTTGTGGCATCGTCGGTTATCTCATCTTAACTTTGATGCTATAAACCATTTGGCTAAAAACGAACTTGTTCATGGTCTTCCAAAACTTAAGTTCGACAAGGATCATTTATGTTCCGCGTGTTCTTTGGGGAAAAGCACCAAGAAATCATACAAACCTAAAGCTAAAGACACCAACCAAGAACCACTGTATCTTTTGCCCATGGATCTTTAAGGGCCAATGCGTACAGCTAGTGTGAGTGGTAGAAAATACATCCTCGTCATGGTGGATGATTTTTCAAGTTTTACATGGGTAAAATTTTTAGCATCCAAGGATCACGCACCAAAGTATATTATTAATTTCTTAAAGATGATCCAAGTACGTCTTAATGCTCCTGTTCGCCGCATTCGCACTGATAATGGAACTGAGTTCGTTAATCAAACACTACGAGACTATTATGAAGAGGTCAGTATTTCACATGAAACTTCTGTTGCTCGCACTCCACAACAAAACCGTGTCGTGGAAAGACGTAACCGTACACTAATGGAAGCTGCTAGAACTATGTTGATTTATGTGAATGCTCCATTATTCTTATGGGCTGAAGTAGTGGCAACCGCATGTTATACCCAAAACAGCTCCATCCTTCGTAAACGCCATGGTAAAACTCCATATGAGCTACTTCATGGACACAAACCCGATATTTCATTTCTTCATGTATTTGGTGCAATGTGTTATCGAAATACTAATAGTGAGAATTTGGGCAAACTTCAACCGAAGGCTAATATTGGAATTTTCATTGGTTACTCACCTGCAAAGAAAGCTTACCGAATTTATAACCGTCGTCTTGGCAAGATAGTAGAAACTTTGGATGCCAATTTTCATGAGCTGACAGCGATGGCTTCTGAGCAACGCAACTCTGAAACCGCATACATGAGATGGGAACCGGTACGATTAGTTTCGGATTAACTCCTAACAATCCTACTTCTCCATCAGTTATACCACCTACAAGGCCCGAGTTGGATGAATTATTTCAACCTATGTTTGATGAATTCTTTGATCCACCTAGTAAGGATTCTCCAGCACCTGCAGCAGTAGCTCCGTTTCTCGAAGTTGTTGCTCAAGATAATGGAAATCAGTCCGAGACATCTACTGTTACTATTAAACAAGATGTCCCATCCCCCAACAATTCACAAACTACACCTGAATCATCACCCCCACTCGTTCCTAATGATGTTGAAGAGGATCACTATGATTAAGATTTGGAATTTGCTCACTTACAAGAGCTTCCTTTCTTTGGTTCACAAATACCTGAAAACCCTAACGGTGCGTCTACCTCAAAGGAAGCTCCTGTAATCGTTCACTCCCGACCACCACGGATTGAAACTCACAACACAAATTGTACAAAGGATCACCCAATCCACAATATAATTGGTGACATCAATCGACCAGTCTTAACTCGCCACCAACTCCAAGAACATGCATTATATTGCTACTTTGATGCATTTCTTTCCGATACTGAACCTAAAAACTGGCAACAAGCCATGACTAAATCATCTTAGATTGAAGACATGCAAGAGGAACTTAATGAATTTCAACATCTTGAAGTGTGGGAATTAGTTCCTTTACCCAACAACGTTGAAATCTTACATTGTTGTGGGTATATAAGGTTAAACTCGATGAGTTAGGTGGAGTGCTAAAGAATAAAGCTAGATTGGTTGCTAGAGGTTACAAACAAGCTTTGGGTATTGACTTTGAAGAATCCTTTGCTCCTGTTGCACGATTGGAGGCGATTAGACTATTCCTTGCTTATGCTGCTCACATGAACATGATCGTCTACCAAATGGATGTTAAGAAGGCATTTCTCAATGGTGAATTAAGGGAAGATGTCTACGTAAGCCAGCTGAATGGATTCGTCAACTCGGAGTATCCTAATCACGTGTACAAGCTCAAGAAGGCTCTTTACAGGTTGAAACAAGCTCCACGCGCGTGGTACGATCTCCTATCGTCTTATCTCATTTCGAAAGGCTTCTCCAAAGGCAAAGTGGACCCAACATTATTTATTCTCAAGGAGGACAACGACATGATACTGGTACAAATTTATGTTGATGATATAATATTTGTTGCTACTAATCAAAGACTCTCTGACCATTTTGAGAAAATTATGTCCACACGTTTTAAGATGTCGATGATGGGAAAAATTTCATTTTTCTTAGGGTTACAAATTTCTCAAAATCCTAGAGGCATCTTCATTAATCAATCCAAATTTGCTCTTGAATCACTAAAGAAGTATCACTTTGAAAATTGTGACCCCGTGGATACGCCAATGGTGGAGAGATCCAAGTTAGATGAAGATAAGGAAGGGATAGCTGTCGATCCTAAACTTTATCGTGGAATGATCGGCGCCCTTCTCTATCTGACTGCTAGCAGGCCTGATTTGTAATTTGCTATATGCATGTGTGCCCGGTATCAGGCTCAGCCTACCTAAAAGCACTTACATGTTGTGAAAAGGATCTTTCGGTATCTTAAAGGAACACTTAATCGTGGTCTGTGGTATCCGAAGGATTCCTCTATTGCACTAATCTCATATGCAGATGCGGATTATGCTGGGTGTCTAGATACTAGACGTAGCACTTCTGGCAGCGTGCAACTTCTTGGAGATAGACTGGTTAGTTGGGCATCCAAAAGGCAGAAAAGCGTTGCGATATCAAGTACTGAGGCTGAATACATTGCTATGTCCGGTTGTTGTGCTCAAGTTCTTTGGATGAGATCACAATTAACTGACTACGGTCTTGGATTCAACAAAATCCCGATGTACTGTGATAACAAAAGTGAAATTGCCCTTTGCTGCAACTACGTTCAACATTCCCGGGCGAAGCACATTGACATACGCTACCACTTCATTAAAGAGCAAGTGGAAAATGGAGTGATCGAACTGTACTTCGTCAACACTGAGTATCAGCTGGCAGATATATTCACAAAGGCCTTAGATCGAGGACGTATCGAGTTTTTGATCGAAAAGCTAGGCATGAAATCATTCTCACCAGCGACACTTAAGGAGTTGGCAGAAGAATCTGCAGAATAGTGGTGGTAAACTATTCTAGAGTATCCTTTGATCGTGATCTTGTATATTATCGTATATATTTAAACCACCAAAAGAAAAATACAAAAATATAAAACATACAAAAACCATAAAAAAATATAAAATCAAGAAAATCCAAAAATATTTTTCATTTAAATCGGGCATGTCTTTTAATACGGTAATATTTACGGCCTTAGAAATGTCGATTAAAATTGACACGGCACCATAAATAGAGTCCGTATAAAAGTTGTACATATTTTAAAACATGCCCATTATGGCTTGTAGTTATTTCTGACTGCAACCTGGTTTTCGTATTAAACTCACGTATTTCTTTCGAAAACGTTGGATCACAAGGGAATTAATTTTCTCGGGTATGGTTTATTTTAAAACAATACAAGGGATCAAGTTTACTCTATAACTTGGTCTAACACAAATTCGTGTATGTTTCAGTGCACTTATTTTGTAAAAATAAGAGAAATCTTATTACCACCAACAATCGTTCTTTTAAATCATTAAACGGAAAATGCTTTCATTGGTATTCGACTCCTTAAACAAAGACTACAACTCCTTAAATAGAAAACAGGTCAATGTTTAAGGGGGAGAAAATATCAAATCCTTTTTTTGTTATCAATATATCGTCTTCAAGTATATTTTTCAGAAAAGTAAACGGTTAAATATTGTTCGTCATGTGTTTGTCAAGTATGTGGTACTTAGACATGTTGTAGACCGTTTCTCGTGCTTTTGAGTGGAATTTAGAGATTCATGGATTTTAGGCATACTCTTTAAGTGCGTTGATTGGTGATGTATGCCCAATAGTTAAAACCTTGTTTAAGTTTCAACGACCGTTAAGTTCTTCCCTTAATACACGTTCAACTAAAATAGGTTTTACATAAAGGGCCAAATGAACATCGAAAGAAAAAGAAGGGCCAAAAGTGAAAATTTGCTAAACATGTTTAGGTCAAACTAAACCCCCGCCCCCTTTGCTTCCCTTTCGTTTCACTGTATCACAACACCAAACAAATTTGCCGCCATTTTCACAATCTTCACCATCTTGCTTTGATTTCTCGATCTAAGAACATCTAAGGTACATGTGTCTATTCAATTCATTCGTTATAATTAATTGATCACACTCTCAGGATAGTGTTTATTGCTTTGATTAGTTCGTATAAATCATTTAATCAGATGAGTTGTTAGACACGACACAGCCTTGCCGTAATAGAGATAGCCATTGCTTGCCTCTTGTGTGAAAATCATTTGCTTAGGTGTGTTTTTTAGACTATCCTAAGGTTGTTCGTCATTAGCAGTTAGATTCCATGATTGTTCCGGATAAGGTCTCAAACCTTATATTCCGGTTAACACTAGTCACAAGCATTCCGGATAAGGTCCTCAAACTACATTCCGGATAAGCCTTCGACACATTATTCCGGTTAAGCCTTAGAAACTGTTTTTTCGGATAAGCTTTAGAACACCCATATTCCGGATAAGTCTACAAAACATATTCCGCTAAGACTTCAAAACGTTATTCCGGTTAAGCCTTAGAAACTGTTTTTCCGGATAAGCTTTAGAACACCCATATTCCGGATAAGTCTACAAAACTTATTCCAGATAAGACTTCAAAACGTTATTCCGGTTAAGCCTTAGAAACTGTTTTTCCGGATAAGCTTTAGAACACCTATATTCAGGATAAGTCTACAAAACTTATTCCGGATAAGACTTCAAAATGTTATTTCGGTTAAGACTTAGAAACTGTTTTTCCAGATAAGCTTTAGAACACCCATATTCCGGATAAGTCTACAAAACTTTATTCCAGATAAGACTGTTTTTCGGATAAGCTTTAGAACACCCATATTCCGGATAAGTCTACAACACTTTATTCCGGATAGGACTACAACACTTTATTCCGGATGCCATGGGGTAAAGCATTCCGGATAAGCTAGACATTATGTATTCCAGATAAGGGTTTAGAAACACGTTTTCCGGATAACTTGCAGAATGGATTTCGGATAACTCTAAGTTGCATGTATGTTGCATGTATTCCGGATAAAGGTTTTGATATGCTTGCTTAGTTGTCTGATTTGTATGTGTTTCAACTCGATGATTATGTTGGGTAGTGTTTGCATGGTATTTTGCTATGTTTTCGGGAAGGTGACATATGATGCTTTTTAGGTTTATACATTATGATATATTTATATTGTGTACCAACATGTATGTTTTGTCTTGGCAGCTATCATGTCTCGCACTCAAGAGAAACAAATTGCACTTGACAATGAACTCGTTCCTGAAGAGAACCGTCTTCCAATCACCTCCAATAATCACCGACTGAAAGAAGACTTTGTTCCATCACAAGTAGCATTCAGAATTACCATCAAAGTCCTTGATATCTCCCTGATCAAAAACGCACTACGGATGAAGTTTTGGTCATCCATCAAAGCCATAACAAACACCAAGTTTTCTTTCAACATCAAACGTCAAAAGAAGGAATTTTTTCTCAAACAATTTCGCGAAATCTTTGGATTCCCTCCTTTGCCTAAGGGGAAAACATATGATACTGTTCCAGACTCAAACAAAATAATTGATTTGATTTTTCTCTCGGTTATGATGGAGAATTTCCAATCATATCCAGCTTTGCCACAACTAAGCTTGGACAACCATGGAAGGCAATCTTTACTATCATTATCCGATGCTTGACGGGAAAATCCAGAGGTGCAGATTCTTGCAGACTTTCTCAGGCTCGTATATTTTATGGCATCTACAAGAACCTCAATCTTGATTATGCCTCTCTTATATGGGAAGAACTTCATTATCAAGCCTTCAGAAATGTTAAGAAGAAATCCGAACACCTTCAGTTTCCATGATTTACAAAGCTTATCATAAATTACTTTATGAAAGCTGATAAAGCTATTGATCGATGTGATGGATACTTTGTTAACTCATAAGATGATGATTTCTTCGTGCTAGCCATGAGACCCGAAGGACAAAAGAATACTTACTCAGGTATTCCAGCTCCACTTCCGGATACTATGCTCAATGACAAAATCAAGAGGAGTGCTACATATAAGATACTTCTAAAGGAAAATGAAGACCACATAAAGAAACTAGCCGCGGGAGAATTCAAGACACCAAAACCCAAAGGAAAAAGGAAGGAAACTGATTCTTCAGAAGCTGATACTCCAACACAAGACAAAGGCAAAAGAAAAAAAAACAGTGTCTTTAGGGGAGAAAAAGGCCAAGGGAAAGAAAACACTTCTCTCCGATGAAGACTTGCTTGAAGACGTGGATGAACAACAACAACCGTTGACTAAGAAACAAGAATCCAAACAATTGAAGAAGGCCTTAATACAAAGCAGAAGGGAGACGGGAGGTAGTGGATCGAAACAGCCAAAGACAGCCGAATTGTCTGACACTGATGAATTTGGAGAACCAGATAATTTCATTGACGAAGCAGTTCAGGGAGATGAAGAAGATCAACAATACGAACAACAAGATAGGTTCATTGATGATGTTCAACCAGAGACACCAATTACAGGGAACATCCACAAAGAAAAGAGTGTTACCAAATCCTCGTCGCTGTCAGATCCAGTAGGTAAGTATTTGAACTTTGACTCTCTTGAATCTGAAGTTACTAACACTGATCTTTCAACAAACCCGAACATGGTAAATGTCCCTATAACTATGGCCACTACATCAGTACTCAGTACCATTGTCACAACTCATGTCACACCTACAAAATCAACTGCTCATCCAACACCATTGCTAGTATCTCCACCTGTCACCCCAGATTTTATGCAAATCATCGAACAACGCTTGAAGGCTTAAGAGGATAAGACTATTCTAGTTACAGAGCAATTAGAATCTTCAAAGACAGTCTATGAAAAATAACTCGCTAGTCTTCGTGATGAATTAGCAAGCAAGAAGGATTTTGAAAAAGAAATCGACCAGCTTCGAAAAGAATTAGCAAGTCGTCAACAATCTGAAGAGTCAATAAGAGCAAATCTAGAAGCTATAGTTGAAAGGAAGCAAGAATCAATTAAATGTATTCACGCACTCAGAGACAAATACAAAGAGGAGAAAGAAGAACTTGTTCAAGCTAATGCTATACTAACTGAATCAATCAATGAAAAAGTTCAAAAATCTATTGAAACCGTACTTCCTCCTCTGCGAGATGAACTAAAAGACATTGCTGCAAGCAAAATGATGATCAAGTCTTCCGACACTCCGCAGTCCGACTTTCTCATAGCTCAAAGACTCACAGATTACGAGTTGAAGAAGCTGTTGCATGCTAAGATGATTCAAGTCGGGTCCTACACCCGAACGCCAGAACAACAAGAACTTCACAAAGCTTTAAAGATGGAAATGGATCAAGACATCGAGATCTTTGAAAAACATGGCACCGTCGTCCCATACAACACTCTCGATCAAGAAAAAGACGATGAAGATGAGGATGAGTCAGACAAACCCAATTAATCTTCCGAGAATGAAGATGACGATGACGATCACGATGACGCTAACGATGAAGATGACAATGTTGATGATGATGACAATGATGATAAGGGTAAGCGGAACGATGATGATGATGACAGCATGGACGAACGAATAAATGATGATGACGTCAACAATGATGATGATGGTGACAATGATGATAAGGAGAAGAATGACTAAGAGGCAGAGGATGACAACAACAAAAATAAGTTAGATGTTGAAGAGGAACAAACTTCAGGAAAAGGTGACAAGTCTCAAAAGGAAAATCCAACAACTTCAATAGCCGAGGAAACTTCAGTATCTGAGTCACCTCCAACCGGAAGACGCACCAAACACCGTCATGATACTGATGCTAATATGACATCGGGTTCATTTCAATCAGCTTCAGCTATCACATCTACATCACCACCACAACAACTACCCATCCGAGAACCCGATCAACCAATGCCTGAAACGTCTAAGTCTACACCAGTGAATGACACTCAACGTACTCAGACAATTCGAGTAATTTTTCCGAATCGAGCTCTAGAATCTGCGCAAAGTCATGATCTCCAGAACAAAACGAACTGGCATGGGTGGATACAGTTAATGTAGATGAAGATACACCCGAGAAACCTTGGGTCACAAAAGCTGCTAGCACTTATCCGCTAACTCGTAAAGATGAACCAGATTTCTTCCAAATACTCAACAATCCCATCAACTTCTCAGCATATCTAATCTACAGGTATGGAAATAACAATGTAACTCCTGCGATGGTAACTCGAGCTTTTCATGATCCCACCATCATTCCTACTTCAAGAATCAGTAGAATGGAGGCTGAATACAATGCGAATGAGCTGTTGAAAGCAATGAACCTTCCTCAACGAACATGTCGTCACATGCCTGAGAATGCTCCTCTCCCGATTGCTGATACTGAAAATCAAATCATACGTGATTTCTTTGTCTGCTATAACCTTGAGTATTCAGTAAACGGCGCCAACAAGTATGCGACTTCCTTAACCTTGGTCAAAGCTGCAACTTGGGGGTCAATACCCTGGATTGAAGAAAAGGTCGATCGTATATGGGTAAGGAAATTAATTCCTGAGTATGATCATTATGCTGAATTGGGCGCATCACATTGGGGAGAAACCATACAGAAAGCCTATATCTACACATGTGGTTTCAAGTCAAAGACTCCAGTAAAATCCGAGTTCATAATCAAGGCTATTTTAGGAGTAAGAGTTGAACCCAAAGTCGACTATCATCATGTAACAGAGATCAGATTAAAAAGAGAAGACAACAAATCCTATACCATCATGGAAGGAGACTTCTCGGATCTTCCTCTTGTTGACATTAAAGATAGTTACTGTTGATGACTCAAGACACACTCAAACACCTGAACATTGAAGACTACATTGACCTGAATTCAACTCTACGAATGTATACTCGTCGCATTGTGATCAAGAAAAGAGTTGAAGACTTGCAACTTGGCGTTGAGAGTTATCAGAAGAAGCTAAACCTCACGGCTCCATACACACAGGTTCCTGCTATTCATCACGACAAAAGCCCGTACACAAGCACTACAAAACCGGTTCCAGACACTTTCTACTTGAATGGATCCGGTGAGAAGAAATTCCTGAGAATAGTGGAACTCTCCAAGTTTAGTGACGGGACTCTTGAGCAAGTTCAGGACACATTGATTCAGATCAACAGAACCAAGAAGCATCCCCAACTTACCGTCCGGTGGCACACAGGGTACGAAACAAGTGTTAACTACCTGATAAACAAGATCAATGAGAAGTTGAGGGAAAGACGCTTGATGAGGAGTATTGAACGATTCGTTGGTGGAAGACCATATGGAGCGCACCACAAGCTGATGCAATGATCCATCTAATGGGTCGTACTATCTCAGGGTTATTCCATATTGGTTCATTTGTGAATATGTAAATATTGTAAATATTGTGCTTTTGTGGCTTATTGTAGTGTGAAAGTATGATAATGTTTCAAGAAATTCTCACGAGATTCTAAATCTCTCAAAATCTATCATACTCAAGCACTACAACTAACCCTCATTAACTTAAGGGGGAGCATTAACATGTTCTATGGCCATAGATTTATTTTATTTTTACCCAAAAACCGGTAAATCCATTCAATATCCCAAATTTTAATGGTTAACATTTTGGATAAGGGGAGAAAATGGAATTAAGGAGACTTAATGATATTTGGTTAAAATAAATGAAAAAGACTTAAAAGATAAACCAACTTAATGTGTGTAATGCACATGTTAAGGGGAGCGTTTTTGATGAACAGAACACTTAAGGCACAAAAACTTTGATTATAATATCACAAGTGTTTTAAGTGATTTTCAAGAATTTTTCATGGTAACAATACTTACCCAAAACACACTTAATTCACGACGGATGTGGTGACAAAAGGGTGGTAGGATTAGGTATTAGTCCAATGATTCATCAGAACCGATGGAATCTTCCCAAGGACAATTCCCTAGATAGAATTAGAAGTCCTAGGAAAGTTGGAGATGATTGTAAACGTAGCAGAGTACCGACTAATTACTGATGCTAGCACTGGAACAATCACAACAAGGTGCTAGTGATGATGTATTGGTAATTACTAAAGGGGTTGAAGAATGAAAAAGAAATGTAAAGATAAAGTGTGTAAAGAAAGAAGCCCTCCTTACAACTTATGACAGAAACCGGGTCAACACATCTATTATTGGGATTATTTTTTTAATGATTCTCAATATTGAAGACAAGACATCATGGACCCAGTGATGTCATGCACAACCCCTCCCAGCTAACTCAAATATCTCTCAAAAGATGTTTGTTTTAATCAAACGGAGCTTAACACGTTATCTATTGGTTTATTCACTCTGAATAGACTGATATTGAATAGGTGGCAATCCTCTCCAGCCATCGCTCACTAAATCAAAATGCACTATCGAGTCTAGAGCCACGAGATCATCAAAAGTCTCATTAGGACACTTTCTATTTATTCCTTGCTTCTTCACACACTGTGAAAAGTAAGAGATCTTTATGAGTCCTGCGCAGTATTCTTGTAATATTGCCAAAACATCCGAGTGATACGCAAGTATTACAATGAAGATGGAAATCCTGCTTGAGCCAACATCAAACAAGCTCATGGTAGGTGACACGTGCGGTTCTTTAAGAAGTAATCTTGTGAAAACTGGATAGAAACAGTAGTTTAACTCTTAATTGAACTTAAACTCGTTCTAGGCCTCTACACATTATCATATGATCTTGCCAGAACACTCAGAGTGACACTCTTTAGTGTTCACAGTGACGAGTGGAAATCCTTCTAGTGTTAACATCAAACAGCACTTGGTAGGTGAAGTGCAAATTCTATATGAATCAAGCTCGTGACAACTGGAAAGCAACAATGGTGAAAATATTAATTGAAATTCACTTGTTCCAGGCTCATGAATTGACGGCTTCAATCACAAGGATAATTTATCCAAGTGATTCACTCTTTATGTTCGCAGTCAAGCTTAGTGATCGTTGAATAAAGAGAACGGGTTTACCCGCGAAATCCTGTCAAGAAGTTACTTAATTGAAACTATCCGTCACAGGTACGATATCTAATATCGTCCAACGGTCTTCACCGACCGGAGGTAAAATGCTACCGATATAGAATGAAATGTTCTAAGCTATTTCGTTCGTGTCTTATTATGTTGCTGCATTCGAAGACGGTGGCGTTGCGGTGTACCTGTTGTAGTCGTCCTCACATACCCATTCCTTCTGCATCAAATATTTCAGCAAATTCAAGAAAGTCTGACCTAAAAATCTTCCGCTGTATCAACTCTGAAACTTTCAAGAATTCAACAAAGGATAGGTGTGTGGGACATGAAGTCACGAAGAGGCGAACATCACAAGAAGATAAAGATTGCACGTGAAAGGACAAAAGAACAAGTTCCAAGCAAAAGCCTGATATTATTCAACACATATTCATAAAAAGAAGAAAAAGTTAAAGAAGAAAAGAGAAAGTGGACTACGAGATCAAGAACAAGATCTAACATGCTAGATTAGGACTTTGTAAATTTGGAGTGACCTCCCTTTGGTGGAGATTGTTGGAAATACGTTTTTCGTATAAAGAAAGTCTTGGTCACTCCAACAATATAGCTATAGGCTCGTAGTAATGTTTACGTTAAGCCCGACCCATGAGCATGTTTATGGGCCGGAGGCCCAAGTCCATTTAAGGACTTGGGTATATAAACCCATTTCCACCATGGAAAGGGGTGTTGGTTGTTTATCATTTCACATATTTAATAAAGTTTCTTTGTTTCTCTCTCTACTCTCTCTCTCTCTAGATTAACAACAACCCTCTTGATTAGTTATAAGATTATCACGATTCTACAAGGTCCAAAAGATAACTAAAATTTCACTTTGGTCCCTCCCATTTTTATAAAAACAAACACAAACACACACACCCTCATTTTTCACTTTCAAAATTTTCATCTCCTTGCTTCTCTCTCTCTCTGACCATCGACCACCCCACTACCATCACCACCACCACCAATTTTCTTGGGTTTTTGATAAAAGTAAGCAAAGACCACCTCTTATTTCATCTTTGTAAGTATTATTATCCATTAAAATCAAACATGCAATAACTTAATTTCTTCAAAAATTTAATCTTATGAACAAATGGGTTTTTAAGTAATTTTTTTGAATGCATGTGTAATCTAGTGATTCTAAACATGGGCTATTGATTTAAAATGATTGAAACAAATTTTTGATGGTGTTTTGGTTCTTTGAAACCCACGGCCCAAAGGGGTGTTTGGTTTTTCTTTGATTTTGATTTATTTTGAGTATGGATTTGTGTTTATAATCATGTTTTTGATGTTTTTAATTAAGTTAATCACATTGCATGTGTAGTTTATGAAATGGGTTTTTGTGAATGATTTTTCATACAAGTGATATAGGATAATTGGATTGGTTTAGGATATTTAGTTGATGTTAGAATAGGTCAATGAATCATTAGAAATGATTGGAATGATGATTTGTTATGATTTTTAAAGTGTCATTTTTAGGCAGAATGTTAGATCTTAAGGAGATGTAGTTGTAGAGCTTCTTTTTATCGATATAATTTTTTTTGGTAAAAGGGTAACAATGACCCCGGTAAATAGAACCAAAAAAGCGTTGAAGTACAAGGAATGTGGCTGAAATGCCACATTAACCGCAAGCTACAGGCAGCTTGTTAAACAAAATGTTTATGACAGGCCATAAACATTAACTAGTCTAGAATACTGGAAATAAATAAACTAGACAAGAACCAAGATGATAACATAAAGTTACGAGAAACATAATAAAATATCAACATGGGATCAGCCAGTAGGAGTGCCTGCCCCAAAATTAGTGTTGAGAAGATTCACCGATTCATCAAAGACAACCTCGACTCCCTCCTCATTATCTTCCTCGCTTAGTTGAACCCCTTCATCAATACCAGGCATGGACAAAGATGAAAATTTATTAGATGTAGAAACACTGCTCATTTGAGCTGTACCCTTGTTCGGACCATTAGGATTACTAGTCTGCTGCAACTGACCAGATGTAGTATTCAACTTTCTACTATTATCACCACTCGTACTTGTAGTATCCAAGCGAGTTTTTGGACGAAAAACCACCGTCTTTCCTATTTGGGAACCCTTACTCAATGGAACACCTCTCGGAACTTGATTCCCTAAATTACCTTTGTACTTCTTCCTCTTACTTTGCACTTGTTGGAATCCATCATTATCAACATGAGTTGTCACATTTTCAACCATTGTAGGTTTAACATTTTTCGGACAAGAATCAAAGGAATGACCAAAAATATTACAAGTATGACATCTAGGCGGTTTCCATTCGTATTCAACACGAATTAATTCCTTAGTACAACCAGAGCCTTCAAGATCAGGGACACCAATAGTAACGTTATCTATAAACTCCGAATCAGCGTTCATCTCAATAAGACAACGAGCAAAACTACACCGACCCCAAGACTCTTTGCACATCTTATCAGTATAATTATCCATCATAATAAGCTTACCAAGAAACGAAGCAATTAAACTAATACCTTCCTCTTCAAATACCTGTAGCGGGACATCATGAAACTTGACCCATACCGGAATACGAGTTAGTTCCTCCTTTAGAAGATTCGTTTTCATAGTCCATTTCTTAAGAAAAATTGGTGAATTACGAACCATCCACGGACTACCTTCCAGAACCGCATTAAGACCTTCACTAGACCCAAATTGAAAAAAGAAAAAACCTTTCTCATTCATCATGATACGCTTAAGACCATGTTTTGCCCAGTTATTCTTAGCAAAATACTCAACCACAGGAAATGCAATCCTTTTACCAAGAAAGTAACCATATAAAGTGTTTTGGTAGCGAGTATTTACTTTTTCAACAACCTTCTTAGGAATAGAAATATTAACCCCTTCACAGACATTATCAGAATTAAACGAAGAAGAGACTACATTAATACCTCCATTAGTAGACGTAACCATATCAGCTTCAAATTTGCAAAGCAATTCCAGAATTTCTTTAGCACGGTCATGTGAGATCAATCCCCACAAAGGAAGTTTCTTCATTCTTAATTCATGCATAAATTCACCCGCATCACCAACCGTGAAAATCGTTACACCAAATAATTTCAAAACCTCATGTAGATTACACGGTTGCATACCATTAATTGTTGCAGCCTTAGCTGCAAGGTCCAAAGATACATCACAAGAAGAGGGAACATTTGGAATAGAGTCATCTGTTTCCTTAGCCATTTGTGCTGAGTGCACACTCGAACCACCTGAACTGAGTGAAGACGTTTTGCTAGTAAGATTCAAATGGCGTTCACACAAAACTTCATAATAAAGCGTAGCGGTCTCCTTAGGTAAGGAAGACCATTTAGGAAATTTGTTTGCCTTAACACCATCTGCAAACACTTCAATGTCACGCACAGTATTCAAAGGAATAGAAAACAAATTAGATATCTCCTCTAACGTTACTAAAACCTTAAGATTAGACACCATATCCCTATCATTCTAACCTGTGAACAATGGCTTATCACTTTCATTGCTCGAATCCATGTTCAATCAAACACAGCCCTAACCACGAAAAATAAACCCTAAACAAACAGTAACTATTTTTTTTTATCGTAAAAACAAACGATAACCAAAACCCAGATTCAAGAACCCCTAGAAAATTAATAGCGACACTAAATTAATTGCAACCTTAAATTCAGCCGCCTAGAAGAAAGTAATAACTTAAGCACAGATTCAAAGGTCAAATTGTGACTCAATTAATTGCACTTCAAAGGTCAGCCGACACCAAAAGCAATTAATTAAATAAAGGTCAGCCGCCCACGAATGTTAATGTCAGCCGACGAATGAAAAGTCAGCCGACCATTAATTAAGGTCAGCCGACCAATAGAATAATGTTGCAACGATTTAAAACAGCCGAAGATAGAAGACAAGAACGAATTAAAGTAAAACAAACCCCTAAAAAACCCTAAGAAAAAACAGTTAGACCAATTTAAACAAAGAACAAACGAGAAAACAAACTTGCCGACAAGAAAGAATTTTCTGCCGCCATAGATGTTATTTAGGGTTTTTTTTTAGTTTAATGTTTCTACTTTCGTTTCGTTTCGATATAAGATAGAGCTTTTAACTCCAACCGAGTCAAAAGTTATGCTAGTTTGAAGTTTCGTGTACCGGAAGATGAAAGTCGACATAATCTGAAATTACGTTCGATTTTAGGTCAAATCTCGGGGACTATAACTAGAGTTTTAAAAATGGTTGAGAGTTGTTCTTTAGCTCTAAACCTGGGGTTTTGAGTCTACTTTTAGACTTATGAGTCAAATTTACAAGTGGTATAACTTAAATGAGTCAAAATGGCCTTACAACGTGAAGGTACAAAACTGTCCAAAATTTTGAGTTAAGTAATGTGACGAGCAGTGGGTCTTAGAAGTGAGAACTTTTTTTGAAATTTAATATGGACTTTCTACAGGTTGTAAATGAATTTTACAAATTTTCACATATTTTATGGTGATGTCTAAGTATAGAAAAACAGCCTGTACATTTGGTATGTGCCGGCAGAATTGTAAAATGAGTAATACTTTTTGTAAAGTAGAAAACTGGTACGAGTCTAGTAAATCTCACTTGTTCGGATTTTGGCATGAGTTTTTAGAAGTCACAATTGAATTTATTTAAATTTTATTCAGTACTTAATATTATATAAATGAGTTGACTCATTACGCGTTTATTCGCTAGGTATTGTGATCGAATTTCCCGGGCATCCTCATCGTCGGTGATCGTCTTCCAATACTTCGACTAATACTCTACATAAAGTGAGTCTATAGCCTAGCTCTTTACTTATTTTAAAGTTTTTTACCCGCGAGGGGGATACATGCTATTTAAATGAAAATGAACGTAAGTCATGAATGATTGTTGGACCAGAATGTTGCCTTGAATTGTGTTGAGTGCCTAGTTGCAAAAGTCCCTAATTTCATGAACCGTTAATTATTTATCTAGTTCTTGTGTGAATTGGAAATAGCCGCTTATACAATTTATAGTACTACGGGGTTGACAATTCAATTTGATACGAGAGTTGTACGTTGAGTACCCTCTGCGTACGGATATTTTGTATGAGAAATATTGTATAATTGCAACTGATGCCTTTAGTAGGGGCACTGGTTTAAATGTGATCATGCCGGTCTACGGACGCGGGTGATTAAGTTAACGGATCGGTGTCATGAGCTTAAACACAATTATTAGCTATTGCTAAATATAATAACCTTGAATAATAGATTGTTTGATCGACAACTCTATAAATGATCGTGACTGAATTTTATACACTTATGTTCAAATGTGATTGTAAAACCTATAGATTTCGGTCAACATTATTTGTTGACCCTTTTAAGCATGTGTTTCAGGTAATCGAGGCTAGGATGTGGCGGAGCATGCTATGGAATGTTGTTGTGGCTTTTGTGGTCTATTTGGTTTCCTCCCTTTTATTCAAACAATTAAGTCTTATTTTGTTTAAATTGTATGAACATGGTAATTTGGTTGAGATTCAGCGAGGACCTAAACGCAACTCTGTTGTAACTTTTTGGGTTGTAAAACTATTTATATTTTGTTGTTGTACATTTTTATTAATGTAAATTTTTCAACGTCTCTTTTGAGTCGTTCGATATAACTAATGTGTGATGATAACTTCTTAGCACCCAAATATTGTATTTCCGTTGCGCATATGATTTCGGGGTGTTAAAGATTGGTAATCAGAGCCACAAGTTGTAGAGAACTAGGTCGATTTTTGAAAATGTCCTAAACTATAACTTTGGTGTCTCAAATGATTTCAAATGCACACAACTATCTCGCATGGCTCCGGTAAGGTTACTTTTAGCATTGCTTTATTTATATTTAGATGTATCCCCTATAATTGAAATGATTTCCCAAGTATTTATTGAGTAAGTACTATGGTATTGTATTGAGATTTTGTTGTAAGTATGTTGAATACTTGTCGTCGTAAATTTTTGGCATTGCATTTGCATGACTATCATATTATTGCATATATTGGCATATATACTACATTGCGTTTGCATGCTCATGCACATGCATGTATATAATTTTTAATATTGACCTTTTATACCCTTGAACTTTCTATGATTGCAGAAATGTCGGAAATCCCACCTAACAGTAATGGAGATGAGTATGTTAATGAACCGAACCCGTAGAACAACAATAATGGGTGGATAGAAGAAGAAGAAGAAGAGAGTGTTGGTAATAATGTTGTAAATCAAGATGAGTTGGATGATGTGAAATATGGTCGACGAAGGACTCATGTTTCTAGGCCTGCCCGTATTTCTCATTTGGTTGGTATGCCAGGTATTGCTCGTATTCGCTATGGTCATACTGATGCGTCTGATGATGCGGCTCGTGCTAGTTCCCTCCATGAGGACATTTCTAGAGTATTTTTCCCTGGACCGAGGTCGTATGAAGTAACTACATATTTCTTGAAGTAGTTGGACAGGTTAATGTATGAACACTATGTTGTGGAAACTCGAGTGATTAGGTGGTTTGATGAAAATGAAAGAGCTTTTCAGAAACTGTTGACACGGACTACAAGAGTTGAGTATGACATGATGATGGTTAGAAGTGAAATGGATAGTTTGAGGTCTATGATCAGGAATTTGAGTGCTAGTATTGAGCAATCTAGAGAGGATCAAGCTAAGTTGCAAAGGATGCGAAGCTGGGAGCATCGTGTGAGGCTGTATCTACCTCGAGAATGGTGGTTTGTTGATGATTCTGAGTATGCTACCAATGACTTTATGGTTCAACCGCCCACCAGAGATGAGTGTATTACTTGTGGGAACCAAGCAGCACTAGAGATCGGATCAACCTCGAGGAGGAAGAGAGTGGTAGAGTGTAATCCTAATGATAAAGGCAAGAGGATAGTGAGCAATGAAGAAGATAGTGATGAGAAGGAACCCAAAGAAGATCCCGAAGAAGACGGTGATGATGATGAGCCGCAACCCAAGAAATCATGTGTATCGCCTCGTGATTAGTTCTTGTTTTTAGTATTTCATTTTCTATTTCCTCATTGTAATCGAACTTATTTAGACTTGTGTACCATGGATTTGTGATGAACCTTAGTATCCTATTGGTTTGGATTGGTGATAGATTGTAGTGGCATGACTTGTCACAATTTTGTTGATATCTAACGGTTGAAGGAGACCGCCAGATCGCTGATGCTCGATCTAAACCTGCTGGCAGGTAAGACATTTGGAGACGTAAGTGGCCACATCCTGTTTCATACCACTCCAGCAAAAGTATTGTTTGATGTCATGGTACATCTTAGTCGAACCAGGATGTATAGAGAATGGGGAGCTATGAGCTTCAGCTAACAAGGATTTCCGGAGTTCTTGGTCATCAGGAACACAAAGTCTCGTGCCCTGCCATACGATACCATCTGCATCTACTCTGAATTCTGTCTGTTTCTCCAAATTCTGTACTATCGCCCAGATTTCTCCATCATCTTTCTGAGCTTCCTTGATCTTAGAGAGTAACTCAGGTTCTACTCTAAGATTAGCCCAGTAACCGTGCTGTCCACGTACCATGATCTCGATGTTTAATCGCTCCAAGTCTCTTATGATTTCCTCTTCGATTTTAATGCCCTTGATCATTCCGGACTTCCTGTTAAGAGCATCTGCTACTACATTAGCTTTTCCGGGATGATATTGTAGATTAATGTCATAATCCTTCAACAGCTCTAACCATCTCCTCTGCCTCATGTTCAATTCACGTTGAGTGAAGATATACTTCAAGCTCTTGTGGTCCGTGAAAATGTCACATGATTCTCCATACAAGTAGTGCCTCCATATCTTCAATGCAAACACGACTGCAGTAAGTTCCAAGTCATGCGTGGGGTAATTTTCTTCATAAGGCTTAAGCTGCCGTGAAGCGTACGCGATCACTTTCCCATGTTGCATGAGAACACAGCCAAGTCCCTTCCCCGATGCATCACTGTAGATTTGAAATCCACCCGTACCAGATGGGAGAGTAAGAATAGGTGCAGATACTAGCTTCTGCTTCAGGTCTTCAAAGCTCTTCTCTCGTTCTTCAGTCCAGACGAATTTCTCCCCTTTCGCATCAGTTTGGTCAATGGTAGTGCTAAGCGGGAAAAGTTCTCCACGAACCTACGATAATAGCCAGCTAAGCCTAAGAAACTTCGGACTTCCGTCGCTGATGTCGGCCTTGGCCACTTAGTAATGGCCTCAACATTCGTTGGATCCATAGTGATTCCTTCTACTAATACAGTGTGACCTAAGAATTCCACCTTGTCTAACCAGAACTCACACTTGGAGAATTTAGCATACAACTGCTTCTGGCAAAGAATCTGTAGTACTGTACGAAGATGGTCTTCGTGCTCCTCCTTGGACTTTGAGAAAATCAGGATGTCATCGATGAAGACAATGACGAACTTGTCCAGAAATTCATGGAAGATTCTGTTCATCAAGTCCATGAACACTGCTGGAGCATTTGTCAGGCCGAATGGCATAACTACAAACTCGTAGTGGCCATAGCGGGTACGAAAAGCAGTCTTGGCGATATCCTGCTCCTTAACCCGTAGCTGATGGTAGCCTGACCTAAGATCAATCTTGGAGAAGTGTTTGGCCCCTTGGAGTTGGTCAAACAGATCGTCTATACGTGGCAGTGGATACCTATTCCGGATAGTAATCTTGTTGAGCTCGCGATAGTCTATGCAAAGACGCATACTGCCGTCCTTCTTCTTAACAAATAAGACCGGTGCGCCCCATGGAGATGTGCTCGGTCGAATGAAACCTCGTTCAAGAAGTTCTTGCAGTTGATCCTTCAGCTCCTTCAACTCTATGGGAGCCATGCGATAAGGAGCCTTGGAGATTGGTTCAGCTCCTGGAATAAGCTCGATACTGAATTCCACTTCTCGTGCAGGTGGTATACCCGGAAGTTCTGCTAGAAAACATCTTGGAATTCCGACACTATTGGTTGATCCTGAATTGATGGAGATTCAGCATCCATGTCGTGAACCGTAGCTAGATAACCCTCGCAGCCATGTGACACTAGTGCACGTGCTTGCAGGGTAGATATGATTTGTACAGACCGTCCGGGTACGAGCCCGTTATGAATGTACTCTGGTGCATTAACATCACCGAAGATAACTCGATATGAATGGCAGTCTATGGTAGCATGATGCTTGGATAGCCAATCCATGCCCAAAATCATGTCGAAGTCATTCATGTCCAGCGGAAGTGCATCAACAGGTTGAACCTTATCGTCAAATTCTAGGGGAAGACTCTTGTATACATGGGTGATTAATACAGAGTCCCTCAAAGGCGTGGAAATAGTAAGCCTATTCTCTAGTGTCATGGGGAGCATCCTAATGTTCTTAGCATAAGCAGTAGAAATAACCGATTGAGTAGCACCCGTATCGAAAAGAACACATGCAGCTTGACCATACATATACAAGATTCCAGTGATGGTACCTGTAGACTTGTTGGCCTGGTCTCGAGATGTCGTGTAGACACGCCCAGTGGTAGGAGGCGGCTTGGAATCAGCATGTCCTGATGTACCCTCCATCTCGCCCTTACGGCAATCCTTCATGACGTGGCCAGGAAGACCACACTTGAAGCATGCGTCTGTGTTACGGCGACATGGCCCTGGGTGCCTACGGTGGCAAGTAGAGCAAAGAGGATGAGTAAATCCTCCAGCAGGTGCTCTGGCTGGCTGGGAACCTGATAAAACATTTTACATAAGACGTGATAATAGGGTACAAAGGACAATGCGGATAATCGTAAGATTGAATACCAGTGATAGTTGGACGGCTAGGCTGTGAACCTCTCTGGTTCTGGTCCCTACCGTTTCCATGGTTCCTGGTAGAAGTTTTGCTAAAGTGTCGGAATATGAGTTATAACATGAAATCATAAGAAAATTGCGTAAGTATTAGGACCTGCTGATGTTGGAGTGTCCAGCGTTGTTACGGTAATTATCATTACCGCCACGCCTATCCGTAGCAGAACGGTCGTTAGTCTGACCGTTTCCCTTGGGCTGATGAGGCTGCTGTTGAGTAGCCGGCTGGGACCGGTCCCCAGTTTTCTGCCTGGAAGATACATTTAAAGAGATGAATAATTGACATGTATGAAAAGAATACGGATTGATCACCGCTTGAATACGAATGTTTACCTCTTGCCGGGTCTCTCAGCTTCCCCGAACTCATCTCTCTCCTGCAGCATCTCCAGCTTACGTGCTGCATCGGCCACTTGTACTACAGTGTTGAACGTAGCACACACCAGATTGTTTGCGACCGATGTGCGAAGAACCCACCTAAAGTGGTGTGCCTGCTCTTCAGGAGTACCTGCTGCCGCACTAAGGAAACCAGCTAAGCGAAGAAAGCGCTGCATAAACTCGTTGCTATTCTCCCCAACTCTCTGTCGGATCCCATGGTACTCTATCTTGAGCTTGTCTTGCTCAGCCTTAGAAAAGAACTGCTCCATCACCCTGTCCTTGAACTGAGCCCAAGTCAAACCAGCAACTCACTCGTCACCACCCTCAGACTGCATCAACGCTAACCACCAATTTAGCACATCACCTTCAAACCGATAGCATGCCAACCTCGCCTTAAATGCGGGGTCACAACCCATAGCATTGAAAATCTTCACGATGTGAGCCAACCAGCTTTCAGCATCACTTGGGCTATCTGTTTTCTCAAAAGCTCGAGGACGGAGCTTGTTGAATCTCTCCAGCCATACTGCTAATGTCACTGGAGGAGGAGGTGCTTGATTATGCTGCTGATTGTTGGCAGCTTGAACCTCAGCCCTGATGTCGTTCCTCAGTTGAGGAAGCAAAGCTTGCATTGCAGCTTCGGTTGCAGCATTGAGCTGTTCCTGTTCGCGTGTGAGAACCATCTGACAGTATAACATAAAACATATGATTAAACAGATCAAAACATAAAATATATATATACATGAAAAAAAAAATTTATACCAAAATTTCAAGAGAAAAATTTTATGCAAGAAAATTTTGTGTATGAATGCATGATGCAGTTTTATGAAAACTTTTGTATGCTCGAGAGTGAACGCCTACGGTCAGTTCACCCAAAATAAAAGACATGGCGAGGGGACGCCTATGGGTCGGTCCCAAATTTAAAAGTTTCCATAAAACACATGCGACTAAATAGGGCCAGTCCTGTACCATACTTAGTCATAAACATGCGACAATGACATGTATATGTATGCATAAAAATGATGAATGCATGGAAACGACTGTCAGTTCTAGGAAGACCGTAGTGACTACCCACTAATCACAGGTCATTTTTTGAGAGCCTACAAGTCGAAGCCTTGGGCTCTGATACCATAATTGTAACACCCCATTTTGATAATGGAACGTCACACGTAATTATGGCGTGTCATCAAAGCATACAAGGAAAAATGTCTAAACATTACATGACCATAAAAGGAAAATACTGGAATCAAACATCGGTAGTCCAAGAGTAAAGCTCGTCACACACAAACATAAGTACTGTAAAGGAAAGGACTAAACAAGGTCCATAACAAGTGTATCAAAGGAAAGATAATGCATAAAGTAAAGAAAGGCTAGAAAGCTTCCAGTCCATATGCACGTACGCTTAAAGTCTACGAGCGTCCCTGAGTACCTGCCGTTTTGGGAACATAGAAAAGGAAAACGGCTGAGCAATACGCTCAGTGCACGGATGTACAATAAATCATGAATAGGATAAGCATATAACATATAACAGCGGAAGAAACTAAGTCCCGTATAACTTGGTAAAACTAGTTTTATAGTTTGAAAAGCCTTATGTTTATCTTATAAAAACTGTTTAACATGTTCTATCATTAGCCAATATAGGTCATGAAAATCCACCGTGCATGAATACTTAGGGGGTGACCTCATCATGCAAATTAGAGGGGCTGCCTCTAATTTAATATATTGGTTTGGTTAGGAGGGATCAGCTAAGGATGCAAGGCACACACCACATTCACACTGAGTAATCTGCTAAAAAACATGTAACTAGGATGCACCCATACGCCCCACATGATAAATATAATAATATGGCCAAAAGCTGAAAGGACGCCACGAGCAATCACTCCGCCGTGGTGAAGTCATAACATTAGTGCCTCTAATGTTATGGTTATGGTACCTCCATAACTAGGTGAAACTGGTCATGCATGTATATGGCTATAGGTATTCTAAATTAACATAAGCAAGTCAAACATATAAACTTATACTACGGGAAAACATTTGGCTGCATACGGGGAAATCCTAATAAGGAAAGAATACTGAAAGGACGGGAATCCGTACCTTATGTCCAGTGAACTAAGAAGATGAACTAAGGAGAATCCTACTTCGGTATCACTAATACTACATAAATACATACATGAATAAGTATCTGCTTACTAAATAAGTAACTGGTTTTATGTCATGTCTTAGCTTATTTTATATGTTCATATCATGTTTTACTGTTTTAAGCCTTAAACTGTGTTTATCTTATATTCTGTCTATTCTGATTAAGTATTTCTGGTATTTCATGTATTATTATAATTACTTTGTAATAATAAGTAACTTTTCAAAAATAGCAGGTTTCCTAAAATAAAAAGTTTCCAAAAATAGAAAGTTTCCAAAAATAGAAAGTTACCAAAAATAGAAACTTTCCAAAAATAGAAAGTTTCCAAAAATAGAAAGTTTCCAAAAATAGAAAGTTTCCAAAAATAGAATTACTGCTTAAAATAGATACGTTTCTAAAAATAGAAATTTTCCATAAATAGATCAGCTGCCTTAATTAAATAAGTTTCCATAAATAGATAAGCTGCCTGAATTAAATAAGTTTCTAAAAATAGAAAGTTTCCATAATTAGATATAAGCTGGTTAAATAAGCTAAGTATATAAGCCTAAGTGTTTTTCCGATTATTTTCTAGGTCATAATGACATAATGTATAGTTTATTAATTATTTCATGTAATTTAAATAAACTATAGGTTAAAAGTATTTAATTAAAATATATCATGTTTTTAATTAAATATAGTTAAATACTTAGGTTAAAACATGTATTATTATTTATTAATAATATAACCTAAGTCATGTTAATTAATTAATTATAACCATGGTTTTTAAATAATTAATTAATTATAAGTCTAGAAAATATAAAATACTTAGGCTAATAATTTCATGATCTAATAATTAAATATAACCTAAGTCATGTTTATTAAATTAACCATGTCATATTTATTAATTTAATTTTAACATATGATTATATAAAAAATAATCTTAACATAAACCGAGAACCGGATCTTGACTAGAAACCATGAACCGGACATGAAATCGACACCATACCCCGAACCACTTCGGGGTTCCCCTTGTCTTGCTGCTGCCGTGGGACCCACACCTCCCAACCGGGACCATATGGTCTCGGTGATGGTCTAGTAGCCAAACCGAGACCCCCTTGGGGTTCGATTTAGGCGTCGGCCAACAAACACCCCTAAAAACATCCCTTTTTTTATTTACCCAATAACCATTTACGTGTTTTATCTATGTTTTTAATTAGGTTTTAAAAACATCATGTTCATAATTAATTATTAGATCAAATCAAAAAGAAAAAGGATAAAAAACTATACCGAATGCGTGGATCTAACGAGGATGAACACACACGAACACACGTATAATATTCAAGATCAAAAATCAATGAACACTCCCTTTTCTTTTGTTGATAGCGGCGGCCAAAGAGGGAGAAGGAGAAAGGAGACAACTTTTAGGTTTTTAATTTTTCTTCTGTAAAGTGAAAAAGTGAAAACTAGTTTTACCTTAACCCCCTTTAGTAAATTTTAAGATGGGCTTGGCCATCTCCTTATTGTTGCCGCGGGTAGGGGCCCCACATGGGGTACCCGTAACGTTTTCCGTGTCTCGTTGTTTAATTATTCGTTCGTATTTATTTGTGTTCGCGTTTAATGTGTTCTCGTTAAATATTTACCGTGACCTAATATATTTATTTACGCTCGTAATAAATATATATACGTAATTAATATTAGTTCTTATTTAATTACGTTCATGATTTCATGATCGCATGCTCGTGATTAATTATTGTTAAAGAATTATTGCGTGTTCGTGCGTAATAAATACTTATCGTGTTCTAACACGCACGTAATACGTAAAATCCTAACATGTAAACGTAATCATACTATAAAAGGAAAGTTTTAATCTAGTATGCACGATCTTAAGGTTACTATTCATGGTAAAAAGCATGCGGGTTTTACATAAATTAAGTTTAAATCAGTAGCTAAGAGGAGGATAATCACATTTACTAAGATTAAACCCTAGATCATCAGAAAACCCTAATCTACAAATGTATATTTCCCTTTTTCATATCAAACCTTTGTTAAACTTCAAACCAAGGACCCAAATCTCTTAAATAGAATGCCTAAACCATAATTAATACTTAACCATTCACTAATCACTTTCCTAAGTTACTAATCACCAAAAACAAAAAACATAAGTTACAAGCCCTAGATTTTGAATCCGGTTTTGTAATTTCCCTCCAAAACACATTTTCAAACCATTTACCTCCTTTCTAAGTTTGAAAACCTGATATTTATGAATCCTAACATACTTTAGGAGTGTGACAAGTAGGTGGATCACCTCCTTTCTTGCTACACATCACCATTCTTATCTATATGTTGTCGTGACCTATTTTGAACCACAAGGAAGGATTAGGACTAAGTGATAAGCTATAAACTTGTGTAGATCTTCACTAGCCTTCATTAGTCACCCCTATATCTATCTTACACGTTTAGATGCATAAATTGGAGGCTAAGGGTGAAAACAAGTATAAATAGGGGCGTATGTGCTTCTTTTGAACTTGTACCCTGTTTCCTTTGTATCTCATACCCATTCTCCATTTACACCTCTATATACGTCTTAGGACATCCTACAAGACCAAAAACCAGGTCTAGAAGCTAGCCAATGAAACTGTTGAAGCTTTGATAGCAAGTTGTGTTCATAAGAAGCCATAAGGAGCCATTTTGGAGCTACCTAGGTAAATCTATGTTAACCAAGGCTTTGATATTTTTATAATGTTTGCTTAGACTTTTTATAATGCCAAAATTATGTTAGAAAGATAATCCAAAGGAAACTAAGTCATTTCATCATTTTAAATGAAAGTTATAAGTTAAAGATGTCTTAAAACCCTAGTTTTGTAATCTACATAAAATAATGAGCAAAAAACCATTTCAAAAGCTATAATTCTGAATAAATGTTGTTATTATGATTATAAATGTTCTCATAAACTTTGTTTTCAAATCCTAGATCATTTGGATCATTTTTGAGCTTGTTATGTGATTTTTTCAAGTTCAGGGACTAAAACTGTCAATTCTGAAACAATAAATCATTTTGGGCCAAAAGTGTCATTTTATGAAATTAAAAGCTATAAGAATAATTTTTGTAAAGTTTGAGACCCTAAGGTTAAATATTGAAGGTTGAAATTGCAATTTATGAAACTATATACTTAAAGGGTAAAAAGTGTAATTACACCAAACTATAACAACAAGGACTATTTTTGCAAACATTGAAACTCAAAATGTAATAAAATATGTTGTTTAATGTTTGTAGGGAGCTTTGTACAAAGATGTTCCATCTCGATATTACGTTCTCACTGAGTGGTTGGGTTTACGATTTAAAGTGCCCTCGCTCCTCAAACGTTTATCGAATGGCTTCTGAGTATGATGGCCCGAACAATGATACTATTACTCCAAATTAATTTGATCAAAGAATGTTAATTAAAGAGAATGAACTCAGAGACTAACACTTGATATATATGCATATTGTGTGTCAGTCCAGATTCCGTGAGGAGGTTGTGGTTGGATAATCAAAAGACTCTATAGGCTAAGGTGAGTTTATAGCCTCACATTTTAAAAGGTTACAAACAATTTAAAAACCCGTGAGGGGGATATATGCAAAACTGGAATACAAGTGTTTTTGTATGCTGCCTATATGATTATTGACACTATGTTTACTTGTTGCCATCAAAAGTCCCTTTTTAATCGTGAACCGCTAATCATTTAATGAGCGCTAACATCGTGAATAGTACCATTAGAGACTGACATCTCCTATCTGGGCAAGTCGCACTTGCTAGCAGCTAATGGTCCATTCCTAGGCTAAACAAATATGCTTTATTTTGCTAAAATTCAGGATAGTCTGGCCATCTTCCTGCTTAAGGGCAATTTGTTGGATTTTTATGATAATGTCTAGTCACGGGTGATGAGCTAGTGCAATAACAATCGATGAATTTAAAACTGGGTGTATAACACTGTAGCCCGAGAGTCATACTTGTATTTAAATCATGTTTAAAACCTATAAATTCACTCAACCTTTGTGTTGACTTTAAGCATATATTTCAGGTGAATGAAGACTGGCGTGCTGCGAAGGGTGGTGTCTTTAATAAGTTATCATTCTATCAATAAAACTAGATCTTTGGGAAACCTGTGTTTGTACAGCGTATGTACAGTTTTTTATTAAAATCTGATTTAAATAAATGAATGATAACATAAGTTTTATAAAAATGTCTTTTTGGCATTTTCTATTATTGTGACTATGGTACTATGAAGTAATACCCTAGATTAGCTTTCGTTGCTATATGGTAAAAGTGGAGGTGTTACAGATTGGCATCAGAGCTTGCAGTTATAGAAAATAAGGTTTTCCTAAACTATAACTGAGATTTTAAAAATTCAAGACTATCAGCCATCAGCAGCGCCATCTTAAGATTTTTATCCCTTTAGAAGCATATCTTATGTTATTATGTTATAAAAACTACAAGGATGTCTACTTCCACCTATATTCTCATCTCCGACGATGATGAAAGAGAAATTATGATGTTCACTCCATCTTCCAAAGATGTGCGTGTTCCGAATTTGTCTTTTTACGATACCCCTGAAGTACAAGAATATTTCTCACATCAAACTGAAGTGATGAATAGTAGACCTTCACCTACATCTCATTTTCTGTTACCTGAGGATCTTTATTCGTATCCCAATCGAAGTCGCGAAGAACCTTATGAAACCGAAGAGGTATCTAGAGCACGGATTGTGAAAAAGCACGACCGGTAATTATCTACAATTGCAAGTCATCTCGATGAAATTTCCTTAGAAGCTTTTAGAAGAGTAGAAAGTAATGTTAGAAATTTAATAAGGGGAAGAAAAGAAATTGAAGAGCATTTTACGCAGTTGGAATATAAAATGGACGTTACCCGATGCCATAATATAAACTGAGTAGAAGAATGCATCATTTCGAAGTAACAATGGCAAGACTTGATAAGGAGAACGCTGAACTGAGAGAAGGACTCATGAGAACTGGGCTTAAATTAGAAACACTCATTGAAGATCTCAAAACTACTCAACAATCTGACTCCGCATATATTTTGGACAGAATTGAGCAGATTAAAATGAGAAATTAAGCTTAGAAATCTAGTCTCAGTTTGTAAAAATGTAGAGTTTCCTGTATGTAACAACAATGCTTATCGTGTAAGTATGAACGATAAGTTGTTAATAAATAAAGAAGTGTGCTTTTGTTCTTTAAAACTCTTGTCATTTTATCATAATCTGTGTTATGAATCCTCATATATGAATTTGTTAAGATATCGTCATTCATATTATGAATCCTCATATATGAAATTCCCAAAAGAAGGAGAACTCAACAATGATATATTAAATTTATTCCATACTCCACGTATGAAAATTTAATATCAAGTGTTGTTATGTGGTAGGATGGCTCCTACCAAAGCATCAACATCTGCGATAATAAATATGACACCAGAAGAAATAAGGCAATTGGTTACTGAGAGTGTGACTGCAGCTTTGCAAGCACAAGCCACCAATGTAGCCGGAGCAAGTAATGGAAATACTGCTAGAAGAGAAGTTCCTGTTGAAAGAAGATGTACTTACAAGGACTTCATAAACTGTCAGCCTTTTAACTATAAAGGATTTGAAGAATCTGTTGGACTTATCCGCTAGTTTGAGAGAACTAAATCAGTATTTGTTGGCAGTGACTGTTCTGAAGATTGTAAAGTAAAGTTTGCTACGGGTACGTTAGTAGAAGAAGCTTTGTCTTGGTGGATTGCTTATGTACAACCCATTAGGATAAAACAAGCATATCGTATTCCATGGAATGAATTCAAAAATCTACTAACTAAGAAGTATTGCCCTCGCAATGAGATTAGGAAAATGGAGGAGGAATTCTATAATTCAGTAGTTAAGGAGAATAATCTTAAAGCTTATATCCGAAGATTTCAGGAATTAGCATCACTATGTCCTAATATGGTGCCTAATACTGAAAAATTGATGGAAGCTTTTATTGGAGGATTGCCTAGAAGCATTGAAGGGAATGTTACCGCCTCTAAACCCCAAACTTTAGAGGAAGTTATCACCATTACTCAAAGGTTAATGGATCAAGTGATAAGGTATAATCCTGCACCAATGGCAATCAATAACAATAGGAAGTTTGATGATAAGAGGAATTTTCCTATTAATCGTAATTTCCAGAAGAAAGTTTTCGTAATTATAATCAAGGCAATAATCATCAGCAGTAGAACAAAAGAAATGATGTTTCTAAAGTTTATGTTGTAACTACGAACACTGGTTATAATAGAAGACAACCCTTTTGTCAAAAATGTTCTCTACATCACACAGGGTTTTGCACTATCAAGTGTCAGAACTGTGGGAAAACAGGACATTAGACAGATTCTGGAGGTAAAGGACCAGCTACTGGGAGTAATCAAATTCCGGTAACTAAGGTTTGCCATAACTGTGGAGAAAAAGGGCATCTGGTAAATGAGTTCCGTAAAGAGAGAAATAACAGATGAAAAGCTTATTTGCTGAACGATACTCATCAAGATCAGAATACGGTTACGGGTATGTTTCATCTAAATCAACATCTGGTTAAAGTAATATTTGACCCAGGAGCTGATAGAAGTTTCATATATGTTAAAATTGCTGCTACGTTAGGTATACCGACTGTTTCCATGAATACTAAGTACGATGTAGAAATGGCCGATGGAAAAATAGTTAGCACTAATACCGTTATTCAAGGATGTATCATTACTTTATTATGTCAATCCTTTGAAATCTATCTTATGCCAATTAAGCTCGGTAGCGTTGACATAGTCATACGGATGGATTGGTTATCTAAATACCATGCTAAAATCTTATGTGACGAGAAAGCAGTTCATATTCCTATTAACAGTGAAGTTTTGGTTGTCCATGGTGAACGAAGTAAGACGCGACTAAATCTCATATCATGCTTAAAGATAAATAAGTATGTATCCCGAGGTAGTCAAGTTTTCTTAGTTCAAGTGACGGAGAAGCTGCAAGAAGCGAAGCGACTAGAAGATATTCTGATAGTTAGAGATTTTCTCGAAGTATTTCCCAAAGAATTACTAATTTGCCACCTGAAATTCAAGTTGAATTCCAAATTGATTTGATACCAGGAGAAACACCAATTGCTAATGCGCCTTATCGATCATCACCTTTAGAAATGCAAGAATTATTAAGTCAAATCCAAGAACTAACTGATCAAGGATTTATTAGACCAAGTATATCGTCATGGGGAGCTCCAGTCTTATTTGTGAAAAAGAAATATGGATCTTTTAGAACGTGTATCGATTATTGTGAGTTAAACAAACTTACTATAAAGAATCGTTACCCATTACCCAGAATCGATGATTTATTTGATCAACTTCAAGGATCAAGCGTATATTCGAAAATTGATTTACGGTTAGGTTATGATCAATTAAGAGTTAAGGAAAACGATATTCCTAAAACTGCATTCAGGACACGATACAGACATTATAAATTTCAAGTTATGCCTTTTGGTTTAAACAATGCACCAGCTGTTTTCATGGACCTCATGAACAAAGTGTGTAAGCCTTACTTGGACAAATTTGTAATTGTGTTTATCGATGATATTCTAATTTAATCTCGTAACAGAGAAGAACATGCCAAGCATCTTGGTTTAATTCTTGAGTTACTTAAGAAGAAGTTGTATGCAAACTTCTCAAAATGCGAATTCTGGATCAATGTTGTTCAATTCCTAGGACATGTCATTGATAGCCAAGGTATTCGTGTGGATCCTGCGAAGATTGAAGCGGTTAAAAATAATATTTAGTATTTATTCAAGTTCGTTTTTCTCGACTCAATACAAACTGAAAGTCCCACCAATATCAAGTTATAATTGTTTTTGGTTTTTAAAAGATTATTTGGATTTTATGTCTATTTCAATCAAATACGTAAAAAATGGAAAATATTATAGCTCTATATAACTGTAAACCAAATTGCAAGTACCACAAAATTAGCACAAAGTACAAGTCTCTAATGCACAAATGTAAAATTGCTTAAAATGTAAAGACAATGAAAGTTAAAGGGCTAAATGTGTAAAATCAGAAAGTATAGGGACCAAAAGTGAAAATAATAACAAACTAGGTTAACAAACTAAAAAGTTAACAAAACTGACTAACCAATTTTCTAACTAATCAAAATCCAGGGATTAACACATGCAAAACCTAGAAAAGTACAAGTTTAGAAACAGATTAACAAAGTATTTAAAATGGAGGACTTAAATGCAATTAAAAGGAACTTTTCACAAAAACGGGTAACAAGACTCGAATAACCTCGTTTGAGCTTATTTCCCAACCAAAATCGTTCTAATCTTTTTCAAAGTGCTTAAAATAAAATGAGCTAGACCAGTCCACGGAATTTAGCTAAAAGCTTATAAAACTCTGGATTGCTTATCTCAATAAGCTCACAACAAGCTAAAAACTAATCCAGACATCCACTAACTAGTTTTCTTGTTGAAACTGATTAAACAAGTTATGAGAAGCTTGGGATGTCAATTGCTTTTGAAAATGACCAAGAAAATAAGCTGGAATTTGAAATAAGCCAAAAGTGCTTATTTTGACCAAGTTTGACCAACTTTTCCAAAAAGCTCAAATTCTCAAATTCAACTCAGGACATGTTTGTAAATGGATTTATGAAAGAAAATTGGGTGCTTTATGAAGAGGATTAAGAGATATGATGTAAACAGATTGCTATTATCACAGAGAATGCAATTTGCTCAAGTGCTTATTTATAAGCTTGTAACTGATTCAAAACTTGATACTGTATAATTTCCTTACTAAAATTGAAAGTTCATAATATGAGCTTCCAATGAAAGTAAAAATCAGCTTAATCCATCCACTAATAAAGCAATGGCATGTGTTCAAAGTTGGCTTATTTGACTGATGAACTTTTACAAATAACTGACCCAAACTTTTTATAGGTCAATTGCTTGTTAGACCAAGTAATTGACCAAGAGACTTCACCAAATGACTTACACTCACTTGTTGAGTGTAAGTGAGCTCAAAAGAACAAGTTTTAACAACTAGATCACAAAAGTGAACTTGATCCAAACACCAGTTAAAAATCTGAAATGAACTTTTTCAAAGGATTTTTGAGCAAAAGCTTATGACATCTATTGTGAATATTCAAAACTTGTTAGTTGAATGGAATGAACTGGTTTAATACCAAAAAGTAACAAGTTTACTTGTAAGACCACAAAGTGAGTAACTGATGAACTTTTGACTGATGAAAAGCAAGTTTGATCAAGTAAAAAGTGAATTAAAGCTATTAGACTACTAGTAAACAATCAAAACATCAAAATCACTCCACAAGTTCAGTAACACAATCACAGTTTAACATTTAAGATCTACTTCTAGGAATTTAGCATGCAAAAATAGTTAAGAGGAATTATAACAAGAGAAATGTTCCTTTTAGCTTGAATGCCAACCTTGATGGAGTAGTGAGGCGCTGAGCCTACTAAGTAAACTATGATCACCAGTAATCAACCACCATAAACCACTATATCATCATCATCTACTAGTATTGATCTCCCCTACTTCAAACTCCTGACATGGCTATGGAAATGAACTAAAACACTTCTAAACAAGCTACAAGCTTCCAAAAACACATCAACACTCTCTATTGATCAGGTTTGATCAATAGAAACAACAGTAACAGTGAAGGATTAGTAATGTAGTAGATTGAAGGAGAATTGAACTGAATTTTGTATTTATGAAGGGAAAGGTTGTTACGGAGTTGGTTACAACTAACTAACTAACTCTCAAGTGATTATAAGTTACTTGAGAGAAGTTTTAACTAAATTGCTAAGTGAAAATGAGAGAATTTAAGTAAGTGTGTGAAAAAACACACACTAAGTACATGTACAAAATGAAACACTAAAGGGGTATTTATAGCAGTTGGGATGGAGTTCATTGGAGGTTGGTGACGTGTTCCAGCCAATAGCAATCTTCCACGTGGCTTGGATCTTTTAATTTGATGTAGCTATTGAAGAGCTTGAATTAGGGGCTTTTGATGTAGTCACTTTCAGGCTAATTGGGTAGTTGGGTTGTCTTCCTCTCTTGATTTGGAGCAACTTTCATGTTTATATCAAGCTCTGATATGCACTCTAGCTCAATTTCATTCCTGGGCTTTGTTTGAATATGAAAGTGATAAGTGGCTTGGTTTTATTGGTGGAAGAGGTGAGTTGTAGATTGATATCCAAAAACTAATTTATGATGGTGGATTTAAAGTGAATGGGGTGCACTGTTTTGATTCGTTTATATTAATGAAAACGGTTGAGTGGGATGATGTGGCCCATGAGGTGGCAATCCAAGAGAAGGAAATACTTGCTTCCCATTGGTTGGCTAGTTAAACACTCGGATCAATCCAAACTTAGCTTCATATTTGTCATGTTTAGTCCTTGTAGTTTAGGCATATTAGGATTTGAGCTCCAAACTTCATTCCTTTGCCAATTTTAGTCCTTCTAACTTCAAACTTGTTCCAAAATCATCCTTTAACTTGTTTGACTTATGAGTTGACCAAATTTGACTTTGTTCTTGACTTTTTCATAATTACAACTTTAGTCCCTAATTTTTGAAAGTTGCCAAGAAAGGTACTTTGTCTTTGCAAGGCTCGTCACTTTTCATCCTCCTTTTATTTTTTTCTTCATCATTAAGGCTTGATTTCACTTGTTTGCTCCAAATTTGTATCTTTGTTACCTACACAAGCACAAACAACAAAACATACCCATAATACTGCTTTTATGAGTAACATTAGGTATTTTGCTTTGTGTTTTATGGTGATTTGTGATATTATTGATATGAGATTTTACTCAAGATTTTCACTTTTCTGTATTGATAACTTGTGCTTCTAACTTTGTTCCATCTTAGCAAGCTTTATTGTGGAAGCTTGTGCTTGTTCTTGCTAGCACATAAGCTCAAAATTCATGGGTGTGGATGTACATCCATGAGGTTTGCACCCTTAATCTCAAAATCTGATAAATATTTAGATATTTGTGATATTTGTGTGTTGCTTGTTTTCTTGTGATATTTGTGGCTTAATCTTGCTTAGATCTACATATTACATCTGTTATTGTGTTGATTTGGGCTTGGGTAACCTTGGAATACACTTTTGATTTGAAAATTTTGATTTGAAAATTTAAAGGGGTGTTTGGGTTAACCTGTTGTTAATCATTGAGTGTTATTGCGTTGTTGAAAAGTGTTGTTTGTGCTTTATATCTGTTATCTACTTGGTTGAGTGCTATTTGCTGTAAGTTATTGGGCTTAAACCTTTGAATCAAACATTGTGCTATATCTCATTGATTTTGACTATTTTTGACCTAAGATTTTGGTAATATCTAGAATATATGCTTGCTTAGGGTTAAAAGTTGATAAATAATTGATAATACAACATATGTGATAGATCTGAGTGTTTGAATTTGGCTTGTTGGTCAAGTGCATCAGCAAAGTAAAAATCTGCTTGTGTTAGTGTTCATCAGTAACTTTATTGGGCTTGAATCATGATTTAGGCTTTGAACCATTGCATGAAACCTGTTTAAACTTGTTCATTTAAGTTTATTATATCTTGTGTATGCTTTTGGTGCAATTTGGTTGGCTGAAATTTGCTAAAACAGCTTATAAGTGCTTAACTGCTTATTTGTTCATGTCTGGGCTATATCTGGTGCTTAATTGAATTACCTGTACAAATTGGCTGATTGTGATTGTGATTTCTTTGTTGTTATTGACTCCTTATGATCCACTGATCATTTGGGTAACTTTGTGAAACTTGAATCCACAAAAAAGTCACTAAAGACAAATAGTCAAACAAGTCAAGCAGTGGAAAAAGTTTCCACTGCTCAGACACCAAAACTAGCCCCTGCTAGTGCAATTTTTCAGTTAACTTATTTATAAGCCATATTGGCTTATTTAGACCTGCAACAACTTACTTTTTGTTATCAATCTTCATCATTTGACCCATTTGTTTGAACTGGAGCTTATTAGACTTTGGCTTTGACTTTTTGCTAGAAAACTCATAAAGTTGACTTTTAAAGAAGTGCTTATTTGCTTATTTCAGCTTATTGAGTGAATTTATTTGAAAACTTTTTGTTGATTAAGCTTAGTTAAGTCATTTAAAAGCTTTTGAAACTTGAATTAGCTCTTGGGGTGGCCTAGAACTCGAAAACGACTATTTTGTCCTTTTGTGAAGATAACTTATTGCTTTTTCAGGCTTATTCCTTGGACTTTTTTCAAATTTCTTTTTACAGAAGTCTTAAGTAACTCAAAAGATGCTTGTGCGTCTAATTTGAGCTTATGGCATCAGCTTATAGCTTAATGGGCCAAAAACCCCATTAAGAATAAGCTGTTCGAAATAAGCCAGCTTAAATCACATTTTCAGCTTTTGGGCCTTGAAAAATTGTGTTCAGAATCAAATTTTGAGTCAGATAAGAGCTTTTGGGCCATTTTTATAAACATTTTTCTTATTTGGCTTATTTTGGCCCAATAAGGGTCTGTTTTGGACTTTGGCCCATTTGAAGGCCCATTAGGGGTAGTTTGTAATTTCAACTTCATTTCTGTGTTTATTGGGTTAAATTAAACTAGTTTGCAAGTTTTTAAATTTTTTATTAAATTTTGGATTTTTAATATTATTTTATTATTATTTTATTAATAAAAACTAAAACTTAGATTTTTTAAGTTTTTATATTTTTCTTAGGTTAAATACATTAAGTTAGGAACTTTACAAATTTTAGAATATTTTTATTGTCATTAGATTAATTTTTATAATTATTTTAAGTTTAAATAGTTTTTAATTGTTTTTAAATAGTTTTTATTAATTTTAAAATTTTAAAAAATAGTTTTAAATTAAGTTAGGTCATTTTAGAGGTTTACAATTAACAAAATCTCATTTTGGGCTTTTTGTTAATTAAATTGATTTTTTGGGCTTTAATTAGCATTAAAAAATTATTATTTAATTAAATAAAAGGTTTGAGTGATTTTTGATTTTTTGTAAACTCTAATTACATTATTTAGGATTTATTGAAATTTTCTAGGAATTTTTAGGGTAAATTTTAATTTTGCTACTTTTTACGGTTTTACGTGTACGACTTTATCGTCTTAGTTTAATTCGTCATCGTAACCGTCATTCTCTTCTTATCTCGTTTCTATTTTCTCTTCTCATAAATATAATCACATAATTAATCATCTTTCTACACAACACACTAGCCTCATTGGGAAACGAACTTTGAACCACATTGGTCATTAGTGCTTGGTTTTCCTAAACCGACACTTAATACTTTCCCTATTTTGCACTCTTTTCCTAAAGAGGTGTAAAAACTTCTACATCAATTTTGGCGCCGCTGCCGGGGAGGCGTGTTGTGTTTTGATTTGGAAATTGTTGTTTTTATATATAGCCATAATATCTATTTGTATTAGTAGCACTCTACTAATACGTATTATCGGTTTTTCGTTTTTTGTGTGAATATTATTAATATATTGTATACGTAGAATAGTAAATTCACAAGTACTCCAAAAGTGTAAAAACACAACCTTGACTTGGGAGGTCATTACCCAATCATTTTATTCGAATCTCAAACAAGAAAGAAAAGGCAAAAATAGATAAATACTTCCGTGAAGCTCGATTTTGAAAAATACAAACTATAAGGTGGGTATAAGGCGGGTATTATAAAATATACCCTAAGGAAAAAGGCTCTTAAGTGCTTCGCGCCGCCTCGTTTCCCCGCTTGCTTGTGAGTATTTTGAGATTGAAAGCTAATCGAGGGTTCTGCCGCCCAAAGTATTATTAAGTATCATATATACTTTCTTGGTTTCATTTGATTAAACCCTCTTGAACGTTTTGGTGTTCCACCAACGTTCTAAAGTCATCGAATGCGTTCACTTCACGTGATCGTTTTCATTCCTTGGGGCTTCTTTAATCAAGAGATTTGATTAAGGGGAGATTTGTAGATTTTGGTCTACTTAATACAATCACAAAAATCCAAAAAAAGTAAAAACAATCAAAAACCACAAAAAAATTGGAAAAATACAAAACACCAAAAAGAATCTTCTTTGCTCATCCCCTCGTTGTACGTGACGTTTATGCAAACCCGCAACCAAGCATGACGTGCACGCAAACGAAGAAACCAAAAGGAGTCAACATCTACTCCTAATCTTTCTAGTGAGGAGTCTCCTATTGACGAACCCATTGTAAGAGAGGAACCAACCATGGAGAATCGAACTATGATGGAGTTACTTCAAGCACCCACCAAGGGTTATGGAGAGGCTATTGTAATTCCCGCTATCCTTGCGGAGAATTTTGAAGTGAAAACGGGTTTGTTGTCGATGATCCAAAACAACAAATTCCGTGGTGATGAAAAGGACAACCCGCACAACCATATCCGCCAATTCAATCGTCTTACCGCCACTTGCAAATTTAAGGATGTTTCCAATGACTCGATTAAGATGTTGCTTTTTCCGTATTCCTTAGCGCGGCCCGCAAAAATTTGTTAGAGAAAGAGCCACCCAATTCTATATTGACGTGAAAGGATCTCGTTTCAAAGTTTGTGAACCAATTTTTTCCGCCCTCTAAGACTACGCATTTGAAAAACGACATTTCAAATTTTTCACAAGAGTTTAATGAGAGTTTTTCAACGACTTAGAATAGGTTTAAGGAAATGTTACATGAGTGTCCTCATCACGGTTTTTCCGACTTGCATCAAATTGATATGTTTTACAATGGACTTAATGATCATGAAAGGGATTATCTAAATGTCGCCGCGGGTGGTAATTATTTTTGTAAAACGGTTGAGGAAGCTTTGGTGATAATTGAGAATAGATCTAAGGTGTATAGTCCTCGTAGCACGTCAAGTGTTCGTAAGGCTTCGTCTTCGGCTTCACCTTCTTTGTCTAATACCATCGATGCTTGCCAAATTGAGGCGAACTTGGAAAACAAAATCTTTGATAAGCTTAAAGGACATTTAATTGAATTCAAAGTTGGAGAACAAAGTGCTCCCGCTACGGCTAAAGCGGTTGAGGCTTCATGTATGTATTGTGGTGGAGGTCATGATTTCTCCGAGTGAATTACCAACGGTGGTAACACTTCGAGTGCCTACGCGGCCACGGGAACTTACAACCAAAACGGTCAAGTTACCCGCTCTAATCAATTGACTCTACCGGGTTTTGGTTCAAATCAAAATGCTAACAACAACTATCAAAACAATCAAGTTGGTTTCAAAACAATTACAACAAAGGAAACTATGGGAATCAAGGGGCTAATAATCAAGTTTCAAACAAAAATCAAAGTGATTTTCAAAACAACAACAAGAGTTTGCAAACTTTGAAAGATCTTCCAAATGAATTTGTTGAATACGCTAATGGAAACGATGCTAGGTTTGACAACATTCAAAGAGAAATCATTAGCCTAAGATCCGAGTTTAAGAACGACTTGAAGAAAGATTTGAAAAACGAGTTAGCAAATGAGCTTAAAATCCATACAAACAAAATGGAAGGAAATGTAACTAGGTTACAACAAAACCAACAAAAAATGGAACAAGGGCAACATGAAATTAAGCAAGAAATGATTAAGGCCGAGAAAAGGCAATCCATGTTTGAGGATAAAATTTCATCTATGTTTGAGGCTATTATGTGCAAACCGTCTTCGAGTAGTCTTCCTAGCAACACCATATCGAACCCTAAGGGAGAGATGAAAGTGATCACCACACGTAGTGGTAAGACACTTAAGGAACCGACTCCTCAACCAATTGCTCCAACGGAGGATGCAATTGAGGAAGAACCCGAGGTGGTGGTCGAAAAGGAGCATGTCCAAATCCCACGAAGTACCGCTCATGCCACACCTACGGTTGACTCATTACCACATTTGGAACCCGAGATTCCAAAGGATATGCCTATGCCTCAACCCACACCACCTTTTCCCTATCCATCGAGACTTAGAAAGGAGAAACGTCAAGAGCACGACAATTACCAATTTGAGCTTTTTACAAAAATGTTTCGTGATTTGCACTTTAATGTGAGTTTCGCCGATGCTTTGGTCATGATGCCTCGATTTGCCGCTAACTTTAAGAGTATGTTGAACAACAAGGAGAAATTGCAACAATTGTCTAGTTATTCATCGGTTTATCTTAATCTCATACCTCAAAAAGTCGGTGATCCCGGTAAATTCTTGATCCCCTATGCAATCCAAGATATGGAAGAATGCTATGCCTTGGCCGATCTTGGTCCTAGCATTAACTTGATGCCACTTTCAATCTTCAAGTCGCTCAATCTTCCTAATCTTACTCCTTCACTAATGTCTATCGAGTTGGCCGATCATTCCACGATTCCCGCATGTGGATTGGCGGAAGACGTTTTTGTGAAAGTGGGAAAGTTCTATTATCCGGTAGAATTTATAGTTGTCGATATTCCCACGGATCCTCAAGTTCCTCTCATTTTAGGTCGTTCGTTTTTAGATACGTCTATGGCTTTAATCGATGTGCATGCTAGAAAGATCACCTTACGTTTCAACGACGGGGAACTTGTTATAAACGCAACTCAAAACTCTCAAATTTCTCATGTTTATTCCGTTGCAACCATAAACCTCGTTGATATGATTGACGTTGTTTGCGAGGAATTTTCACAAGAAGTTTTAGGTTTTGGTGATGATGAAAATAGTGGCAATCCCACTATGTTAGATCCCATTCTTGATAACTCGACACCAACCTTCACTCCATTTGAAGGTGGTGGTTTTACGTTGGAAGAATTCGATGTTCCACGTACTTGTAACGAAGACCTCGACAATGCTTATAATGTTCTTGTAACAAAACCATCACTTAACCTTCAATTTCGTCGTGTGGATAGAGCGTCAACGTCTAAGCCTAATGTGAAAGAACAGGGTTCTAAGGTTTCTCCTGCAAAGGATGCCGCTAAACAGGTGGTGGATCCGGTGATCTCTACGTCCAATGCTTATAATGTTCTTGATAAGGAGGATGAGAACTTTTGGGAGAGTGGTGCTGACCCTAAACAAGACTTAACGGTTTTGAATAGTGATAGTGAGGTGGATGAAACTTTCATTATTGATGATGCCACTGCTTCCAAGGCGTTTGTAATTGGTGAAAAGGAAAGAGCATCTAATGTAAATGATAATCCAGGGGCAAGCACTCCTTCTTTGTATGTCTCATCATGATTAGTGCAGCCTCATGGAATATAAGGGGTCTTAATCTCTCCCCTAAACAGAATGAGGTTAGACAGGTGATTTATGAAAATAAGTTGTCGATTTGTGCAATTCTAGAGTCTCATGTGGCTGATTGTAACCTTGAGAGAACGTGTAAATCGGTGTTTAGACATTGGAGCTGGGTCTCTAATGCCTTGTCATGTACGAAGGGAACTCGCATTATTGTAGGATGGAATTCTAACGATGTAGATGTTACGGTTCTTCATCAAGAAGCGCAAGTCATCCATGTGCGAGTCTGGTTGAAAATGGAGAAAAAGGAATTTTTTGGCTCGTTTATTTATGCTCATAACCATTACTCTCAAAGACGGTCACTTTGGGACAGTTTGTGTAGACATAATGTATTTATTCGGGATAAGCCTTGGTGTCTTTTGGGTGATTTCAACGCTTCTTTGGATGCTTCGGAGTCATCTGTTGGGTCTTCTGTTATGGATATCACTATGAGGGAATTTAGGGCTTGCATTGAGAATATTAATGTTATGGATGTCCAGAGCACCGGATTGCACTTCACGTGGACCCAAAAACCGAGGGGTACGGCTGGTGTGCTTCGAAAATTGGACCGTGTAATGGCAAATCTTGCTTTCCATGACTTGTTTGTGGGAACTCATGTTATCTTTCAACCGTACCGTATATCGGATCATACTCCATGTGTTCTTGTTCTTCCCACTACTAGTATGAGGAAGCCGCGGCCGTTTAAATTTTTCAATGTTACTACTAGCCATGAAAGATTTAAAGGTGTTGTTGGTGAGGGCTGGTCGCATGAGATTTCTGGATTTCACATGTTTCGTGTTGTGAAAAAGCTTAAGGGTCTTAAGAAACCTCTTCGTAAACTGCTGTACGAGAAGGGAAATCTACACAGAAATGTTGTTCAGCTTAGGGCTGATCTAGATCGGCTTCAAACTGAGCTTGATACAGATCCGTTTAATGGGGTGTTGCGTGAAAATGTTGCTGCTACTGTTCTTGCGTTTAATGACGCGGTTATAACTGAGGAGCAGTTTCTTAAACAGAAAGCAAAAATAGAGTGGCTCAAGGATGGAGACGCCAATTCTGCCTACTTTTTTAAGACTATTAAAAGCAGGAATAATAGGTCCCGGATTGATGTTGTTACGGACAGCAGTGGTGTTATTCATCAGAATGAGGCTGTTGCGCAGGCCTTTATCAGCCACTATGAGATTTTCTTGGGTCAACCTGGTATCACGAGTGCTTTTCAACAGGAGGATTTGTTTGTTAACAGGCTTGGTGAACAGGAGGCTTTGAACATGGTCAGGTCTGTTACTAATAAAGAAGTTAAAGAGGCGCTTTTCTCTATGGGCAACGATAAAGCTCCTGGCCCTGATGGTTTTACGGCGGCTTTTTTTAAAGAAACATGGGACATTACTGGCCCGGATATCACGCGTGCGGTTATTGAATTTTTTACAAATGGTAGGCTTCTCCGTGAGCTTAATCATACTATTATCGCCTTGATTCCGAAAGTGAATACTCCTGCTCGTGTTAATGATTATCGGCCGATTTCGTGCTGCAATGTATTGTTTAAATGTATTAGCAAGATTATTGCAAATCGGTTGAAGGACTGTCTTAAGACTCTAGTTAGTCCTAACCAGTCTGCGTTTGTTCCGGGTAGAAGCATTGCGGATAATATTCTTCTAACTCAAGAAATTATGCATAATTATCATTTAGATCGTGGAATTCCGAGATGTGCTTTTAAAGTAGACATCCAGAAGGCATACGACACGGTGGACTGGAAGTTTCTTCGGGATGTTCTCTATGGTTTTGGTTTTCATGAGAAAATGATTTCGTGGATTCTAGAATGTGTGACTACTACTTCTTTTTCGATCAGTTTAAATGGTTATCTTCATGGCCATTTTAAGGGTAAACGGGGCTTACGCCAGGGTGATCCTCTTTCGCCCTACTTATTCACTCTTATTATGGAAGTCCTTACCCTTATTCTGAGAAGGCGTGTTACTACCTCATTGGACTTTACTTTCCACAGGTTTTGCTCTAAGTTGGAGCTGATTAATCTCTGTTTTGCGGATGATTTATTTTTGTTTGCTCATGGGGATGTTAATTCGGCGCTAGTGATTCGGGATGCTTTAGAGGACTTTAAGGAGGTTTCTGGCTTAACTCCTAGTCTTCCTAAGAGCACGGCGTATTTTTGTAATGTTCTTAACCATGTCAAGCTAGGGATTTTGCAAGTTCTTCCGTTTGAGGAGGGTCGTCTTCCCGTTAAATACTTGGGTGTTCCTCTTGTGTCTACTCGGTTGATTTTTCGGGACTGTAAGGAATTGATTGATAAAGTTCAAGGGCGTGTAGATGATTGGAAGAATAAATTTCTATCTATTGCAGGTCGCCTTCAGCTTATTCAGTCGGTCATGAGTTCTATGCACATTTACTGGGCATCGGTTTTTGTTCTTCCTATGCGTATTCTCCAAGATATTGAGCAAATACTGCGAGGTTTTCTGTGGTGCCAAGGGAACATTCGGAAAGGGAAGGCTAAGGTGTCTTGGGAGGTTGTATGCCTTCCAAAAAAGGAGGGTGGTTTAGGTATTCGTCGCCTTACTTATTTTAATTATGCTCTTATGGCGACGCATGTGTGGAAGCTTATTTCTCTTAAGGATTCGTTGTGGGTGAGGTGGATTCACTCATATAAGCTTAAGAACCGTAATTTTTGGGAGGTTCCGAGTAGAGGCTTTATGTCTTGGGGATGGAGAAAGCTATTGCAGCTTCGTCCTATTTTACGGCAATTTGTTTGGACGATTCTGGGAAGTGGTACTCACACGTCCGTGTGGTTTGATGCGTGGTGCAGCGAGAGTCCTCTTGGTAGGGTTATTACCTCCCGAGATATATACCGTGCTGGTTTCAACCTTAGTACCACTGTTGCCGAGTGTATTGAGAATGGCGAATGGAAGTGGCCGACTGTTTGGTTGAGTAAGTATCCATGTCTTGGTAATATTAATGTGCCTCAACTAAATGAGCGGATTGATCAACTTCTGTGGCGTGATAATGATGGAAATTATGTCCCTTTTTCTGTTTATAATACTTGGGAATCTATCAGGCCAAGAGGGAATGCTGTGACATGGTTTGATGTGGTTTGGTTTCGTATGTGTATTCCCAAGCATGCTTTCAATATGTGGTTAATTATGCACCAGAGACTGAAGACGCAGGACTTATTACGTAGCTGGGATATGGTGTCAGGGCAGTCGGTTGTGTGTCCTCTATGTGAAATGCAGCCGGACTCACACTCTCATTTATTTTTTGAGTGTGATTATTCTAAGCAGGTTTGGTCTCATGTTAAACGCTTTGCGGGTCTGGAGTCGGCGCGTCCTAATATTTTCGATATTGTGACGAACTTATTACCTATAGCTAAGAGAAAATCTGTGAAAAGTTGCATCGGGAAGCTGGTGGTCCAAGCTACTGCTTATTTCGTCTGGCAAGAACGAAACAGGAGATTGTTTAAACAAGTGAAAAGAACGGTGAACGAGGTCATTGTGTGCATCATGGCGTCTGTTCGTCTTAAACTTATGTCTTGTCATTTCAATAGGTCGATGGATGGGTTAAAATATGTTCGGCTTTGGGAGTTGCCGGATTCTGTTCTTCGTTAGTGATGTGTTTTTGGCTTTGTATTATTCGGTGGTACTTTCCTGTGGGTGTCATTAGTTTTGTAATGGCTAGGTAGTTCTCGTATGGCATGTCATATGAGTAGAGGTCGTTCAAGCTTTTGCTTGAGGTTAATGTGGCACTCAGTCACATTCCATTGTACTTAACTGATATTTTTTGGTGTAATATATTTTACCGGGGTTTATCCCCTTTACCCAAAAAAAAGACCTCGACAATGATGAGGACTTCTCGATTATCAAGGATTTTCTTAACGATTTCCCATTTCCTCCACCCGAGGAGGTTATGAGTATCGAGCCCAATTCTTCAATTAAGGAACCACCTGTCCTCGAGTTGAAAGATTTACCTCCTCATCTCGAATATGTCTTTTTGGAAGAGGACGACAAGTTACCGGTTATTATTGCGAAAGAACTTTCGGATGATGAAAAATCTGCACTTGTCGATGTTCTAAAGGATCACAAAGGGGCAATTGCGTGGAAGTTATCCGACATTAAGGGGATCGATCCCAAGTTTTGTACACACAAAATCTTAATGGAGGAGGATTACAAGCCTGCAATCCAATGTCAAAGGAGGTGAACCCCAAAATTCACGACGTTATCAAAAAGGAAGTCCTAAAACTCCTTGACGCGAGAATGATTTACCCTATTTCTGATAGCCCTTGGGTGAGTCCTATTCATTGTGTCCCTAAAAAGGGAGGAATGACCATTGTGCCAAACGATGCCAACGAGTTAATTCCCACTAGACTCGTAACCGGATGGAGAGTGTGCATTGAGTATCGTAAGTTGAATGAAGCCACTCGAAAAGACCATTTTCCCTTGCCCTTCATGGCCCAAATGTTGGAGCGTCTTGCGGGAAACGATTTCTATTGGCTTTTAGATGGTTTTTCCGGTTACTTCCAAATCCCCATCGATCCTCGTGATCAAGAAAAAACTACGTTTACGTGTCCATATGGAACGTTTGCCTATCGTAGAATGCCATTCGGACTTTGCAATGCACCGGGAACCTTTCAAAGGTGCATGATGGCTATTATTCATGATATGATCGAGAAGACGATGGAAGTCTTCATGGATGACTTTTCCGTGTTTGGTAGTTCGTTCACTTCGTGTTTGTCGAATCTCGAGAGAATGTTGAAGCGTTGTGAGGAAACCAACCTTGTGCTTAATTGGGAAAAATGTCATTTTATGGTTAAAAGTGGAATCGTAATAGGGCACAAGGTTTCGAAAACGGGGATTGAGGTAGATCAAGCTAAGGTAGACGTCATCGCCAAATTACCTCATCCCAAAACCGTTAAGGGAGTTAGGAGTTTCCTAGGCCACTCGGGCTTTTATCGTCGATTCATCAAGGATTTTTCAAAGATCTCTCGACCTATTACACATCTTCTTGAAAAAGGGGCACATTTTGTCTTTGACGAAGATTGTGTACGAGCCTTTGAAATCCTTAAGAGGAAACTCACTGAAGCTCCCATTCTTGTTGCTCCCAACTGGAACCTCTCATTTGAGCTCATGTGTGATGCTAGTGACTACGCTATTGGGGCCGTATTGGGGAAACGTCATGAAAAACACTTCTTGCCTATTCACTATGCTAGCAAGATGATGACCGAGGCTCAACTAAAATACACTACAACGGAGAAGGAATTCCTTGCCGTGGTGTATGCATTTGAGAAATTCCGACCTTATCTCGTCTTGACGAAATGCATAGTGTATACGGATCATTCGGCTATCAAGTATCTTATGGCTAAACAAGATGCTAAGCCGAGATTACTTCGTTGGATTCTCCTCCTTCAAGAATTTGATAACAAAATTGTTGACAAAAAAGGAGCCGAGAATCTAGCGGCCGATCATCTTTCGCGTTTGGAAGATCCTCACCAAAGTGTTTACGAGCCCAAGGAAATCACCAAAACATTTCCGCTCGAGACACTTGGTGTAGTGAATTCTAAGCTTGATTCTTCCACCCCATGGTTTGCGGACATCACAAATTACCATGCGGGCAACTTCATCATCAAGGGTATGACGACTCAAGAAAAACGAAAATTCTTTCCTGACGTCAAGTTCTACTTTTGGAACGACCCTTACTTGTTTCAAACTTGTGCGGATCAAATTATTCGACGTTGTGTCTTTGGCACCGAATCTTCTAATATCCTTAGAGCTTGTCATGAGGGACCCATGGGTGGTCACCATGGTGCTAATCTCACGGGTAAGAAGGTCTTTGATGCCAGTTTCTTTTGGCCTACTATTTACCGAGATGCACATGAGCTTGTAAAGTCGTGTGACTCATGCCAACGACAAGGAAAAGCCTCACAAAAAAATGAAATGCCACAAAATATCATCCAAGTGTGTGAGATCTTTGACGTTTGGGGCATCGACTTTATGGGGCCATTCTCATCATCTCGTGGTAATGAGTACATCCTTGTCGCGGTTGACTACCTATCTAAGTGGGTGGAAGCTAAGGCTTTGCCTACCAATGATGCTCGTGTGGTAGTCAAGTTTTTGAAAAGCTTGTTTTCTCGGTTTGGAACCCCTCGTGCGATCATAAGCGATCGTGGAACCCATTTTTGTAACGGCCAATTCGAAAGGGTCCTAAGGAAATATGGGGTTACACATCAGCTTTCTACGGCTTATCACCCACAAACGAGTGGGCAAGTCGAGGTTTCAAACCGAGCATTGAAGAGGATCTTGGAGAGATCGATTGGGGAAAACCGACAATCTTAAACCTAAAAAACATCAATGGCTGACAAAAAATCCCTTCTTCTCATAACCTAATGATACTGTTTTCTCAAATAATCACTGATTATTCTTGAGTTAACAAAGTCTTTATTTGGTTGATTGATTTTAAGGTAAATTAAATTGGTTTTAATTTTCGTTTTTTGCCATCATTGTCTTGTGCGATTGTTTTGGTTTTCTAGTTGGTGGTTAATTGTCTCCTTTTCATGTGCTACCTAGACAAGAAGTTTCGGTTTGTGTTTAATAGTTATTTGCATTAATTGTTTTTTAGGGTTTCGCTGTGCTGGGGTCTCGTAGCATTAAATTTCCTTCAGTATTGTTGATCATTAAATTGTTCGTTTGTATTCTCTGTCGGCTGACCTTATTTTGGCGGTTGATCTTGGCGGCTGACCTTAAATCTCATCTTGGCGGCTGGCATTAAATTAAGATATTGAATTGTTGGCTGACATTTGAATTCGTGGAATTGTAGTGGTCATCGCAAGGAATTAATTGCCGTCGCAAGGAATTAATTGTTACTTTGGCGGCTGACCTTAACTTTGGCGGCTAACCTTAACATTGGTCGGCTGACCATAAGTTATTATTAGGTTACTGTTCGTGATTTATTTCTTAGGGTGTCGTCACTTTTGTCTTGTTTGTTTCTTTTTAAGGGGTTCCGGTTACTGTTTGTTTAGGGTTTATTTTTCGTGGTTAGGGCTGTGTTTGATTGGCATGTATTCGAGCAATGAAAGTGATAAGCCATTGTTTACAGGTTGGAATGATGTGGGTATGGTGTCTAATCTTCAGGTTTTAGTAACGTTAGAGGAGATATCTAATTTGTTTTCTATTCCTTTGAATAATGTGCGTGACATTGAAGTGTTTGCAAATGGTGTTAAGGCAAACAAATTTCCTAAATGGTCAACTTTACCTAAGGAGACCACTATGCTCTATTATGAAATTTTGTGTGAACGCTATAAGAATCTAACTAGCAAAACTTCTTCACTCAGTTCAGGTGGTTCGAGTGTGCACTCAGCACAAATGGCTAAGGAAACAGATGACTCTAGTACAAATGTTTCCTCTTCTTGTGATGTATTTTTGGACCTTGCAGCTAAGGCTGCAACCATTAATGGTATGCAACCGTGTAATCTACATGAGGTTTTGAAATTATTTGGTGTAACGATTCGCACGGTTGGTGATGCGGGTGATTTTATGCATGAGTTAAGAATGAAGAAACATCCTTTGTGGGATTTGATCTCACATGACCGTGCTAAAGAAGTTCTGGAGTTACTTTGCAAATTTGAAGCTGATATGGTTACGTCTACTAATGGAGGTATTAATGCAGTCTCTTCTTCGTTTAATTCTGATAATGTCTGTGAAGGGGTTAATATCACTATTCCTAAGAAGGTCGTTGAAAAAGTAAATACTCGTTACCAAAACACTTTATATGGTTACTTTCTTGGTAAAAGGATTGTATTTCCTGTGGTTGAGTATTTTGCTAAGAATAATTGGGCAAAACATGGTCTTAAGCGTATCATGATGAATGAGAAAGGTTTTTTCTTTTTTCAATTTGGGTCTAGTGAGGTTCTTAATGCGGTTCTGGAAGGTGGTCCGTGGATGGTTCGTAACTCACCAATTTTTCTTAAGAAATGGACTATGAAAACGAATCTTCTAAAGGAGGAACTAACTCGTATTCCGGTATGGGTCAAGTTTCATGATGTCCCGCTACAGGTTTTTGAAGAGGAAGGTATTAGTTTAATTGCTTCGTTTCTTGGTAAGCTTATTATGATGGATAATTATACTGATAATATGTGCAAAGAGTCTTGGGGTCGTTGTAGTTTTGCTCGTTGTCTTATTGAGATGAATGCTGATTCGGAGTTTATAGATAACGTTACTATTGGTGTCCCTTATCTTGAAGGTTCTGGTTGTACTAAGGAATTAATTCGTGTTGAATACGAATGGAAACCACCTAGATGTCATACTTGTAATATTTTTGGTCATGCCTTTGATTCTTGTCCAAAAAATGTCAAACCTAAAACGGTTGAAAATGTGACAACTCATGTTGATAACGATGGATTCTAACAAGTACAAAGCAAGAGGAAGACGTACAAAGGTAATTTAGGGAATCAAGTTCCGATAGGTGTTCCATTGAGCAAAGGTTTCCAAACAGGTAAGACGGTTGCTTTTCGTCCAAAAACTCACTTGGATACTACAAGTACGAGTGGTAATAATAGTAGGAAGGTGAATACTAAATCTGGTCAGTTGCAGCAGTCTAGTAATCCTAATGGTCCGAACAAGGGTAAAGCTCAAATGAGTAGTATTTCTACATCTAATAAATTTTCAACTTTGTCCATGCCTGGTATTGACGAAGGGGTTCAAAGAAGCGAGGAAGATAATGAGGAGGAGGAGGGAGTCGAGGTCGTCTTTGATGAATCGGTGAATCTTCTCAACACTAATATTGGGGAAAGCACTCTAACTGGCTGATCCCATGTTAATATTTTATTATTTTCCTCGTAACTTAATGTTATCGTCTTGGTTTTTGTCTACTTTATATATTTCCAGTATTCTAGACTAGTTAATGTTTATGGCCTGTCATAAACATGTTGTTTAACAAGCTGCCTGTAGCTTGCGGTTAATGTGGTATTTCAGCCACATTCCTTGTACTTCAACGTTTTTTTGGTTCTATTTACCAGGGTCGTTGTTACCCTTTTACCAAAAAAAACCGACAATCTTGGTCGGATAAGTTGGACGATGCTTTATGGGCCTTTAGAACCGCTCATAAGACGTTCATTGGGTATACTCCTTATAAGCTAGTGTATGGGAAGAATTGTCACTTGCCAATTGAACTCGAACACAAGGCTTATTGGGCCCTAAAGCATTGTAATGATGACATGGAGACCGTGGGAAAACACCGGAAAATGCAATTAAATGAATTGGATGAATTAAGGGATATTGCTTATGAAAATTCATTGATTTTTAAAGAAAAGACTAAAAAGTTGCATGATTCAAAAATTAAAAACCGGGTTTTTAACATTGGGGATCAAGTTTTGCTTTTTAATTCTCGTTTGAAAATCTTTTCCGGTAAGTTGAAATCCCGTTGGTCCGGTCCATTCATCGTGACTCAAGTTTTTCCATATGGGACCATCGAGCTAGCTCAAAATGATGGCCCCAATTTCAAGGTGAATGGACATAGGTTGAAGCACTACTTTGGCGGGGAAGTTCCATCCTTGAACTACCTCGACCAAATCACATTCCCCAATGATAATTAGTATTGAGGGGATCGAGTCGAGCTCATGACTCGGTAATCAAAAAACGAGGTGCCTCGTGGGGGAGTCCCATGCTTATCCTATGTACATATTATCACTTTCTAATGTAGGAACGTGTGGGGATTTGTGCCCTTACAACCTTTGTTCCGTGGTTGTTTGTGAATTGTGGATTTTAGATGATCATTATCTTCACGATTGGAGCCTATCGTGTTCGTTTTATGGGAGCACTCGATCGTTTGCTTTGAAGACTTTCTCAATATCCATGATATATCCTTTGATGTTCTAACCTTAGGTTTATAGCACACTTCATAAACGGCTTTAAATTTAACGGTTACACCCTTTCCATGCTAGATTAGGCATTCGACAACGTCTCTAGTATCCAGACTCGAAACATTGAGGACAATGTTTAACTTTAGTATGGGGGGGGGGGTGAATAGATACTTGCCTTGCTAAACCTTCACGATTTCCAAATTTTGTCTTTTTGTTTATCGTTTTGTTGCAAAATAAGGCTAAAAATGGCCAAATTTTTAAATTTTTCTCATGTTTATAAGTGTGTGAAGACATGAATGTAGATATTCCGATGGCGATAATAAGAGTAATTTTTTACTCGACCGTGTGTGTTGAGCACTTAGCTTTGATTCCTTAACTTCACATTAGGCTAAGTCTCTTAAATGAGGACGAGAAATGAAAGAGTTAATTATAAGTTACTATGCTAATCGTAGAGTACTCGTATTCTTTCAAAAACTCATGTGTTCTCGTTGTTTGCTTATTCTCCCTTCGCTTGTAAATATTTTTTGCTTAATAAATATTGACTTAGCGGTTTAGTCTGATTGTTGGGTTTCTAGTCTTTTCTAGTAGCTTCCGTGTAATTAAATTGGGAAGACATTAAGGTATCGCCAGCGTCACGGTTTTGAAGTATTGGCACCCAAATAATCGAAAGCTTCACCTAATAATAAGATTTCAAGTGCTCACCTAAATCAATCAAACAATTTGAAGCTCACAAGGCCGAAAAATCTATGCAAAAATGAAAGTGAATCAAGCCTTAATCTTTGAAGCTTTAAAGATCCAAAATTCGCCTTAGCTTGAGGATATACGTCTTTGGCTAATAAAACCACCGATAAGGTGGATAATAAAAGGCAAGGCAAGACCGAAGTCACAATAAAAGCTTCATGGCGAAGTTGAATAAAAGATGGAGGTAAACCTATGATAATAAGGCCCTTCCGTTAGGGGGCGTATAAAAGTCTTGGTAATAAGTCTCATGTTCAAAACCGTTATAAAACCGTGTTTATCGATCCTTCTTGTTGACTTAATTTTTTGACATCGTTGTCTATTAGGAGGGGTTATTGATTTGATGGTCTTGGTTACACCGTTAGGACTCTATTTTTAGACCTAAATCTCTATCATCGCATAAGTCAAACAATGTATCCTCGCGAAACATTCAAGACAAATTAAAATATAAGAGATACAACTTAGGAAAATGGGAGGATAAGTATGTGATTAGGGCATATGAGTAGTGTTAGCATTACTAACTTATAATGACAATGATCTCGTTGCACGCTTGGCATGGAATTGGGGTGAAAATCGAGGATGATGAAATTATTTCTAACGAAGCATTCACGTGTTCTTATTCTATGAACCTAAACGTCCCATTTTGCGATGAAAATCATACATTATGTCTAAAACGCAAGTAGTAGCAATAGTAGTAGTGTAGATAGTTTATCATTCAATAAAAGTGAATAAAAATGAATTTTAGAGGTGCTACGATACTTTATTCTAGCATTGCGTGAGGGCACGACAATGGTTTAGTATGGGGAGTGATGAGACTGCTTTTATACATAGTCTCATCATCCAAAAAAGGGCTTTAAATGCATTAAATATCATGAAATTGGCCAAATATATGCTTGTGTTAGTTGCTTGTGTATTTTAGGTACGGATATTGAGAAAATGACAAAAGATCACAAGAATCATGCAAAAACGAACACGGGAAATGAAGCCGCACATTGAACCAAGCCCTAATGAAGAATTTCCAAAGACAAACCCTTGAAGATTTGAAGATTATGCAAGAAGGGTCCTCCAATATTTAAGAATTGACACTTTATACCCTTGTATCCTCATAATTACAAGATTGGTCCCTAAAGTTTGTCAATATTACAAAAAGGGCCCTCCACTTTGAAGAATTGGCAATTTTAGTCCCTCAACAAAACTAAAATGTCAATATTAATCCTCCTCAAAGTCAAACATACCATGAAGGACTTCAAGTTACAAGAAACTACAAGTTTGGTCCTTTAAAAATATCAAAATTAACAAAAGGACCCTTGACTTTGAAGAAATGGCAAAAATGGTCCCTCAATAATCATGAATTGGCAAATTCAGTCCTCCAAAAAGTCAACAAGACAAGTCAAGACCATTATCTATGAAGAAAATGCCAAATCAGTCCTTCAAGAATCAAGAAATGGCAAGAAATTCCCCTGAAAATACTTTGGAAAAGTATTTGGGGCAAAAGTGTGAAAACCAAAACTTTAAATACAAAGGGATTCGTCTTTTGGGCTATTATTTACAAAGTGAAAAGAGTATAAGAAATGAGGGGCCATACTTGGCAGACAACCAAAGAAACCTTAACCAACCATGTCATGCCACCTGTCCCACTCACCCCTTTCCACCAATCTGAGTTCACCCTGGCGCCAACTCACTTCCCACTTATAACTAACTCTCATTAGTTAATTAAGTGGCGCTAAACACCACTTTTAAACACAAAACTAGATCAAATGCACAACTATTCACCTCAAGAACAATTTTGGGTTTTCCTAATCATGTTGTAATTAGGCCCTAAGATTGTGCAGATTTATGATTAAGGGTATTATCAACATAACCCAACCTTAATCTTGGCCACCTCATCACCGAATAGACCCACACAAGATTCCCCTGCTGCAAAAATGAAGAAGCTGCCAAAACTCCACCAGTCATCCAACGTGCATGATTCTTGCTTACTTTCTAAGCTCATTGTGGGCCCTTGGATACATTCTAACACATGCCAGCTCCACAACAAAACAAGAATTCGTCACATGATCAAGCTAACTTCAAAACCCTCAAGGGCATTTCTAGGACTCCACCAAGCATTAGGGTTTCGTTTTTAGCTTTCTTAGACATCACCTGTAGCCTATATAAGGCATAGGACCATTTACATTTATCCTTGCTCTTGAATTTTCCATTGTTCACAAATCTGTAAATCATATATTCAGTTAATGAAATGTGTTTGAATTTGGTGAAGAAAAATCAAGTGCCAACCTTATTATCTGTTTATTATTGTTTGATGTTAACTTTTCTTGAATCCTAAAACTTGTTTTCAAAGGAGTGTGCAAAAGTTTGCACATTTCCCACTTTTCTTGATATTTTGCTAAGTCTTGTTCAAACCTTGGAATTCTTGGGCTATAAAGCTGATCATAGCATCCTGATATTGTGTTATCAAGATGTGGTGAAGCTTATAACTTGCGGATAATCAAGTGTGGGGAACTACGGTTTCATTAATCATGGATTTTCACTTTTCTGTTTTGATAACTTGTGCTTCTAACTTTGTTCCATCTTAGAAGGCTTTATTGTGGAAGCTTGTGCTTGTTCTTGCTAGCACATAAGCTCAAAATTCGTGGGTGTAGATGTACATCCATGAGGTTTGCAACCTTAATCTCAAAATCTAATAAAAATTTGGATATTTGTGATATTTGTGTGTTGCTTGTGTTCTTGTGATATTTGTGGCTTAATCTTGCTTAGATCTACATATTACATCTGTTATTGTGTTGATTTGGGCTTGGGTAACCTTGAATACACCTTTGATTTGAAAATTTTGATTTGAAAATTTAAAGGGGTGTTTGGGTTAACCTGTTGTCAATCATTGAGTGTTATTGTGTTGTTGAAAAGTGTTGTTTATGCTTTATATCTGTTATCTACTTGGTTGAGTGCTATTTGCTGCAAGTTATTGGGCTTAAACCTTTGAATCAAACATTGTGCTATATCTCATTGATTTTAACTGTTTTTGACCTAAGATTTTGGTAATATCTAGAATATATGCATGCTTAGGGTTAAAAGTTGTTAAATCATTGATAATACAACATATGTGATAGATCTGAGTGTTTGAATTTGGCTTGTTGGTCAAGTGCATCAGCAAAGTAAAAATCTGCTTATGTTAGTGTTCATCAGTAACTTTATTGGGCTTGAATCTTGATTTAGGCTTTGAACCATTGCATGAAACCTGTTTAAACTTGTTCATTTAAGTTTATTATATCTTTTGTATGCTTTTGGTGCAATTTGGTTGGCTGAAATTTGCTAAAACAACTTATAAGTGCTTAACTGCTTATTTGTTCATGTTTGGGCTATATCTGGTGCTTAATTGAATTAACTGTACAAATTGGCTGATTGTGATTGTGATTTCTTTGTTGCTATTGACTCCTTATGATCCACTGATCATCTGGGTGCCTTTCTGAAACTTGAATCCACAAAAAAAGTCACTAAAGACAAATAGTCAAACAAGTCAAGCAGTGGAAAAAGTTTCCACTGCTCAGACACCAAAACTAGCCCCTGCTAGTGCAATTTTTCAGTTAGCTTATTTATAAGCCATATTGGCTTATTTAGACCTGCAACAACTTACTTTTTGTGATCAATCTTCATCATTTGACCCATTTGTTTGAAATGGAGCTTATTAGACTTTGACTTTGACTTTTTGCTAGAAAACTCATAAAGTTGACTTTTAAAGAAGTGCTTATTTGCTTATTTGCTTATTTGCTTATTTCAGATTACTGAGTGAACTTATTTGAAAACTTTTTGTTGATTAAGCTTAGTTAAGTCATTTAAAAGCTTTTGAAACTTGAATCAGCTCTTGGGGTGGCCTAGAACTCGAAAATGACTATTTTGTCGTTTTGTGAAGATAGCTTATTGCTTTTTCAGGCTTATTCCTTGGACTTTTTTCAAATTTCTTTTTATAGAAGTCTTAAGTAACTCAAAAGAAGCTTGTGTGTCTAATTTGAGCTTATGGCATCAGCTTATAGCTTAATGGGCCAAAAAGACCATTAAGAATAAGCTGTTTGATAGTTATGCTCGAGCCCATTAAGAAATTCCTATTATGAATAAGAAGACAATTCACAAGCCGACTAATACTATTGAACTAAATAATTCTTTTGCTAAACTTATCGAGGAGGATAAAGAGCTTGGTGAAGTCTCGGGGGCTGATGTGGAGGGTACGAGTACTAAGGAGCAGGTGGTTAATACTTCTCCAATGGTTGTGCAAGATAAAGGTACTAAGGAGGATGCGGCATCTTCTAGTAAACCTAATCTTTCATTTTGTCATAAAGACTTGAGTGCTTATAGTGATTCCGATGAAGATGAGGTATTTGCTTCTCAAGAGGAATATAATGATTATTTAGCTTCATGTGGAAAAGGTCATCAGGTTGATGGTGAGGAGTTTGATATTTATGATGATGATTATGCGGATCAGGTCCGTGACTTACCGGGGCAAATAGACGCGTTCCGTGATTTTCAACTCCAATCTAGTGGTGGTAGGAAGTAGATCTACTTCTTGTGGTAGTTCATAAGGAGGGGTTTGTCCTCCTTTGTAGTGTTTTTTGTTTGTCGCAGCTTATGTGCGTGGTGGTTGCCTATGTAACGGGCTTTGATGTAGGATTTCGCCTACATCCTTTGTACTTCAACGTTTTTTTGGTGTAATATATCTTTTACCGGGGACAGTCCCCTTTACCCAAGAGAAGACCATAATTTCAAGAACGTCTCTCAAAGATTTGAAGTATGAAGTCGCTGCCAAATATCGGTCCGAGAAAGGTCTCAAATCGTGAAGCTAGTTATGCCAAGATATGAACTTTATGAGGTCCCGAGAAGCAGTTTTAAAAGATTTTGTCCTTTAGCTAACTATTGATTAAATCGTCCACTTTATTTTCGGCCTAAAAAACTATCGAAATAAGTCAAACAATGCATCCTCGTGATCATTCAAGACAAAAATAAAATATAAGAGATACACCTAGGAATAAGGGAGTCTAAGTGAATAATTGGCTCACATGAATTCGTGTTAGTCTGCTAACTTATAATAACAATGATCTCGTTTTTAAGCTTGGTATGGGGAACGTGAAACTTGAGGATGATAAACGTTCATGGCAGCCAAAACCCAATGTAAGTATTTGATTTCTTTACTTATTTTTATCTTTTTATCTTCCCTAAATGTTTAGTATTTAATAAAGGCCAAGGTGGGTTATTTATGATGGAAAATATAAACCGTGCTTTAAAATTAATGCATTGCATGAGGGCATTGCAATGGTCAAGTGTAGGGGATTTAATAAGTGTGAAAACACTTATCCTTTTACCACTTATTTCCAATAATAACAAGACCAAAACGTGTATTTTATGTCGTAAAAGTCGGAATTATGGGTGGTTTGTGTTTTTATTGTGTTTTAGGACCAAAAGATGAAAAAGGAAGAAAACACGGGCTTTCACGGGCTTTTATCGAAGAAAACGAGAAAAGACGAAGTCAAGAGATCAAGAGTGCTTAAAGAACGGATGTCCAAGACCTATTCTGAAGATTTATCGAAGAAAAAGTCTAAAGACAGAAGTTTAATGAAGTCGAAGAACTTAAGTCTAAATTAAAGAAGAAAATTATTAAGACAAGTTCAAATCCCGAGACGACGTCGAGAAAAGACAAAGAATTAAATCAAGTCGAGAAGAAAAGAAAGAAGGAAGCACACTACACATGCACCTCCCATTTAGCCTATAAATACCCTCCTAATCACATTAGGAGGGGAGTTAGCTAGTTTCATTTTTAATTTTTCCTTTCTAGTTTTTAGAGAGAGAAAGTTCCAAACTTTCTCTCACTAAGTTTTCATCTTTTCTTTTAATCTTTCAAGTTTAAACCTTTTTGTATTTTGATTTCATTAATCAAGTTCAAGTTAAGCTTTTTGTTCATCAATCTCTTTCTACCTTTCTTGATTTTAGTTTACTTTTGGTGCGAAATATTTATGATCTGTGTTGATCTTGATGTTTTCGTGCTTAAAAAGTTAATCTTTTTATTCCTACATAAGCTTTCAAACGGTTAAGCTTTAAGATCTTTTTGCTTATTGGCTTATTTGTATGTTTAGCTTATTTACTTTTTGAAAGTTTTCTTTAAAAAGTTTCATCTTTTTATAGTTTGATTTAAAAGATTGTTTATTTAAAGTTTGGAGAAGTTGTTACTTATGCTTATTTAGTCTATTTCATTACTGATTTGGTTAAGTTTTGGTGTTAGCTTATCAATTTAGCTTATCACTAGCTTATTTTTGAATCACACAATAGTCGGAAAAGGGTAAACCCTTTTCCGATTTGGCATTCCGATTGGTACTCTTGTATTCCGATCTCTCTGATCGGGTTAGGGAGTTAGTTTTCCGGTTCACACCTTGGTATTCCGATCACTTGATCGGATTGGGGTTTTAATATTCCGAATGTGGGGATTCTTTGACATTCTGACGTGAGTATCTTACAAAGTATTCCGATCTGGATTCCTTTCTTACATTCCGACTGCATGACTTATTTGATTTTCCGACTGGAGTAATTTTGCCTTATTCCGATAGCTTGAGTTTAAGACATTCCGATTGAGACTGTTTCACAATATTCTGACAGGATTCCGATTGCACTATCATTCCGACGAGGGTATTGTTTGGTATTCCGATTAGTACTGTTTTCCAACATTCCGATTGTAGCATTCATGTTCCATATTCCGATCATACTTTCTGACCAGTATTCCGATCTGATTCCAATTGGGATTATTCCGATGGTTTGAGTTTTGTTTTTACTAAGTTTTCAAGTTTTAGATTCATTAAGTGTTCAAGTGTTTTTCTAATCTTGTTTTTAAGTTTCCAATCATTTATTTTTAACTCGTTCTTTTTGTTTAATTTTTAAAGCTTTTTCTTTACTCAACGACACTTTCATATTTGCTATTAGTTTAAAATAGATAATCAACCAAACCATTTATTATTCCACCAAGAACAATTGAGTCACACTTTCTACCAATAATCAATTCGAAGAGATCGGACGATAAGATTTTATACTTAGCCAAAAGCTTTGGATCATTATTATTGATATATTCGATTTTAAAAGTGTGCATGTATGATTTTTAATGTGGGTTTTTAGAAAGGGTGCTCATGCAAGTGATATAGAGGTGTTAGGATATGTTAGGGATGATTGGTATAGCTTATTTGATGTGTTGATGATGTTAAAAATGGGTCAAAAAGGGTTTTGGTGTGATTTTTAAATAGGTGTTTTATATCAGTGGGTTTAAGGCAGATTCTTGTGGGTACATGGAAAGGGATGCCTTTTAGACAAGGAGTTATTAATGAGTGGGCCCAAGTATGTCTGGCTCGATTTGTGAGTGTTTGGTGTGTGTACGTCTTTCTTCGAATCGTGTTTCGTTGGTATGAATCGTTCAGTGCCGTCGTCATTATGATGATCGTTGATTATCATCTATGTACGAGTAACCTGTTGGACTTCTCTCGAGTTATGATTTGTTTTGATGGACCATTTCTAATGTGTCTCGATGATCGCGAGCTTTATAAGCAGACTGTTAAGAACCGCTGACCGTTCCAAAAATAGACGACTTGTTTAAGCGTCACCAGGAATTATGCGTGTACTTGTGGATTAACTGAGGATCGAGTTATAAATGGCAACTTATTGTGGATGTGAAGAGTTTGTAATTTTACATGCTATTATCGAAGGGTCACCGAAGACTTTTCTTGATGACGAAACTCTTGGGGACTAGTATGCCGAATTAAACGAAGAATGTGATGTATCACCTTGAGCACTGAAGTAGAAGTTAGTGGGACGCTTTTGTATGATTGAACAATGAAGCAGAAGTTAATGGTACGCCCGATATGTTGTGAATCTTCGCTAATGGACCGAATTTCCTAATGATTGGAATTAATAAATTCGTTTCATCTCGAGGAGTATGTTGTAGCCGACACCGCAAGTGGAAAGACTCTTGAGATCAAGTTGTATTATCAAGGGTTCGTTCAAGGTTTTCTCGATGATCAACGGTGGAGATCTATATTTGATGTTTATGCTCGAACTTTGCTTCTTATGTACTTATGTGGTATGTGATCTAGTCGAGCGATCGTAAGTTGTGCGAACTTGAGGCGGCATTGTCCAATGACGTTCGATCACGTAGAACGCGTACCTTGTAATATTTTTTGAATTTCAATGACGATGCTTATTCAGACTTTGAATGCACGTGGGCGGAAGTGAGAAGGTGTCTTTGTATTATCTTTTGGGTATGGATCCGCGTGTGAGCACCCTCCAATGACGAAAATATTTTCTTGTTACTCCCTTTGATATGCGTCCATGGTTATCCGGCCAGTGGATATCCTTTAACTTGCAACCTTCCAATTAACTGGACTTACCCGAAGGTCTTGTCAAGTATTCTTATTTGTCATGGCTTGGCTATTTAGCAAGCATGAGTTAACCCGATTGAATTTACTGATTTGGCGTGGTTTTGCTTTTTGGCAAACATGTTGTAACTTGAATTTGTGTTTAGATCGTAATGCGACCGATAGAGTAATGTATACGCCGAATGATTTCCGCAACGATGAACTCGCTTTTGACAAAGTAGGTTGGCATGTTCGAGATTACGTAATATGGTGATTTTGTACGTCTAGTACTAATTATCTTGTCTTAATTTTTCTGGAACATTTTCGATGGAGTTTTGTGTGCCATGCGACTTTCTTTTATGAGTAATTGTTTTGTAAGGACCGTGGACGACGGTGTAGATCGCCAGATTGTTGGAATGAAGTAGAGGAAGGACAATTGATTGGAGCTGAAATGATTTGGGAGACTACGGAAAAATATCTTATGGATTGATAATCGCTTGTTAACCGGGAGGAGTCGTTAGAAGAGCTGTGCCAATAACCGTAGGGAGCCGTTGGAAATTTGAAGTTGGAGACATGGTAATGATTAAGGTATCACCTTGGAAAGGTGTAATCCATTTTGGAAATGGAGAAAAGTTAAGTCCAAGGTGCGTTGCACCCTTTGAGATCGCCCATCGGAAGGAACCGGTTGTTTAAAAATTGGAGTCGTCGGATGAACTTCGTCCGATTTGTGTAATTTTCATGGATCGAGCTTGAAGAAGTGTTTGGGAAATAAGGATTTATTCTCCCCTTTTGGTGAGATACAACTTGACGACAAGTTGCGTTTTGTAAAAGAACCAGTGGAGATCATGGAACGAGAGGTTACGCGTTTGAAGCAGAGAAAGATTCCGATGACTAAGGTACTATGAAATTCGAGACGTCAAGCGTTTTCAACAGAGAAAGATTCCCATTACTAAGGTACGATGAAATTCGAGACGTTAAGCGTTAGGAGCAGAGAAAGATTCTCATTACTAAGGTATGATGAAATTCGAGACGTTAAGCGTTTGAAGTAGAGTAAGTTTTATCCCTTTACGAATGTGCGGTGTAATTCGAGACGTGGATTGAGATTCACGTGGGAACGTGAGGACTTCGTTTGGAAGAAGTGCCCTCGTTTTTCTCGTGGTATGAAATACGAGTATGAGGTGAGGCGAGCGCCGGGACGTCGCTCCTTAAAGGAGGTGGTAATGTAATACCCCCGAACTTAACGTCATTATTTTACCCTAACTATGTACTTGATTTTGAAAGTTTAAGTGATGGTAAGTATTGTATTGTTTGACGGTTTACGTTGAAACCGGTAATGTGTGGCTATAATTAATCGTTGTGACGATTGAAGAGTACAATAGTGATCGCGATGCCAATGGATGCCCAAATATTATATTTTAGTATCGATTATTTCGATATTTGAGATTTATGAAATTTTTATTTCATTACGTATTAATTCGAGTCGGAACTTCACTATTTCGTTTTGTGTGCGTTTAATTATTAAAACGATTGATTTAACAAACGATATTTATATTTTTTGAAGCCGGGACGAAACCCGACTCTCGTAAATATTTTAAAATAGACTGTTAGTCATTTCCCTCTTTTTAACTAATATTTGCACTTTAGTCCACAAGAATGCCAATATTGCAATTTCTACCCCACCCACCATATAAAAGCCTCATTTTTACACACACATAACATCAACAAGAAAAAGTTTACATATCTCTTTTCTTCCCTTCCTCTCTAGCTGTGACCTATAGCAAACAAAACACCCCTTGATCAATGAAATTTAGCTTGATCAATGAAAAACAAATTGAAGTCCCATGTTTAGTGTTCAAAGAAGATCATTTTGGAATGATTTTTATTTACATCCATCCACTTTTACTTTTCAAAGATTTTTAGTGAAGAACAATGGTGTTTGATCCATTTTTATGTTATATAATTGTGTTATTATGATATATTTCATTTTAAAAGTGTGCATGTATGATTTTTAATGTGGGTTTTTAGAAAGGGTGATCATGCAAGTGATATAGAGGTGTTAGTAGATGTTAGGGATGATTGGTATAGCTTATTTGATGTGTTGATGATGTTAAAAATAGGTCAAAAAGGGTTTTGGTGTGATTTTTAATTGGGTGTTTTACATCAGTGGGTTTAAAGCAGATTTTCGTGGGTATAAGTTTGAGAAAGTGGGAACAAAAAAACCCTAAAAAACATCAATGGCCGCTGAATTTATACCCCTCCCAAACTGATCGATTTTTTCCTTCTTTTTTATCCGAATTCCTAATAACGTTTGTGTTATATTGTTTAATCTTTGATTACTACAATCTAACATGTTCTTTATCAGGATGATTAGTTAAGTTGAATGCTTTAAATTGTTTTTTTCTAGGGTTTAATTTTGTCGGTTTTTTGTAATCGATTTGTTTCTTGTAGTCGGTTGTGGTGTTTTCTGTCCTCTTATTATTCATTCGTGCCTATTCTCGAGGTAGTTTTGACCTTGAACTATTGAATTATTGTCGATCTGGTGATTTAGGGTTTCGGTTGTTTTAGGGTTTGTTTGCGATTAGGGCTTGTTTATTATTTTATGTCCAAATCTAGAGTTTTTGATTTGGACGCATTGAAGAAGTTAGTGGCTACCAAGAAGAAGCAGACCTCTAACATGGGTGACGTCGGTGTCTCCCATCGTAAGCCGTTTAGGGGTCCTCCTAAGCCTGACGTGAAGGTCATGGATGATCTTATTATGTCTGTTGTGCAAACATCTTCAATTAGTTTTGTGGATACTCTAGGAAGCTCGATGACTACGCTGAACCCTTTGAGTATGAGGAGTGAGTTAGGACAAGACTCATGTGGACTTAGTCGTGGTGAGGATGTTAGGGTTTCACTGGGAGCTGCTACATCTCTTGACAACCCTAATGAAATATTTGGTGCTCCGTCTGGTTTTATCCAGGGTTTTTCAAGAGGTGATGTGGTGACTAGTAGTCCTGGTTCGTTGGCTAGCCATGGGGGTGGGGATGTTGGGTTGTTGTGGAATCCACTACAGGCGCAAATGAATACTAACATCTTTACTGCTCCTACCAAGGAATCGTCTATTGTTCATTCTGTTGAGATTAATGCATCGCCTTCTTCTTATGCGGGGGCTGCTGGTTCGTTGCATGGTAAGCCTAAAGGAGAAGTAAATTTTCGTCATTTGGTGGGTTAAAATATGTATGAGGGTGTCAATATTTCTATTCCACGTAAGGTTGTTGAAAATTTGAGTAGTAGACTTGAACATACGCTATATGGATATTTCCTTAGAAAATGAATGGTATTCCCTGTCGCTGAGTATTATGTTCGTAATAATTGGACGAAACATGGTCTTAAAAAGATCATGATGAATGATAAGGGATTCTTCTTCTTTAAGTTTGATACTAATGCTGGACTAGATGCAGTGTTGGAGGGGGGGGGGGGGGGGGGTCCATGGATGGTGCGTAATTTACCTATTATTCTTAAGAAGTGGACTTTTGAGACAAGCTTATTTAAGGAGGAGCTAACTCGTATTCCTGTGTGGGTTAAGTTTCATGATGTGCCCTTCAGGTTTTTGAGGAAGATGGAATTAGTTTGATTGCTTCTTATGTGGGCAAACCTATTATTCTTGATTCGTTTACAGTTTCCATGTGTAAGGATTCGTGGGGTCAGAGTAGTTTTGCTCGATGTTTAGTTGAGATTAATGCGGATACTAATCATAAGGTGTCTCTTACTATTGGTATTCCATCATTGGTGGATGAGGGTGTTCTTAGGGAAACTATTAGAGTGGAATACAAATGGAAGCCTCTGTGGTGTATCACATGTATGAAGTTTGGACATTCTTGTGAGGCGTGCCTTAAGAAAGTTGTTGTTCCCACTCCTGTGGAAGTCGCTAATGAGGGTTTTAAAGTTGTCACTAATAGAAGGTGTAATAAAGGGAAAGTGGCTAATCCACAAAATCATCCAGGGATGTCTATTCCGAGAGGTTTAGGATTTCGTCCTAAGGCACCAGCTGCTACAGCTGTTGATAAAGGGAAAAATGTTCTAGCTGGTCCTAGAAATACCTCCAATACTAGCTCTAGTACTGGTGTTCTGCCACCTTTTACTGCTGGGCCGTCTAGTAATCCTGTTGGTGATAAGTCTCTTCCTTTTACTACTTATGTTTCTACCTTTAATCCGTATGATGCATTGCCTCATAATTCGGGTGATGGGTATGATGATGATGAGTTCGTTAAGATGGTGTATGATGAAACTGTGAATCTTTTTTCTGATTCAACTACAGGGGCAAGCACTCCTGCGATAACTGTTTCTAATGTTTAGTTTGGCTTCATGGAATATAAGGGGTTTGGACCGTGCCCCTAAACAAAAGGAGGTTCGTCAGGTGGTGAGTGAGAATAACTTGAGCGTGTGTGTTGTTCTTGAGTGTCATGTTTATATTTCTGTTGTTTATGATACTTGTCGGAAGGTGTGTAATAGGTGGAAATAGACGTCTAATGGGGGTATGTGTTTGAAGGGTACTAGGATCATTCTTCGTTGGAATGATGATTTTGTTGATATTATGGTTATGGCGCAAACTACCCAAGTTGTTCATTGTCAAATTAACACTAGGGCTGATTCTAAAACCATCTTTTGCTCCTTTGTGTATGCTAATAATTACTATGGCGATCGACGTGTTTTGTTGACTAATCTATTTTCACATGCCATGTTTATGTGTGACAAGCCATGGGTGGTGCTGGGAGATATTAATGTTGCGCTTAATCTGGAGGATCATTCTTGTGGTGGTTATCAGCCGAATATCGCAATGTGTGAGTTTAAAGAGTGTGTCCAACATATGGAGGTGATGGATGTTAATCCCACGGGTCCTCACTTCACTTGGAATCAGAAACCTATGGGTGGAGAGGGTATTTTTAAGAAGGTTGATCGTGTCATGTGTAATATTTCTTTCATTGATGAGTTCCCTAACTCGCTTGCTATCTTCCAACCGTATAGGATTTCGGATCATTCCCCGTGTGTGCTTCGAATTCCTGCGGTAGGTCGACCTAAACCGAAACCTTTTAAGTTTTCAAATTTTCTGGTATTTAAAGAAGGGTTTCAGAATATTGTTTCCAATGGATGGTGTATGAGTGTTGAGGGGTGTGCTATGTTTAGAGTTGTCAAGCGTCTTAAGGGGCTTAAAGCCTCGTTTCGTAAACTACTCTATGATCATGGTAACCTTCATACGCGGGTTAAGTAGATTCGTGTTGATCTTGATGAGGCCCAAAAAGCTATTGATTGTAACCCCGATGATCCTAACTTAAGGGAGATTCATGCGCATTATCTGGTTGCTTTTAAAGGGGCTATGATTGACGAAGAAAGGTTTTTGAGGAAGAAATCGAAGATTGAGTGGCTTCATGCGGGCGATTCTAACACGGCTTACTTTCATCGTATTGTTAGAAGTAAGTGTGTGAGAAATTGAATTGATATGGTTAGGGATGGTTCTAATGTTTGTCATGAAGGTATTTTTTGGGTAAAAGGGACTGACCCCGCTAAAATATATTCACACCAAAAAACCGTTTGAAGTACAATGGAATGTGACTGAATATCACATTAACCGCAAGCAAACGCTTGAATACCACTAAATCATATGACACACCATATGATATTTCTTATCAATAAAAAACTAATCACACCAATAGGAAAACACCATTTAATGATACAACGACTCAACGAACCTATCATTACTTAAAACAGGAATTAGGAAGGTTCCACGTTCTAGCCCTTTGAATACCATCAGTTGTCCTTTTGAAACAACAAGATAGCAACTTCAACCTAACTGTAGACAAAATGATATCCGACACTTGGTTAACACTTCGCTTCTCATCACGAAAGAGCCTTGAATTCCGTTGCTGCCAAATATAATACGTAGTTGCAACAACACCAATCTTTGCAAAAGTACTCCTAGAAGTTATTCGCTTCGCGAATGGCATGAGGGTAGTCATAATATCAGAAAATATAGGCCTTGTATCTCGTAAACCATCATGAGCTTTAATGGACAAATGTTTAGAAAATACACATTCAAAAAAGAGGTGATGTTGTGAATCTGGTTCCATCTCGCACAAAGGGAATGTCGTAGCCAGGTCCACCGAAACATCCCAAATAGGCACCCGATCTTGAGTTCTGAGCTTACCATGTACCACAAGCCATAAATGAAAAGCATGTACAGGGATACGGTGACTAAACCAAACAATTGGATACCAATTCACTTTAGGACTGCGAATCCTAATAGTAGACCAAACATTTTTAACCGTGAATGATTTAAGCTCACCTATCTCATTACACCAAGCAAGCTTATCATCATCCTCCCTTAGATTAGGCACCTGCAAATTAGAAAGAGTCGGATACTTTTCCTTCAAAAAATCAGGCCATTGCCAGACACCATGCATAATGACCTCCTTAACCGAAGTTGTAGGAGTAAGCCCTGCCCGATGAATATCCCGATGCGTGATAGCTAACGCCAACGGACCCGCATTACACCATTTGTCAAACCATAGAGATGTAGACTCCTCATTAGCAATAGAAGACCAAATATGATCACGAATAAAAGGTCGAAGCTGTAGTATCTTGTGCCATCCCCAAGACATGTTCCCACGCATAGGATAGTCCCAAAAATTTACAGCCCTTCAACTTATACACATGAATCCACTTCACCCAAAGAGACTCTTTAAGATTCAAAAGCTTCCAAACATGAGAGACGACTAGAGCTTTGTTAAACAGATCCAAGCGACGTACGCCAAGACCACCTTCATCTCTAGGGAGGCACATGACATCCCATGCAACCTTCGCTTTACCCCTCCTCATTTTACCTTGGCACCATAAGAAACCCCGCATAATCTGCTCAATGTCAAGTAAAATACAAGAAGGAAGAATAAAAACGGAAGCCCAATATATATGCATCGAACCTATAATTGATTGAATTAACTAAAGACGCCCAACAACCGATAAAGACTTACTCTTCCAGTTTTCAACCCGAGATTGAACACGCTCAATAAGCTCCCTACAATCTCTGACCAACAGCCTAGACGACACAAGGGGCACAGCAAGATATTTCACGGGAATCCGACCTTCTTCAAAAGGCAGAATATTCAAAATAGTAATCTTTACCTGACTAAGAACGTTGCAAAAATAGGCAGTGCTTTTGGCAATACTTCGAGTAAGACCCGAGGCTAGCGTAAATCTTCCAACACCTCCTTAACCACACGAATAGACTAAATATCTCCATGCATAGACAAAAATAAACCATCCGCAAAGCAAAGATTAATGAGATGCAGCTCAGCACAATATCTATGGTAACCAAAATCCATCGAGTTCCTAACTCGTCTATGTAACATCAATGTCAGAATTTCCATTACAAGAGTAAACAAGAATGGAAATAAAGGGTCACCTTGCCGAAGACCACGCTTACCCTTAAAAAACCATGCAGCGCTCCATTGATACTTATAGAAAATGAATTAGTGGAGACACACTCCATAATCCAGCGAATAAACCGCTCATGGAACCCAAAACCACACAAAATATCTTTCAAGAACTTCCAATCCACCGTATCATAAGCTTTTTGGATATCGATCTTAAACGCGCACCTAGGAACACCACAATCTAAATGGTAATTATGCATTAACTCTTGAGTCAACAGAATATTATCTGCAATGCTTCTTCCTGGAACAAAAGTAGATTGGTTAATACTAACAATCAACTTCAAGCTATCCTTAATGCAATTGGCTATAATTTTGCTAATGCATTTGAGCATGACATTACAACATGAGATGGGCCGATAATCATTAACCTTGTTAGGAGTTCTTACTTTAGGAATAAGCGCGATGATAGTATGATTCAACTCTTTTAACAGCTTCCCATTAGTGAAGAATTCCTTCACCCCATTAATAAAATCAACAGTAAGAATATCCCACGACTCTTAAAAAACGCTGCTGTAAAGGCCCGGAGCTTTCTCATTTCCCATAGAAAAAAGAGCCTCATTCACCTCTTGGTTACTAACTGGACAAACCATGGAACCCACTTGAGCCTCAGAGAGCTTAGGTTTTATTATATATTTTAATCAATATAGTTTCATAAATGACCAAAATGATCCTTTAAGTTTCTAAGTTTGGAATATTTACCTTTTTAGCATATAATATTATAAGTTTAGCATATTTACACTTTTAAACCCTAAAGTATATTGTTTTAATATTTATATTTTCAACCTTCAAATATTAACCTTGGGGTCTCAAAATTTTGAATATTTATTCTTATAGTTTTAACTTTGGAAAAATGACACTTTTGGCCCAAAATGTTTGTAGTTTCGAAAATAATAGTTTTAGTCCCTATACTTGTTTAAAATTACATAACAAGCTCAAAAATGCTCCACATGATCTAGGAACTTAGGAAAAACTTTCAAAACACATTTATAATCATAATAAAAACATTTCTCCAAAATTATAGCTTTTGAAATGGGTTTTTGCTTATTATTTCATGTAAATTACAAAACTAGGATTTTAAGACATCTTTAGCTTATAACTTTCATTTAAAATAATCAAATGATCTAATTTCTTTTAGATTATCTTTCTAACATCATTTTAACATTATAACAAGTCTATAAAAACATTATAACAAGATCAAAGTTTGGTTAACATAGAGATTACCTAGGTAGCTCCAAAATGACTCCTTATGGGTTCCTATGAACAAAACATGCTATCAAAGCTTCAAGAGCTTCAATGGCTTCTTTCTAGACCTGGTTTCTGATCTTATAAGAGTCCTAGAATGTATATAGAAATGGATTAGAAGAATGGGTAGGAGATACAAAGGAAACATGTTGCAAGTCCTAAGCTTATGTATTCGCCTCTTTTTATAGAATTTATAACACTTAGGCTCCAATTTTTTCCATGAAACGTGTAACACAGCTAGGTAAGTGACTAAGGAAGGCTAGTGAAGATCTAGGCGAGTTTATAGAGTCTATGATGGAAAATATCTAAGGTTGTGGCTAGAAATGGCTCATGTCATACATAGGATAAGAATGGTGATACTACAACTACAAGGAGGTGATCAAGAAACTTATAGGTCTTCTATAAGGCGTATATATATAGTAAATATCTGGTTTTAAACTTGGAATGGGAGGGAAAGTGTTTACTCAAGTTTTAGACGGAAAAACTAAAACCGGGTCCTATTTTAGGTCTTGTAACTTTATGGTTTGTAATTTTGGTGATTAAGGGCTTAGGTAAGTGATTAGTGATGGATTAGGGTATAATTAGGGTTTACACATTGTCATTAAGAAGTTTGTGTTCTTGGTTTGAAGTTTAACAAAGGTTTGAAGTGAAATTAGGAAGATAACCTAAGTAGATTAGGGTTTCTAATGATCTAGGGTTAAGTCTTAGTAAAAGTCATTATCCTTCACTTAGATACTTATGTAAACACAATTTAGGCATTAGACATTGTGTTTTAAGTATCTAAAGTGGTTTCACACTTGGTTTAATAGGTTATTCTAAGTAAACATGTCTAAAGAGTGAAAGTACCTATTTTAACTTAATTTACAAGTCATGCATTGAAATCTTGTACCTTGTGCTTTAGGTTACTTGTATATTTTCTTAATATACTCTTATAACCTTAAGTTAATGATATGAGTGTTTGTAGACTTGTCCTAAAAGACTAGGTAATGATTCTATGTAGATTGCTTAATATAAGGGCTTTTAGGTCACTAATCCTAATAAATTTCTATCTTGGGTGATTAGGGTTTATATCATGTACACTTATTCTAGGTCTTATATGGTATGTTTATGACTTCTAGGGATTCCACATTCTTAGTTTAAGGGTTTACATATGGAAATCATAATCTAGTTATAATTATGGGAGCTTAAGATCTTATGCTTTGATAACTTGTACTTTGTGCTTTACAATCTTGTAACTTAACTTTAACTAAATGTATAATCTTAATATGATACGTAGTTGAGTTTTATAGTTAGTTGCAAAAGATTAGACTCTAATTCAATGTGAAATGGATTTTATATGCTAATCTTGGTTATTAGGTCTTACCTTGTAATTAGCTTTATATTAGTGAATATTAGTATTTTCTGATCAATTATCTCTTCTTTATATAATATATTATATCTAGAATATTGTATTTGTTATTCGTACATAGATGTTGTGTAATTATATTGCTTGAAATGTTAGTTTATAAGGGATTTTTCTAGGTGATGATCTAGACTATTATGTACACTTATTCTTGGATAACTTCATATCTTCACTTTATTACTTGTTTATAATCCTTTATTACTTATTCATATGTGTTATGTATTCATACTTTTATAATTCCCAATTAACATTCATTTATAGGGATTCTAGGGTTTCTAAGGAATTTAGGGCATCATAGTTATACTTGAGATGTTTTTCATTCATAGTATACTTGTTAGATTACTTTTTGAACTCATATTTGATATATATATATATTGTATTTACAACATATAGGAATATTTTGGTATAGTAATTCAGGTTGGGAGAAGCAGTTCATCTTACCAACTAATGCACAAAAAACAAAAATTTCTAATGGATTTTCCGTATCCATTCAATCATAGCATATGTCATAACTATGAAATTTATGGTTTGTCATATATATACAAGCAAACTGAGTTTCCTGTTTAGTTATTTGTTTGAAAATAATAAAATAAATAGGTTCTTTCAGGAGAGAAATTAGTGTGTATTTTGATTACGAAGACATAATTTTGGGGTTAGCATTAAGAAAAAACTACTTACAAAGAACTTGTCTATTAACCTGCATTCTGAGATTTGGTTTAGTTATGAAGAAAGTTCAAGATGGGTGCGCATAGTAGATGATGATGATGTTAATTTTTTCGTCAATAATGTAGGTCATAAGAAGGCTAACCCACATACACTTTTTATCAAAAAGATAGACGATACTTCTAGTTCTCCTAAGAAGTCTGATTTGCATCTACTTAAACCTCATATGGATAAAAATAATTCACCTTTACCGAAACAAGAAACATTAGACGCTATTGAAATTAATTGGGAACAAAATACATTAAGAAATATAGGTAGTCCACCAGAAGATATAGAACCTAATATACAGACTCAAGAGAATCAAGTAATTATGGTGTACGAATTCTTGCAAAGGGTGATATATTTGATAGTAAATAATTATTTTAAAACCCGCTTTAAAATACCTAAAATCATTAAATGCATGAAAATACGATTAAATTAAAACTTTTCAGTTAATTAATATACGACACGAATCATGACCACTTAATATGAACATTACGTATATTAATTAATTACTATAAGTATTACGTATGTTAATATGATTATTAATACACGATAAGTGTTTACGTATAATACTTAAAACAAACAAGAAATAAAACATGAACATTAAATCCGAACACACATGAATAATATTTAAACACGAAAATAAAACGAATGTATGTGTATATGTGTGCTATGTGGCGTCCAAACAATAAGGAAGGGAAGGTCCCATGGCCCAACCCATTATCAATCCAAGTCATAACCGAATAGGACTCTAGGGGATTTTCATAGAACATATTCATAGGAAAAATACCAAACCCTAAAAACTTCTTCTTTCTTGTTCTTTTGGTCGCGGCACACAAACACCACCACAAGGACGATTGTTGCTCTTTGATCTTTGATTATAAAGGTATTGTGTTCGGAATCCATTCATTTAATTGTGCAGGCGTTTAGTATCCCTTAACCTTTAATCTTTTTATTATTATGTTAATTATTCAAGATCTTTAATAAGAAAACATTAAAAACATGAAATCATTAAAAAGATTAAACAAGAATTAAGGTTGGGGTTTCGTTTTGTTCGGGTTCCACGCAAACCGAGACCATCAAAGGTCTCGGTGGTGTTCGGATCACACACAGCCGCACCCACAAAGGGTCGGCGTGTGTTTATGTCTAGCAGCGGCAAGCACCGACAACCCCACAGTGGGGACTGTTGGGCAGTCAGTGGGAACCGAGACCCTTAAGGGTCTCGGTGGGTTAAATTTGAGCAGCAGGGGGGCACAACACACAGCAGTGGCAACCCTGGCTAGGCCAGGGGCTGCGTTGGGCAGCAGTAGCACCGGCAGTGATGCCGGTGACTGCTATGGTGGTCGACCGCAAGCCACAGCCACACGGCTGTGGTGTTGCATAGTTTTCGAGGCGACACCGGGACCTCCATGGTCTCGGTGGAGTTCTTGTGGGGCTCGGTTACAACCAAACACACGAAGGGGGTGTTTGGCTAAGTTTTTACTAAACATGTATTTTTTTATTTTATTAACTGATTTATTTAAATTAAAACATGGTCAAATTAAATTAATTAATAATCATGACTTAGGTTATAATGTATTTAAATGAAAACCATGATATTATTTATCTCCATTTTATTTAAATAAACCTTATGATAAAATAATTATTAACTTAATTATTCATGTACATTTAATTAATTAAGAAAAACTTAGCTTAATTAATTTATATCCTTTTAAGGTAAAGTTTAATTATTAAATCATGTAATATTATTAATTAATAAATACTTATGATATCATGTAATATTATTTTTAATTAATAATTATAAGTTAAGACTAAGTATTTAATCATTATTAAACTGTACTATATAATTAAACATGACATATAATATGCTTATTAAAACTATAGGTCATATCATTTTATTTATTTAATAAGCTTATTATTAATTAGGGTAATACACTATTATGATAAATATGGAAACTTGCTATTTATGGAAACATACTAAATATGGAAACTTTCTATTTTTAGAAACTTACTAATTATGGAAACTTTCTATTTTTGGAAACTTATTATTTAAGGAAACTTGCTATTTTTGGAAAGTTACTGTATATCGAAACCTGCTATTTTTAGAAACTTACTATTTAAGGACACTTTCTTCCTATATTAGGATTTCCCCATTTGCAGCCATCTATTTTCCCCAGTATTTTACGTGTCTTAAACACAAACAGTAATTTTATGATTAATATTTTAGATTGCCTGAATTATATACATGCATGCAAGTTCCACCTAGTTATGGAGGTACCATAGCCATAACACTCGAGGTACCGGTGTTATGACTCTTCTGTGATGAGAATGATTGCTCGTAGCGTCCCTTTCAGTTATTTGGCCTATTTTAGTATTATCATGGGGGGCGAATGGGTGCATCCTAGGACAAGTTTAGCAATATTACATGGTAACTACGGTGTGTGCCTTGCATCCGTTATAGGAGCTGATCCCTCAAACCCAGAATATTATAATTAGATGAAACCCCTCTAATTGCATGATAAGGTCACCCCTCTAAGTACTCATGCACGTTGATACCTCATGACCTATATAGGCTCCGGGCATATTTAATATACAATTTTAGTATAAAATAAACATAAGTCTTTTCAGTTCATAAAACCAGTTTTCATAAACTTACACCAGGTTTTCCAAGAGATACACTTATTCCGCTATACTTCATTTCATTTTATTTCTTGCTTATGTTTATGCTTTACATTTCATTGTCATATATCCGCACACTGAGCATATTGCTCAGCCGTATTTCTTCCTATGTCCCAATACGGCAAGTACTAAAGGGCAAAGCTAGGACCTCCAAGAGTACGTGCATTTGGGATAGAGGCTCCCTTGTCTTCACTTCTTTAATGCACTTACATACTATTGCTTTTTTTAGGTAAAAAACCCTAAAAACATCAATGGCTGCCGAAAAAATCCCTTCTTCTCATAACCCGATTTTCTTTTTCCTTTAATCCGAATACCTTATAATGATGCTGTTTTCTCGATTAATCACTGATTATTCTTGAGTTAACAAAGTCCTTGTTTGGTTGATTGGATTTAGGGTTAATTAAATTGGTTTTTATTTAATTTTTTCTGCCGTCGATGATTTGTGCTTTTGTTTGGTATTTGTCGGTTGCTTATTGTTGCATCTTTGGTCGGTTAAGACATTATATAAAGTGTAGAATCACGTGGGACTGGTGACAATTGTTTCATTTTGTTTGTTTATGTGTTTAGCATTTATTGTTTTTTAGGGTATCGTTGGTAGGGTCTCGTTTGGTTTATTTAATCATTGTTAGGGTCGGTTTTTGTGGGGCTGTTTAAGTTAATATGGTGGGTTCCAATTCGACTAATGCTTCTTCAAACCCTAGTTCGGTTGCTGATACAGCAAATGGTGAACGACTAAATTTGAATGTAGGGTCATTAGAGGATGTTGAAAAACTATTCTAGATCTCCCTCAATACGGTGGAAGTGATTAGTAGGTTTATGAATGATGTCCAAAATAACAAATATGAATTCTGGAAGCGAATGACTACTGAGCAATGGACAAAGACTCTTGATATCGTATGTGCACACCGAGTGGAGTTGGAGAGCAGTGTTAGAACACTTAAACGTCAACATGTTAATGCTACCAAAGCATGTGTGCGTGATTATTGTAATTCTAGGGATCCGTCTATGAGTACTACCTTTGGACATGATGCTAGGGTTACACCAGATTTATCTAATATCACAATGCGTATGTCCTTAGATCATCATAAAGAGGTAAGTGTCTCATCTCCTACATTTCATAAATTGGTTAATGATGAGTTATCGTTTGAACAAATGGATATAAACCCTAATGAATGTGTCACTGAGCCTAAGAGGAGTGATGTATTTGACTCAAATATGGATGATTTCACGTTTTCTAATCCAATTGATCCAGTGATAGATGTCGAGGAAACTACGTGGTCTTCCAAGCCTATAGGTAATAAAGTGGAAGTCCCTACATATGATTTATTTGGTGAAAATGTTACCAATGTTAGTCGTGGTGAGAAGGAATGTCCTATTGTACAGTCGGTGGATATTGGTGGTCCATCTAACTCCTATGCAACTACTGCTAGTTTAATCCAACAAGCTCCACATATTGCTCGTGTTAATATAGGTTCTGCCATATCTGAAAACAGGTTTGAGAGTGTTCAGGTTTCTATTCCACGTAAAGTGGTTGAAAAAGTTAATACTCGTTTTCATAATACGCTCTATGGATACTTTATTGGTAAACGAATGGCATTTCCAGTGGTTGAGTATTATGCTAAAACAAATTAGGCTAAATTTGGTTTAAAAAGGATCATGATGAATTCCAATGGTTTCTTCTTCTTTCAATCTGATGCACAATCTGGTTATGAAGCTGTGTTGGAAGGTGGCCCATGGATGATTCGAAATTCTCCCATTATTCTAAAAAGATATACTATGAAGACTAGTCTTCGAAAAGAAGAGTTTACTTGTATTCCTGTGTGAGTCAAACTGCATGATGTGCCTATTCAAGTGTTTGAGGAAGAGGGTATTAGTTTGATTGCTACATATTTGGGTAAGCCTATTATGCTTGATTCTTTTACTAGCACTATGTGTAAAGAATCTTGGGGTCGTAGTAGTTTTGCTCGTTGTTTAATTGAAATTAAATCTGATTGTGATTTACATGAGACAATTACTATTGGTGTTCCTGATTTGGAGGGTGAAGGTTTTACTAAGGAAACTATTAAAGTTGAATACGAGTGGAAGCCACCTAGATGCCCTACATGTAATATTTTTGGTCGTACGACTGAAAACTGTCCTAAACGTGTTATCCCTAAAGTGGTTCCTACAGTTTTACATGAACAAGATGTTGGATTTCAACAAGTTCGTAGTCGAAAGCATAATAATAAAGGTAAGCAAGGAATTCAGATTCTGAGAGGTGTCCCTTTAAGCAAAGGTTTCCAGGTTGGTACTCCTTTTACTTTTAGTCCGAAGTCGTCTACTTCTGGTGTTCATATTCAAGATAACTCATCTAACCCTGGTACGACTTCGAATGCATCTAAACGTGATTATAACAAAGTGGATAGTGGTACCAAAACTGGTTTGCATACTAATAGTTCCAATAACCGTAAATCTGTTGTGAGTGGCGTATCTACTTCGAATTCATTTGGGTCTCTTTCAGAGGAAACATGTGACCAAAATGGAGATGATGATGATGAGGAGGTTGAAAACGTTTATGATGAATCTACTAATCTTCTTAATTCTCAATCAGGGGCAAGCACTCCTGTCACGAATGTCTTAAATGTTTAGTATAGCCTCTTGGAATATAAGGGGTTTGAACCAATCCCCTAAAAGAATAAAGGTTCGTTAGGTTATCATGATAATAATCTGAGTGTTTGTGCTATCTTGTAATCCCATGTTGATGCTTCAAGTGTTTATGATATGTGTCGTAAGATTTTTAGCAGAGGGAAGTGGTCGTCTAATGGTGGTTTGTGTACTAAAGGGACACGCATTATTCTTGGCTGGAATGATGATAATGTGGATGTTATGGTGTTGTCTCAAACAAGTCAAGTTATGCATTGTCATATTAATACGCGTATTGATAACCGTACTTTGTTTTGCTCTTTCGTTTATGCTGATAACTACTATATGGATCGGCGTGTTCTTTGGAATAATCTTGTTGTTCATGCTACTTTCATGCGTGATAAACCATGGGCTGTTTTGGGTGATTTTAATGCTGCACTAAATATTGAAGATCAATCATGTGGCGGCTACACTCCTAATATTGTCATGCGGGATTTAGAGGAATGTGTAAATCTTATGGAAGTTATGGATGTTAATGCTACAGGTTTACACTTTACATGAAATGAGAAACCACAGGGTGATGATGGTATTCTTAAAAAGATTGATCGGATTATGTCTGACATAAAGTTTCTTGATGAGTTTCCAGGTTGTTTTGCTATTTCTCAACCTTACGGGATTTCTGACCATTCTCCTTGTGTTTTACGTATTCCTGCAGTTAGCAAACCTAAGCCTAAACCGTTTAAATTCAATAATTTTCTTGTGCATAAGGACGATTTTCATGAAGTGGTAGCTAATGGATGGTTGGCCAATGTTCATGGCTGTGCTATGTTTAAGTTTATTAAACGTTTAAAAGGCTTAAAGGCCCCGTTGCGTAAATTGCTTTTTGAACAGGGTAACCTTCATGATCGTGTTAACAGACTACGTGTGGAATTAGATGTTGTTCAGCAAGCTCTTGACAGAGATCCATCTAATGTGTTGCTGAAAGAAGAGCATGCTCATTATCTAGATGCTTTTAAAGAAGCTTCTCTTGATGAGGAACGCTTCCTTCGTCAAAAATCTAAAGTTGAATGGCTTGATGCAGGAGATTCGAATACGGCTTATTTTCATAATTCAGTTAAGAGTAGGGTTGCTCGTAATCGTATTAAACTGGTTCGTGACTCTCATAATGTTCTTCATGATGGTCGTGTTGTGGCTGGAGCTTTTGTTGCTCATTATGAGCAGTTTCTTGGTCAAACAAGTGATTCAGGTGCTTTTAATACTTCTAATTTGTTTCTTCGTATGCTTGGTGCTTTGAAAGCTGCCCATATGGTTAGAGTCATCTCTGATTCTGAAATTAAAAGCGCGTTATTTTCCATGAGTGATGATAAAGTGCCTGGTCCGGATGATTTTACTATTGCTTTTTTTAAGAAGTCTTGGGATATTGTGGGTGCTGATTTTACATGTGCTATTCGTGAGTTTTTCTTTAATTGAAAACTTCTTAAGGAGGTTAATCATACTATCATTGCTCTTATCCCTAAGGTTTCTGTCCCAAATAAGATTACTGATTATCGCCCCATCTCTTGTTGTAACGTTATTTTCAAATGCATTAGCAACATAATTGCTAACCGTATTAAAGGGGATTTGGGTGATTTGGTTAATATTAATCAATCTTCTTTTGTTCAGGGTCGTAGGATCTCGGATAATATCTTATTGACGCAAGAGTTGATGAGAAATTACCATCGAAATTTTGGTCCTCCAAGATGTGCTTTTAAGGTGGATATTCAGAAAGCTTATGATACGCTAGACTGGCAGTTTCTTCGTAACATTCTGATTGGTTTTGAATTCCACCATTTAATGGTTGATTGGATTATGACGTGTGTTTCTACTACTTCGTATTCTATTTGCATTAATGGTAATCTATATGGCTCGTTTCAAGGAAAAAGAGGTCTCCGACAAGGTGATCCGTTGTCTCCATATCTTTTCACTTTAGTTATGAAGATTCTTTCTCTCATGTTGCAGCGGAGGGTTCTTAATGCGGGGGAGTTCTTTTCATTACCGCTGTGAGCAGTAACGTATTATAAACCTATGTTTTGCAGATGATCTTTTCTTGTTTGCTAGGGGTCACTTGGATTCTGTGCAGGTTATTATGGATGTGTTGGAGGAATTTAAGATAGCTTCGGGTTTGGTGCCAAGTATCCCTAAGAGCACTATTTTGTTTTGTAATGTATCCATTGCTGTTAAAAGTAGTATTTTACATATCATGCCTTTTGCTGAAGGCGTGTTACCTGTCAGATACCTTGGTGTTCCTCTCATTTCGTCTAGACTTCTATATAGGGATTGTAAAGTCCTTGTAGAAAAGCTTGAGAGTAGAGTAAATGATTGGCGAAATAAGTTTCTTTCTTTAGTAGGAAGACTCCAGTTAGTTCATTCAGTGCTTTCATCTATGCATATTTACTGGGCGTCTGTCTTTGTTTTTCCTGTTTGGATTATTCATGATTTGGAACAACTTATGAGAGGCTTCTTATGGTGTCAGGGTGAAATGAAGAAAGGTAAGGCTAAAGTTGCTTGGGATTCTGTCTGTATCCCGTTTTATGAAGGTGGCCTTGGTATTCGTAAGCTTTCTGATTTTAATACTGCTTTAATGGTTTCTCATATCTGGTATATCCTTACTCGTAAAGATTCTCTATGGGTTAAATGGATTTATTCTTACAAGTTAAAGGATAGAAGTTTTTGTGACATTCCATGTATTGGTGATATGAGTTGGGGCTGGAGAAAACTTCTCTAGAATAGATCACGTATTCGTCAGTTTATTTGGTACAAGATTAGTAATGGTAAGGTTGCTTCCATGTGGTTTGATAATTGGGCATATTTGTGTCCATTACGGGACGTTCTTACGGTTCGTAGCATCACAATATCGGGGCTCTCTCTTTATAATAAGGTTAGGGATCTTATCATTAATGGTATTTCGCAGTGGCCGCAGAAGTGGAGTGCTAGATTTGTGAACATTGTCTCTATCCCTGTCCCTGTTATTAACGTTGATAAGGATGATGATTTGATGTGGCGGGATATAAATGGGGTTTTACATCCTTTTTCAGTTTCATTATCATAGGACTCCATACGGTATAGAGCTTTGATGGTTAATTGGTACCATGCTGTTTGGTTCACTCATTGTATTCCTCGTCACTCTATTCACTTGTGGTTAGTGGTTAGAAGAAAATTGAAGACTCAAGATCCGGTATAGAGCTTTGATGGTTAATTGGTACCATGCTGTTTGGTTCACTCATTGTATTCCTCGTCACTCTACTCACTTGTGGTTAGTGGTTAGAAGAAAATTGAAGACTCAAGATCGGCGTAGGCAATGGGATGTTGGCCCTTTGGTGGATTTAAGCCTTCTTCGATGTCCTCTGTGTAAATTGGTGCCAGATTCTCATGACCATCTTTTCTTTGAATGTTCTTATTATGTGCAGGTTTAGTCTAAGGTTTGGGTCCTCTGTGATATGGATAGCGTCCCCCCTCGAATTGATGATAAATTAGCTTATGTTATTCTAATTTCTAAGGGGAAGTCTTTCCCTAGCATCCTTGCACGTCTTGTGTTGGCTGCTACTGCGTACTTTATATGGATGGAACGTAATTCAAGACTTTTCAAGAAAAAGTAGATGGCGGTTGATCAGCTGGTTCAGATTATTTGTGATACTATTCGATTGAAGTTGATTTCATTTCGTTTTAAGAAGTTGTCTACCAGGTCGAGTTTGCTGTCTGACAAATGGAGGGTGCCGAGCTTTAGATTTTTTCATGATGGGAGTGACGGGTGAGGTTTGTACTCTTTTTTCCTTGTCCAAGGTTTTTCCCACTGGGTTTTCTTTGGTAAGGTTTTTTAAGGAAGCAGGCTCATTTGGATTTCCTTTGCTCCTATCATGGTGTCTTTGGAAGCTGAAGATAATGCGTGTCTTCATGTTTGCATCTTGGTTTCTATCTAGTTTACTTGTATTGTAGTTCTAGTTTAGTCAGTGTTTATGTCATTGCATAACCACGCGTTAACATGCTGCATGTAGCATGCGGTTAATGTGGTATCTCAGCCACATTCCTGTGTACTTCAACTTTTTTTGGTTAATATATTTACCGGGGAAACCCTTTACCAAAAAATACATACTTTTGCTTTGCTGGACATTGTCTGGTCCTAACATACATATCTATACTTATGCATTGTGTGTGGAGCTTATGTTTGGAACCGATGTTTGTTTCCGGTTTCCTTTATGGTCATTTAATGTTTTAGACATTTACCTTGCATGATTTGATGACACGCCATAATTACTACGTAACGGTCCATTTATCCAAATGGGGTGTTACAATTATGATATCAGAGCCAAGGTTTTGACCTGTAGGCTCTGATGCGTGGTGTTGGTAACAAGTTTTAAATTTATAAACACGAATTACCGGATTGACTAAAAACGCACGGGCAAGTATAACCCTTTCGTTTATGTATAGCTTTTATGTGGTAATACCGAGATCGTTCACGGGGATTTGGAAAACCAATGATTATTCTAAAATGAAACTATAATCGTTGATTGTAGCAATTGTTGACAAACAAATAACAAGTAAAAATGATGACATTAATAATATGATTAAAGGTACACTTGGTAAAGACTAGTTTGAGCATTCGTAAGGGTATGATCGTGATGACATGTTAACAAATATGATTATGATAATTAGATGGATAATCCAATCTATTGTTTTCAAAAGCTTTAATCTTCGTCAAGACCTTGGTTAAAGAGAACAAGCATTAGACTCCATCACTCAATTCAAGACTTAATCTAGTTTCAACACATTCGATTCACGGTCGTTTCACGAATTTGATAACACTTATAATTATGTTTCTTGATAATCAAAACCTCTTAAGAAATGATCAATACAAAAGCCAATCATAGACAAACCGGCTATGACTTGTTGATAAAAATAACCCTTTCGACCTATGAAATCTCTACCAACAAATTAAGTTTTGATAACAATTGTCACATGAAACATAAATATCAATGGATCATAGGAAAGCTTGACATTGAATTAAACATAAATCACAATCACAACCATCACTTCATACTACAAACATCATCCTACCAAGTGTAGAATGAAACTTAGCTACTCATAACAAATGATGAAATAAACTCAGAAATAAATGTATTATAAGTCATAATCAAGAGTCTTACAAAGTGGAAAAATGTTACTAATGATTAGGGTAATGATCCCTAAGAGTTTTGTGATGATAACTTTGCTTATCGGACTCAAAAACTGACTTTTCTAGCACCACCTTGTTCAAATCCGGGAATGGGAGTTTGGACAAGGATGAGAGAGTTTATTTGATGTAGTAATGAGAAAATGATTGAAAGGTATTAAGAATTCTATGGTTACATGACCCCAAGGGTCTTATTTATAAGCTAGTTGATGGCATGGAGTGAATGCATGTCTTGGAGCAAAACACAAAAACTTGGAGCCAAAGCATGTCTAGAAACTTCTTGTGTGGTCTAGCATGAATGTGGACACATTTTTGCCTAGACAAATGTTGGAGGCAACTTCACTCATGATGGAGGCAAATCAACTCCCATTTGATGGTAGAGGCAAATCAACTCCAATGTGATGGTGGCAACTTCACTCTTGCTAGTGGCAAGTTGGATGTATGTTGATGGTGGCAACTTTCATGCTGAATATCTTTATTTGCTCCTTGGAAATACTTGTTCTTGCACCCGAAATTGATCTAAAAAGGGTTGTAACTTGTACACGGGTCTTGAACTTGACTAGGATACTTTGTACTCGTACAATTCTTCATTTTTATGTTGTTTTATACTCCATTCCTACAATTGGCTACACAAAGACTTGCAAACACGATTGGGCACAAATATGCACAAAAGTATCATATAATTAACCAATATACATGTACAAAAGTACGGATAACGCTCCTAAAAACATGTTGGATTTAGGCGTTATCAAATCCCCTCACACTTAAGTTTTGCTTGCCCTCAAGCAAGAAGAAACGAAAATTAAATCCAAAGGTACATGTATCTTTACAAAAATACGATGCTAGTCTACCAAGTACAAGTACACGATAAAACTCATCGACTTAAGTTTTTATTGTTGAAAAATTGAGATATAAAGTCAATACACATAAAAATCTAGAAAGTCTTTTATTTCTAACTACAATACTTACATATGAATTGAAGCAACATGTATCACGACTTAACACATTGGCTAATCGATACCTTTTATTTCTTCTTCTTCCTTCAACTTCATAACATTAGAGCTCATTGGCTATTTATTTGTCTTTTTGACTTTTTTTTTTATTTCTTTTTTTTTTCTTTGCTAAAACTCCTAGCCATGGATCAACATACTTGCAAAGTTCATGTTGTATTGACAAACATGGAACTTGCAACGTTCTCCTATATTTTTGGATTTTTCTTCTACTATTATATGAGACTTTGACTTGGGTAAGTTTGACACAAAAATACATCTCAAATTTTCAAAAATTACCAATTGGATAACTTCTTAATTTATTTATATACATTGCTTGAAACTTTTTATTTACGAGGGAAAAACAAGAACAAAAGTTTTATTATAGCCCAAAAATATGGAAATTAAGCATCTTTTTCTCGATTTCCCTACAACCCCCTCACACTTAAGTTTAGCATCGTCCTCAATGTGATAAAACTGAACAAAAGCAAGGGAATGAGAGAAAAACCATAATCACGGGCATATCATGCATCATACAAGAGTTTTGTCTTCGCCTTCAACTTGCGGTACCTACAAAAAAGATAAAACACACAAAAATACAAAACACTCTATTTTTGGTTTTTATAGGTTTTTATAAAAGCGACACATGCTACACCCCCTCACACTTAAGCAAAACATTGCTTAAAAATGTGGGGTGTAAGCATGAATTTATTTTAAAAAGGAAAATCACACTTAAAAATTTAAAATTTTAAAACACATGGGTTGCCTCCCGAGAAGCGCTTATTTTATTATTGAGTCATCAGCCTGACTCGTACTTCTTTTTATTTTTCTTTATTTTCTTTGAGCGGAAAATGTTCACTCCACTCCTCATGGTATAGTTTAACACGGTGTCCATTAACAATGAAGCTTCCTCCATTCTTGTCATACAATTCAACATAACCGGACGGGTGTCCATGTTTTACTATAAAAGGACCGTACCACTTTTGTTTAAGCTTGGGGGCTTTGAATTTATAGCGCATATTAAACAAGAGAACTTTATCTCCTTTCTTGAATTCTTTTCGGATTCGAAGTTCTTGTCGTGATAAGCTTTGGTACGTGCTTTGTACAATTTCGAATTCTCATAAGCTTGGAGTCTTAATCCATCGAGTTCATGCAGTTGTAAGAATCGGTTTTCTCCCGCGATTTTGAGATCGGGATTACAACTTTTCAATGCCCAATAAGCACGGTGCTCTATTTCGAAGGAAAAATGGCACGTTTTACCGTACAATAAACGATAAGGTGTTGTGCCAATTGGTGTCTTATAAGCAGTTCGAAAAGCCCATAGAGTGTCGTCAAGTTTCATTGACCAAACGGAAGGATTGTACTTAACCGTTTTTTCGAGTATTCGTTTTAAGGCTCTATTGGTATTTTCAACTTGTCCACTCGTTTGTGGATGATACGCGGTTGCAAAGCGATGGGTGACTCCATAACGCTTTAAGATTTTCTTCATTGGTTTGTTGCAAAAATGGGAACCTCGATCACTAATTAAAGCTTTCGGCATTCCATAGCGAGAGAAAAGCTTTTTCAGAAAGTTGATTACGGCTCGTGAATCGTTCGTGGGTAAAGCTTCGGCTTCGGCCCATTTGGACACGTAATCAATAGCGACTAAGATATATTCGAACTTATGGGATTTTGGAAAGGGTCCCATGAAATCCATTCCCCATACGTCAAATATTTCGCAAACTTGGATGCTGTTTTGAGGCATTTCGTCTCTTCGTGAGAGGCTACTAGTACGTTGGCAAGCATCACAATTTTTTACTAGAGTATACGCCACTTTAAAAATTGTTGGCCAATAAAAACCAGCATCGATGACTTTTTTCGCGGTGGTTGAAGGACCATAATGTCCCCCGGTAGGGCCATGATGACATTCATCAAGGATCTTCCTTGTTTCCGTGCCGTAAACACATCTCCTAATCATGCCATCGGGGCATACCTTGAAAAGGTAGGGATCTTCGCAGAATTAGTGTTTTAGGTCGGAAAAGAATTTACATCGTTGGTGATAGGTTATACCTTTTCTTAGAATTCTTCCAACGAGGTAATTTGCAAAATCTGCAAACCACGGAGATTCGTTCATAGAGATTTTCATAAGAGATTCATCGGGAAAATAATCGTCTATATCTTCGTCCCTTAACTCTTCTATGTTTGGATTTTCAAGTCGCGACAAAAATGATCGGCTGCGACGTTTTCAGCTCCTTTCTTGTTTTGGATTTCGATGTCAAATTCTTGGAGTATTAAAATCCATCTAATAAGACGCGGCTTAGCATCTTGTTTTGAGAATAGATATTTCAACGCGGAATGATCGGTGAATACAATCGTTTTCGACAACACGAGATAGGATCAGAATTTGTCGAAAGCAAAGACTACGACAAGTAGTTCTTTCTCGGTGATTGTGTAGTTGAGTTGCGCGCTATTTAGAGTTTTGCTCGCAAAGTGTATAGGACGGAAATGTGTTCCTTCGCGTTGTCCTAATACGGCTCCTACAGCGAAATCGCTTGCATCACACATAAGTTCAAACGGTCGTGACCAATTCGGTGAAACCATGATCGGTGCATTCGTTAACTTGTCTTTAAGCTTGTCAAATGCCTTTATGCATTCTTCATTTAAATCAAAGACTATGTCTTTTTCAAGGAGTTTGGTCATCGGTCTAGCGATTTTGAAAAAATATTTTATGAATCGGCGGTAGAATCCCGCATGACCTAGAAAACTTCTAACGGCTTTAACATTAGTGGGTGGTGGTAATTTAGATATCACTTCGATCTTGGCTTTGTCTACTTCCAATCCGGCTCCGGAGACTTTGTGTCCAAGCACAATTCCTTCAAACACCATGAAGTGACATTTCTCCCAATTGAGCACGAGATGAGCTTGTTTGCATCGGATGAGCATGCGCTCTAGATTAAAAAGGCAAGACTCGAATGAGTTTTCGAATACTGAGAAATCATCCTTGAAAACTTCCATGAATACTTCGATCATGTCTTGAAAGACTGCGATCATACACCTTTGAAAAGTCGCAGGTGCATTGCAAAGACCAAAAGGCATACGCTTATAAGCGAACGTTCTAAAAGGACACATAAAATTGGTCTTGTCTTGATCGAATGGTTCGATAGGTATTTGAAAATATCCGGAAAAGCCATCGAGAAAACAAAAGAATTTGTTCCCCGCTAGTATTTCCAACATTTGGTCCATGAATGGTAGAGGAAAATGATCTTTTCGTGTGGCATCATTTAATTCGCGGTAATCAATACACATACGCCAACCAGTAACGGTTCTTGTAGGAACAAGTTTGTTATTTTCGTTGGTCACAACAGTCATTCCTCCTTTTTTAGGAACGCAATGAATAGGACTAACCCAAGGATTGTCTTCTATGGCATAGATGATTCCTGCCTCAAGGAGTTTCATGATTTTGGCTTTTACTATCTCCTTCATGTTTGGGTTAAGTCGACGTTTCCTCTCAATAACGGGTTTGGCATCGTCTTCGAGATTGATCTTGTGTTTGCAAAAATTTGGGCTAATACTCAGTATATCGGATGTTTTCCAAGCAAATGCTTCTTTGTGGTTTTTGAGCATAGAAACGAGACGTTTCTTTTGATCTTCCTCGAGCGTGGCTGAGATAATCACCGGAAGGAGTGAGTCCTTCTCTAGATAAGCGTACTCGAGATATTCGGGAAGAGGTTTCAACTCAAGATCCGTCGGTGGATCATGAATAGATTTGTGAATTATAAAGTTCGATTTCGAAGGAAAAACCTCAAACGACTTGTTTTCCTCTTCTTCGAGAGTTACTTCAGAATCAACGGCCATGAATTCTTCGAATTCACGATCACGATCGGTATCGCTAATCTTTTCCGAGGTAGTTTGGAATGGTGCGTTGTCATCAAGCGATGCGTTCAACTCTTCTTCCGTTATTTCATGGATAACATTCACGCGGAAGCATGTGTCATCATTGGAATGGGAGTGTTGCATAGCTTTATCGACTAAGAATGTGACTCGATCGTCACCAACTCCAAGGTTGAGTTCTTTATTGGTGTCCCTGATCTTGAAGGCTCTGGTTGTACTAAGGAACTAATTCGTGTTGAATACGAATGGAAACCGCCTAGATGTCATACTTGTAATATTTTTGGTCATTCCTTTGATTCTTGTCCGAAAAATGTTAAACCTACAATGGTTGAAAATGTGACAACTCATGTTGATACTGATGGATTCCAACAAGTGCAAAGTAAGAGGAAGAAGTACAAAGGTAATTTAGGGAATCAAGTTCCGAGAGGTGTTCCATTGAGTAAGGGTTCCCAAATAGGAAAGACGGTTGTTTTTCGTCCAAAAACTCGCTTGGATACTACAAGTATGAGTGGTGATAATAGTAGAAAGTTGAATACTACATCTGGTCAGTTGCAGCAGACTAGTAATCCTAATGGTCCGAACAAGGGTACAGCTCAAATGAGCAGTGTTTCTACATCTAATAAATTTTCATCTTTGTCCATGCCTGGTATTGATGAATGGGTTCAACTAAGCGAGGAAGATAATGAGGAGGGAGTCGAGGTTGTCTTTGATGAATCGGTGAATCTTCTCAACACTAATTTTGGGGCAAGCACTCCTACTGGCTGATCCCATGTTGATATTTTATTATGTTTCTCGTAACTTTATGTTATCATCTTGGTTCTTGTCTAGTTTATTTATTTCCAGTATTCTAGACTAGTTAATGTTTATGGCCTGTCATAAACATTTTGTTTAACAAGCTGCCTGTAGCTTGCGGTTAATGTGGCATTTCAGCCACATTCCTTGTACTTCAACGTTTTTTTTGGTTCTATTTACCGGGGTCATTGTTACCCTTTTACCAAAAAAAAATATTCTTCACACGAATGATAGTATCGGCGGTGTGCAAGAATGGTCGTCCTCAAATGAGAGAGACTTGATGGTCTTCCTCCATCTCAAGGCTTACGAAGTCGGCGGGAAATATGAATTTGCCAACTTGAACAAGCATGTTCTCGGATATCCCAATGGGATATTGGTAGGTGTGGTTAGCCAAACGTATACTCATACTCATAGGTTTCAAAGTATTGTTTGAAATATTCTTGTATAATGAGTATGGCATAAGATTGATACATGCGCCTAGATCGGCCAAGGCGTGACATTCGGTATTGTTGTTTAGGGTGCATGGTATGAGAAAGCTTCTCGGATCTCCGAGCTTTGGTGGAAGTTTGCTTTGCAAGGCTGCAGAACATTCTTCATTTAGAAACGCAGCAGAGATTTGCTCCGTCTTACTATGGTTGCTCACAATATCTTTGAGGAATTTCCCATAGTTGGGTATGTCGGTTAAGATATCAACAAGGGGAACGTTGATCTTAACTTCCTTGATCATCTTAAGGAATTTGGCATTACAAGCCGCCATCTTTTCTTTTCGTAGGTGTTGAGGATACAGAATTTTTGGTTCATACGCCTTCGGTGTGGGTATTGGAATGGATGTGGTTTGTTTTGGTTTGGTTTGGAAGGAGGAACGGTGTCTTCCTTCTCGGGCTCATCGGCCTCGTCTTCACTTTCATCGGCGAAAGTGGGAGCTTTGGTGTTCGGGTTTTGTGGTGGATCATAACTCAGCCCACTTCTTGTGAATACGGCATTCACATGTTCATTACGGGCGGGTGGTGGGCGGTATGGTTTATCCGTAGATGGTTTTGGGTTTGTTTGAGTGTTGCTTGGTAGCGAACCACTTGGTCGATTGGCTAATTGATCGGTGATTCGACCGATTTTGGTTTCGAGATCATTAATGGTTGCGGTGTGGTGTCTTTGTCTTCTTTCAGCGTTGGCTTTGAGATCGAAGAATTGGTTCTTAATGAACGTGTTTGTCGATTTTTGAGATTCTATGAAAGCTAACAACGTTTTCTCTAGGGTCGACTCTTCGGGTTTCTTTTCGTTTGATGGACCGGAATTATCGTTCTCACGGATTTGTGAGTTACGATTTTCGTTTTTGGGATACTCACGCCATATGCCGGGATTTCTACCGTAGTAGTTACCTCGATAACCACTTCCTCGGTATCCTCCTTGGGCGTAGTTTGCTTCTTGTGGCGGTTCTCTTATTGGTGTATCATCACACGCCGTGGATGGGTGTGGTCCTCCGCAAAGAGTACATTCGCCTCGCATCTCCTTCATTTCGTCTTTGATGGTTTTGAATTGCGAGTCGAATTTAGATGTGAGAGCGTCCATCTTTTCCATAAGTTTGGAATTTTCATCATTTTCAACGAAAGCAACGGCTTTCTTGAAAGGTTTGGTTCGGTTATCTTTGGACCAATCAAGTTTTAAGAGAACTCGGTCCTCGAGAGATTGATATGCTTCGTTGGGAGTCTTATAGAGAAAGAGTCCACTGGCGTCAAGGATTGCTTGCCTCGGTTCATTGAGACTATGATAAAAGATTTGGATGATGGTTCATTTTAGTAAACCATGTCCATGACAACTACGAAGTAGGTCTTTCATTCGGTTCCACGCATCAATGAGTGTTTCTTGTGGAAGTTAAACGAAACCTCAGATTTCTCCCATGAGTCTTTCGTACATGACGGGTGGAAAGAAACGTCTAACAAAAGCGGTTCTCATTTGTTCCCATGTTTCAATGGTACCGGGCGTCAACTCGTTGTACCAAACTCTTGCATCTCCGGATAGAGATGATGGGAAGAGTTTGAGTTTTATGGCGTCTCCATCGACGTCGGCTCCATAACGGAACATGCCACATATTTCTATGAATTCGGATATGTGTTTATGCGGGTCGGCTCGTGTACGGCCGTCAAATTGGCGGTCTTTGATCATTGAAAGGTGATGACCTTTCACGGTAAAGTTTTCTCCAAGCTCAACTTGAACAATAGCAGCCTCGGGGGTAGGTGCTACTACTCGGTTGGCTGCCCACATTGATTGATCGTCGGCCATTGGAAATGGTAGATCGTAAAATGGGTTATAGACGACAAAGGCGTCTAAGAGATTATCAAATGGTGGGTTTTTGGTTTTTGAGATTCGGTTTTCAAAAGAAACAAAGGGTTGTTTCTTGCGGTTTTTCTTTCGAGATTGGTGAATATAACGTTCGGGATCGGTGTATGGACTAAGCAATTCTTGACCGGAAGAGCGTGTGTTCATTCAAGTCTTGAACGACTTTTGAAAAGGATTACAAGAAATAAAGACAAAATCAAACAAAATATAACTAATAAGAAAATAAGTAAATAGGAAATTAAATAAACAAAACAAATTAAAAACATAATTTTTTTATTTATTATTTTTTTTATCTGTGAACCTTGCCGGCGGCAGGAGGGTATTGTCGGACGGCAAATATCCTACTGTTTGTCGTTGCCGGCGGCAGAGCTAGCTTTCCGGACGGCAAGTTGGCTTCTGTTTGTTGGTTGCCGGCGGCAGGAGGCTGTTGTCGGCGGCAATGGTCTCCTGTCAGAATTTTTTTTTTATTATTTTTTTTTACTTTTGATTTTTGGGGTTGTTTGCAATGAGGACACAACAATGGGTTTGATTATAGGATGATTTTGGAACTAAGAAAACAATCAAATCCCCGACAGCGACGCCAAAAACTTGATGCGTGGTGTTGGAACAAGTTTTAGATTTATAAACACGAATTACCGGATTGACTAAAACGCACGGGCAAGTATAACCCTTTCGTTTATGTATAGCTTTTATGTGGTAATACCGAGATCGTTCACGGGGATTTGGAAAACCTATTATTATTCTAAAATGAAACTATAATCGTTGATTGTAGGAATTGTTGACAAACAAATAACAAGTAAAAATGATGAGATTAATAATATGATTAAAGGTACACTTGGTAAAGATTAGTTTGAGTCTTCGTAAGGGTATGATTGTGATGACATGTTAACAAATATGATTATGATAATTAGATGGATAATCCAATCTATTGTTTTCAAAATCTTTAATCTTCGTCAAGACCTTGGTTAAAGAGAACAAGCATTAGACCCAATCACTCAATTCAAGACTTAATCCAATTTCAACACATTCGATTCACGGTCGTTTCACGAATTTGCTAACACTTATAATTATGTTTCTTGATAATCAAAACTTCTTAAGAAATGATCAATACAAAAGATAGCCAATCATAGACAAACCGGCTATGACTTGTTGATAGAAAATAACCCTTTCGACCTATGAAATCTTTACCAACATATTAAGTTTTGATAACAACTGTCACATGAAACTTAAATATCAATGGATCATAGGAAAGGTTGACCTTGAATTACACATAAATCACAATAACAACCATCACTTCATACTACAAACATCATCCTACCAAGTGTAGAATGAAACTTAGCTACTCATAACAAATGATGAAATAAACTCAGAAATAAATGTATTATAAGTCATAATCAAGAGTCTTAAAAAGTGGAAAATGTTACTAATGATTAGGGTAATGATCCCTAAGAGTTTCGTGATGATAACTTTGTTTATCGGACTTAAAAACTGGCTTTTCTAGCACCACCTTGTTCAAATCCGGGAATGGGAGTTTGGACAAGGATGAGAGAGTTTATTTGATGTAGTAATGAGAAAATGATTAAAAGGTATTAAGAGTTCTATGGTTACATGACCCCAAGGGCCTTATTTATAAGCTAGTTGATGGCATGGAGTGAATGCATATCTTGTAGCCAAAGACAAATACTTGGAGCCAAAGCATGTCTAGAAACTTCTTGTGGGGTCTTGCATAAATGTGGACACATTTTTTCCTAGACAAATGTTGGAGGCAACTTCACTAATGATGGAGGCAAATCAACTCCCGTTTGATGGTGGAGGCAAATCAACTCCAATGTGATGGTGGCAACTTCACTCTTGCCAGTGGCAAGTTAGATGTATGTTGATGGTGGCAACTTTCATGTTGAATATCTTTATTTGCTCCTTTGAAATACTTGTTCTTGCACCCAAAATTGATCTTCAAAGGATTGTAACTTGTACACGAGTCTTGAACTTGACTAGGATTCTTCGTACTCGTACAATTCTTCATTTTTATGTTGTTTTATACTCCATTCCTAGAATTGGCTACACAAAGACTTGCAAACACGATTGGGCACAAATATGCACAAAAGTATCATATAATTAACCAATATACATGTACAAAAGTACGGATAACGCTCCTAAAAATATGTTGGATTTAGGCGTTATCAGGCTCTTAAAATTGACATGTGACTAGTGGGTAGTCACCAGAGTCTTCCTAAAAGTGATAGTAAATTTTATTCATTTCATTTCATGCATCATTATTTTATGTAAAATTTTTGACTAAGTAATGATTGGTACAAGACTGGTCATATTTAGTCGCATGTGCTTTTTATTCGAATTTTATTTTGTGAACCGACACATAGGCGTTCACCCTTGCTCACGTCCATTTTGTTTTGCGGACCGACCCATAGGCGTCCACCATTGCCAATGGTTGTTTTTCGTTGGCTATGCCTTCATAAACTCTTCATGCATCTCTTATGTTTATCCTATGTTCTAATTAGATTAATCATTTCATTTCTTCTTTTAAACTATCAGATGGTTAACACACGAACTGAGCAGGAACTGGCTTCAGTTGTTAAGGCAGCTCTGCAAGCTATGCTCTCACAGATCAGGAATAAGATCCGGATTGAATACCAGAACATCCTGAATCAGAACAATCCTCCACCTCCTCCACCTGTTACTCTACACACTTGGCTAGAGAGGTTCAATAAACAAAAGCCTCGATCTTTCGAGAAGACTGTAGTGTCATTAGATGCGGAAAACTGGATTTCGCACATGGAGAAAATCTTTGATGCTATAGGATGTGATGGAATTTACAAGGCAAGGTTAGTTTGCTATAAGTTCGAAGGTGATGCACTAGCTTGGTGGAGAGCATACAGCTGAGCGATGGAGGTGATGTCTGGTTGGTTGCTTTGACTTGGGATCAATTCAAGACTCTGTTGTACAATCAGTTCTTTCCTATAGCTGAGTAGGAGCGGATTAAGAGGGACTACCATTCCATTCGTCAAAGAATTAGAGAGAACAACACGGAGTTTAAGCAGAGGTTTCTCCGGTTAGCTGGATTTCTAGGCGCTGCTGAGGAGCAAGCGAAGCATTTTCGCTGGGCTCTTCACTCAGCGACTGCTGATCAGCTACTTAGTGCAAATTTCACTAATGTGTCACAAGTGGCTGACGCAGCAGGTAGCTTGGAAATGCTGCATGAGAGAGATGACTACGAGGAGCCAGCTCGTCCAGCGAAGAGGTATAAATTTCAGTCATCAAGCGTTACCATCTTATTCCAATCTGTATGCTCATTTTTATATCTTGTCCTATCCAATTGTATCTTTCAGACATAAGGGTGGAGACCGGTCCCAACCGGCCACTCAGTAGACAAACAACAAGGGGCACAGTCAGTTTAATGACCGATACGGATCAAACAAGCGTAACAGTGATGACAATTACCGTAACAATCTCAGCTATTTCAACAACAACAGGTCCCTAATTTCATAAACTCTTCTATGTGAAGTTATTGTATGTCATACATACTAACATCTCAGCATCATAAACAGGAACTCTGCGAGTGCGGGTGACCAGAATGCTAAGGGTCAGCAGCCTAGTAACACGTCTTCATCTGGTATTATACCTTAAACTTATAATGTAGTCATGTTCATCCCCAAATAATCATGTCTCACACATATCTTCTTAAACAGGCTCTCAAGTAGCGAGGGTACCTCCAGGAGGTTACACCCATCTTATTTGCACTACTTGTGGCCGTAGACATCCTAGACCATGTTGTCGGGCTTACGGAGTCTGCTTTAAGTGTGGACAACCAAGTCACATGTTGAAGGACTGCAAGAAGGGAGAGACTACTGGTACTTCTGGTTCTGCTCCTCCTAAGCCACCAGCTTCAGTTCGTGTCTACACTACCACCAGGGATCAGGTGAATAAGTCTTCAGGGACTATCACTGGCATCCTCTTTATGAATGGTCATGCTGCTTGCATTTTATTTGATACTGGTGCAACTCATTCAGTCATCATATCCACTACGTATGCCATTAGTATTAATAAAATCCCTGTGCCACTAGAGAACATATTAAGTATATCTACGCCAATGCGAGACTTTGTGCACATTACTCATGTGTACAGAGATCTTCCCCTTGAATTTGATGATAAGATTCGCCCATTAGACGCACTTCCTTTGGATATGTGTGAGTTTGATCTAATCGTAGGCATGGACTGGTCAGCTAAACACCATGCCACAATCGATTGCCATATGCACCGGGTTATATTCGGTGACGTCCAAGCTCCAGAGTACATTCATAAAGGTTTCATCCCAGGAAAGTCTGTACATATCATTTCTGCCTTACAAGCCCGTGCTTTACTAGCTCATGGCTGCAAAGGCTTCTTAGCTATGATTCAGGATATTACTGTCGAAGCTCCATCGATTCAAGATCAACCATTTGTTTCTGAATTCCATGATGTGTTCCCAGAAGAACTTCCGGGTATACCACCTGTTTTCCCATATTTTGTGATGATTCTACATGAATTATAGAAGAAAAAATAGATGAAAGTAGATGAATTCTAGAGAGTGAAAGTAGAGAGAAAAGAGAGAGAATGGTTGGAAACTTGGGGAATATTAGATTGAGAGAGAAAATGAAATGGTAACCAACACCCTCCTAACATGATAGGAGGGTAGTATTTATAGCCAAGCATACATGTTGCTTATAGGCTATCTGATAATGGGTCGGGCTTGTCTTTGGTCTTTAAATAGCTTAAGTTCAAGCCCGTGAATCCCGACTATCCTTCTATCTATTACAACGTTCTAAGAATAATACATAATAATCCTATGACCGAACATTCTTGTTTGAATCAATATTTTGAGGCTAACAATCTCCCCCAATGAGAGGTCATTCCTCTTCGACATTTGGAGATTTATAGAGATTACTAATCTCGCCATAAATGAGTCGGAACGTGTAATAGTAGTCTTGTTCCTTCATGTTGTGATCTTTGAGCCTTTGTCGTTGTCTTTCAACTTTGTCTTTAATCTTGAGATCTTCAAATCTGTGACCGAATCATTCTTGATGATACAGTATTTTGAGACTATCATCTCACTCACTGAGAGGTCATTCCTCTACGACATGCGAGTATTTATGGAGATAATTAATCTTTAGTATTGCGATCTTCAAAATGACTGCTTCATTCTTGTTGGTCACCATCCTTGACTTGTATTTGACATCTTACGATCTTGTGTCTTTAATATTTGACTTTGCTGAGTACACCATAACGCCACCTTCTTGAGACAAAACATAGACATGGACTGAATGGCTTTGACATTCGTCCTAAATCGGTAGCGTTTTACCTCCGGTCAGTGAAGACGGTATACGATATTAAATATCGTACCTATGATAAGGTAGATTCAATTATAAACCTCCTTGACAGGGTTTCGCGGCAGTACTAGCCGTTCTCTTTACTCGACTGTCTCAAAGCAAGACTGCGAACATAAAGAGTGAATTAATTGGATAAATATTTGCTTGATTAAAGTCGTCAATTCAAATTCTTGGAACAAGTTTGATTCATAAAGAAACTTACCATTGTTGCTTTCAAGTTGACACAAGCTTGATTCATAAAGAATCTCACAAGTTACCTATCGTAGCGCTGTTTTAGGTTGACGCTAGAAGGATTTACATTCGTCACTGTGGATATTACTGAATATCACTCTGAATATTCTGGCAAGACCATAATGATATTGCGTAGAAACCTAAAACGAGTTTGAATCGATAAAGAAACAAACCACTGTTCCTTTTCAGTTTTACTTATGTTTAATTCATAAAGAATCTTACACATGACCAACCGTAGTGCTGTTTGATGTTAACACTGGAAGGATTTCCACTCAACATTGTGAATACTAAGTGGTATCACTCTGAGTGTTCTAGCAATATCGCAAGGATATAGCGTAGGACTCTCTTGTTCGTCATCCGTGTGTCCTAAACGAGATTTGATGGATCTCTAGGCTCTAGATTCGATTTGTGCACTTTTAGTGGTCGGAGACTGGGGCAGATGCCACCTATTCAATATCAACTGTCTCGGAGTGAGAAAGTCAATAGAAGTCATGTTGATCTCTGTGACAATAAAACAAACTTCTTTTGAGAGAAGCCTGAGTCAGATGGGGAAGGGTTGTGCATTACATCACTGGGTCCATGATGTATTGTCTTCATGATGTGTTGACCCGGTTTCTGTTAAGTTGTATGGAAGGCTTCTTTCTTTTCACCCTTTATCCTTACATTTATTTTTCATTCTTCAACCCCTTCAATGTTTACCAAGACATCATTACTAGCACCTTGTTGTGATTGTTCCAGTGCTAGCATCAGTACTTAGTCGGAATTCAGCTACGCTCACATTCTACTCCATCTTTCCTAAGGACTTCTAATAATTTATTGGATTGTCCTTAGGAAGATCCCTCTGGTTCTAGTTAGATCGTAGGACTTAAACCTAACCACCGTTTTGACACCAATAACATCGTGGATTAAAGATTTTGTGGGTATGAGATCGTAACCATAAACCACTTTATATTCTAACAAAGTGTTTAAAAAACATTGAACACCTTGTTAGTTTTGTCGTTTCAGAAAAACTCCCCCTTCACATGTGTATTGATAATCAAAAGGTTTTCGCACATGTGGGTAAGAGTTAAAGCGCATGAGTCTTTAGATCACATTTTAATCACATTTTCTCCCCCTATCATTAATATATAAAATCTTTTGATATTAGAGATACCAAATTTGATTAAAATATACTGTGAAAAATCGTCTTGAAAATCTTCGGGAGAAAAATGTGTCTAACTTAGCATGAATTTAGAAAGCTCCCCCTCAAAAATTGATCCAATTGAATTATCATTACAAGGATATGATCCACATTAAAATTTTGAGGATAGGAGTTGTTGAACACACAATTTTTGAAAGATTTTGAATAATCATTGAGAAATTCTTGAAAAACTTGTGTTCAACGCTTTTTGAAAAATCCATTTCTTTTTGGCGACATGGTTTTTCTAAAGCATAAACTTGAGTTCATAGACATTGAATGTCTTGACAAATCCACTCAAGTGTAAGAATAATTATCTTCTTTTGCTGAGGGTAAGCGAACTAAATCGTACACTCCCCCATGAATATCGACCCGGGTTGCAATCTGAAAGTGATTACAAGCCGTCGTGTTGAGCTCAAAATGTTGAATGTTTTGTGACAAGCTCAACCCAAGATAGATTGCTCTACCCGTTGTTGGAAAAATTGTCCAAAATATAAGCTCAACCCAAAATGCATGGTCAGGCTATTAAGGATGCGGTCCTGAGTAAACGTCCAGAAGTTTCTACGTCTAATTCATTTGGTGTTTTGATGGATGAAGAAGATGATGAGGTGGAAAATACATATGATGAATCTGCTAATCTTAACATTTCTTAGATAAGTGTAGTTTTAGTTTTGGTTGTGTGGTTATGGCATGTCATACACACTTGGTTACAAGCGTTTAGCTTGCGGTTAATGTGGTACTTCAGCCACATTCCTTGTACTTAAACATTTTTTGGTGTAATCTATTTACCAGGGACATTGTCCCTTTTACCCAAAAAAAGATTGTCCAAAATAGACATTTTCCTTTATTAAAAATAGAAATGACATGTTTTGAAAAATATTTACAACTTTCATTCGAGCGTTATGTACACACCCGTGTCGTTATTGAGCGACATTTCTAGACACGTCCATATTATCTATACTGAAACACATGTCGAGAAGAATATTTTTGGATTTTAAAACATTTTTAATTTTTTGTTTTGTTTTTATATGTTTTATATTTTTGTATATTGCTTTTTCAATGATATTTACATGTAGATGTTTGATAGATGAATCAAAGAGGCACCTTTGCCAGAATCTCTAGATCTGCTGGAGTCAAACATCTCATACCAATTTTCCTAACGAGGTACTCAAACCTATCTTTCGACAGAGCTTTCGTAAACAAGACGGTTAATTGGTAATTCGTTCCAACAAAGTATAATTCAACGATACCTCGTTCAACTTGTTCCTTTATGAAGTGGTATCTGACATCAACGTGCTTCTGCGGGAATGATGTACCGGATTGCAGGAGATGGCTATGTCTGACTTTGAGTCACAGTACATAGGTACTTTATCAAAGTGGAAGCCATAATCCATGAGTTATGTTCTCATCCAAAGAACTTGAGCACAACACGCAGATAGAGACACATACTCCGCTTCGGATGATGAAAGTGACGTGCAATCTTGCTTCTTGGAAGACCATCCCACGAGCTTATCTTGTCCTAGAAATTGTGCACCACCAGAAGTACTTTCGCGAGTATCAAGACACCCTACGTGATCAGAATCTGAATAGGCCGTTAGGAAGAAACCGGTTTCCTTCGGATACCAGAGTCCCAAGTGAATGGTATTCTTAAGGTACCGAAAGATCCATTTAACCTCCTTGAGGTGATTTTCAGTGGGTCTAGCTTGATATCATGCACAATATCATGTAGCATGTGAAATATCAGGTCTGCTTGCTATCAAGTATAGGAGGGACCCGATCATGGAACGATATCTCGTTTGATATATGGCATTTACCTCTAAGTCAGCATCTAGGGATGTGGTTGATAATGGTGTCCCAACGGGGTTACATGAGGTCATACCATGCTTTTTGATTATCTCTTGACAATACTTAGCTTGCTAATAAAGATACCACTTGGGGATTGGTGAACTTGAATTCCAAGAAAGAATTTTAGTTCACCCATCATTGACATTTCAAATTTGTTGTGAATTAGTTTTTCAAACCATTTTGAAAGTTTTGGGTTTGTAGACCCGAAAATAATGTCAACGACGTAAATCTGCACAAGCAAAATGTCATCCCCATATTTGTATATGAACAAGGTTAGATCAATGGAACCTTTTGAGAAACCTTTGGATACCAGAAATTTCGAGAGCTCATCGTACCACGCCCTTGGAGCTTGCTTTAGTCCATATAGTGCCTTGTGGAGACGATACACCTTGTCAGGATAGTGCGGATTGACAAATCCTTCCGGTTACGTGACATAGACTTCTTCTTTCAAAGGACCGTTAAGAAAAGCTATCTTCACGTCCATTTGATAAACAATGAATCCCTTATATGCATCATAAGCAAGAAAAATCCTAACCACTTCCATACGAGCCACTGGTGCAAATGATTCTTCAAAATCAGTACCCTCTCTCTGGCCATACCCCTTAGCCACTAGCCTAGATTTGTTCTTGATGATCGTGTTTTCTTCATCCATCTTGTTTTTACAGATCCATAGAAGATTTAACGGAGTTACATCGTATGGTCTGTCAACAAGTTCCCAGACCTTACGTCTTTCAAATTGTTGAAGTTCATTCGTCATCGATTCAATCCAAGCATGATCATCCATGGATTCTTTGATGTTTTTCAGTTCAGCTGTACTCACGGCGAGTGCGAACATAGAAACATCGCCAATGGTTGCTAGTTGTCATCTCGTGCGAACAGGCTGTGAAGGGTTTCTAATTACTTGAACCAAAGGATGATCTCGGGTCCAATGATGTGTTGAAGGATTTCGTTGATAGAACGTATGCATATTTGATAGATCAACATGGCGAGTAGAAGACTCTCTAGTTTTATGTACCGATGTACTGAATGGATTGTGAAAATCGTCATCGTCAGATAATGCATTGTCTGCTTTATTTGTGTTCTCTGGAGCAATGACAGTAGTTGTGGTTGTTGAATTGATATTCTCAGGAGATTAATCTACAGCAACCCGTGTTGAAGTAGATGAAGTTGTATCCTTTTGTTGATGATGATCGGTATCATCATTCTAATCATGAGTGACAGCGGAAGACTTCGATAAAACATGTTTCTCCCCCGTGAAATATTCATCAAACATTGGTCCATATAAAATTTCCAACACCTCAATTTTCGTGTCCACTGTCATATCTGCTCTAGGAACATTTTGGTGAACCAGCTTTGAACTTGACGGTTCATTGTTGTGGTCTTGAGTTCCGAGTTCTGTGCGGTTGTGCACAGAAGACTTTTGTCTTTGTGGATCGGGACTTAAACTGCTTTGTTCAAGTGCCATTTCTTGCAATTCATCGAATCTGACATGAATAGTTTCGACTATCAATTTTGTTCTCGTGTTGTAAACTCTATATCCCTTAGACTGAGTTGCATATCCCACTAGAATACATGCATCACCTTTCTCTTTCATCTTATCCAGGGTTTCACCATCTCGGATTATGTATCACGTACATCCAAAAACATGAAGGTGTTTGAGTGAAGGTTTGCGATCATGAATTATGTGATATGGTGTATTTTCGTGTCTTGGAATCATTAAGGAACAGTTTTGTGTGTAGCATGCGGTTGACACAACTTCGGCCCAAAAGAATAGTGGTAGTTTTGAAGCGGATAATAATGTTTGAGCAGCCTCAACCAAAGTACGATTTCGTCTTTCAACAACACCGTTTTGTTCAGGTGTTCGAGCAATAGATGTTTCATGTTCAGTCCCTTCGGCTTCAAAATAATTCTTCAGAGTTGAATTCAAGAATTTTGTGCCTCTGTCAGTACGTACCACTTTTACTTGAGCTTGAAGACCACGTTGTTTCTGCTTAATGAAGTTGATGAGAACTTCGGGTGTTTCATCCTTGGATCTCAAGAAGAAATCCACGTGTACCTTGAGTAGTCATCAACAATAACCAGAATGTATTTCTTTCCATCGATAGTTTGAACATGCATAGGACCACACAAATCCATATGAAGAAGATCTAATCGTCCTTTAGAGCTTGGTGTTGTCTTTGTCTTGAAACTACTTCGTTTAGCTTTACAAAGCTCACAAGAAGAACAAATATGATCTTTGATGAATTTCAACTCCTATTTGTTCATGGCTAAAGCTTCGAAATGCAACCTCCAAATCTGCGTCACATAATTGACCAACCGAGAAAAGATTATGATTGAGCCCTTCGACGTAGTATACCCATTTTATCGTGATATTCCCTTGAACCAAATCTCCATATCCTATGATAGGTGCAAATTGATCATTTCTGAATCGGACCATACCCAGGAACTTCTCCACAAAGTTAATTAGAAGCTTGAGATTCCCCGTCATGTGCTTCGTGCATCCAGAATCCAGTATGAAGAAAATTGTTTCGATCACCTGCAGAAGAATTAGAACACGATGGAGCATTTGCTAAATTGGATTCCATGTTAGTTGTGATTTATGATTCATTAGTTTCCCTAGTTTTAGCACTTAAAGGCACACTAACGCTCGTTGTCACGTCTTCTTTCTTAACCTTAGGCATCCATTTATATCCTGGAGGACATTGATTAACAAACCACCATTTCCAAAACTTGCTAGCAGACTCATATAATTCCCTAATTCTGCTTCTAGCGTTCTTAGTGGTGGTGTTTAATGCAATACTTTTCTTGGGGGGGTTACACCAGAATGGTTCACTTTGCGCTTGGGTTTACTAGCACTAATAGGCATCATAATTTGCTTCTTAGTTCTAGTATCTACGCCTTTGACATTATTCAAAGCACACATAGCATGATTAGCATTAGCACATTTTCCACATTTCACACAAACAAACTTAACTTTCAAAGCATTCAAAGTCGAATCATTCAAATCGTCATTACATGCGATTATAGGCGTTTTATTCTTAGAAACATTCAAATTCCTAGGATGGTCTTCTACTTTCTTCATCTTCCCTTGACTCTTGTTTTGCCAAACTTTTTCATTCATTCGAGTGCTCTTAAGATGAGGTCGGCTAACACTAGCAGTGCAGACTACTCCTGTAGTAAAAGACACACGTTATTAGTGTTTCTAGAAGTCTGAGGTGATTGACTTTCTTTGTTGTGTGTGGGTGTAGTGGTCAATATATACATCCCTGGTTTGATCACATTTGTGTTCTTATTGCTTTGTCGTCGAATATCTGTTTTGGGAGTAATCTGTGGTAACCTATCCTTCCCAACAGTCTTGGGGGCAAACCCAGGTTTTGCAAATGCAGAATTGGAGAAAATAGATGGTTTTCCCAAGACAGAGGGTTTAGTCACTTTGTACTCATTGGGTTGTCTTACAACAGGTTTCTTAACGCTAGGTTCCACAATTTTCCCACCCATCTTAGCAACGAATTTCTTCAACTCTGCAATCGCTATCTCCCTGTCTCGTAACTAAGCTTTCAAATCTATAATTTCCACTCTTTTCATTCATTTCTCGAAACATTTGGGAAAGTTTTTCTTGCAATTTATTATCATGTGGAAAACTTCCGATATCTTTTTGCAAAGCAAGTTCAAGAGTATGACAATGTTTTTGAAGGAAATCAGCTCTATGTTGAAGTAACTCAAAAGCCTTTTTATCAACATTTTCTTTGTGTTTCGATAGCTTAGTTTCAAGTCGTTCACACTCTTTGGTCTTAGCAAGATATTTACATGCAACATCAGAATATTCATCTATAGCAGCACACTATGTAACAGCAACACATAAAATATCTTTGGAGAGACATTCTTCTAAGAGTAGATCATATTCGTTTGAAAACTCTGATTTGTCAGTTTGAAGTTCATCAATTTCTTTTTCAAGAGACTCAACGAATTTCAAATCATCAAACATTTCTGACCGAATTAATCTTTCAAATTCAAGAGTATTTTCTTTTATTATCTTCGTATTCTGATTTAAAAGTTCTTTCACAAGCACAGTTATATCGTGAGGGATCTCTTTTTTTCATTTGTCATTTTCACGTTTTTGCCAATCTCTTTCAACGATTGATTGAACATTTCAGTGTGATATTTAAGAATACCAAGTGTCTTCCTACTCTTGCTTTTAGAGGCATCAAGAGGCAGATAATTAGTAAATTTAGAAACGTTAGTTTTCTTAGTGGCAAAAATTTTCTTCCATTGAATTCTTCTTTGTTTGCTTTCAAGAAACAATTCCTCACGAGACTTCTGTTTTTGTGGAGTGAAAAGACCATAAAGACTATTTTCATAAGCATAATTATATGGTTTCACAAAATCTTCATTGATCGGTGATCTACTCTCCTCGTCCCAAAGGGATGTCTCTTCACTATCAAGCCTACTAGGCAATCATGATCGGTCCATTCGGACTCATCAAGATATAAGAGGGGGTTCGCGGCTTGAGCTTGGTCGAGGTACTTAGGACTTTCAAGACTAGCTTTACACTTAAAGAACGACCGAGGTGCTCTCATTCTTATGGTTTGAATAGAGTCATGCGTTTTATAAACAATTTTCTTCAAAAATTCGACTTGTTCTTCTAGTTAACTTACTTTTTCAGTATCTTTGCCTTGTCTATTTTTGAAATCTTGTTTTAACTTTTCAACCTCTTGTTTCTTTTCCTCAAGAATTTTAGCAGAATCGGTGGTTTTCATTAATTGTACCCCACTATATTTATCTAAAAACAATATTATTTAAAATTAAAACTATTAAAAATTTAAACTATTCAAATATTCTATTTAATAAAAACTTATTTAAGTAAAGTTACTTTTACCCTATTTTAAAAATCTATTAAAACTATTTTACTTCTAAAATTGATTACATCTAATTTATTAAGAAAAACTAACTTTAATAAAATCTAATTATTTAAAAACTATTTAAACTTCTAAAATTAATAAAAACATTTTTTATATTTTTATTTTGAATTTATAAAAGTGAATTTAATAAAAATTCTAAATAAATTTTACTGAAATGAAAACTGATATTTAAACTATATAAAAGAAACATGCAGTCAACTTTAATGAAGGAATATTAATAAAAGAGACAGTAATATAACCTAAATTACCAGCTAGACAAGCTGGTTAGCACGTTGGGCTCTTATCCTTGAGGTCAAGGGTTCGAAACCAACAAGGGACATTATTTTGAGATTTAACTTTGGAAAACTAAAAATCAAAGTAGAGTCACAGGGGTGACTTTTTGTAGTAAATATTATGATGACTGATAAGTATATCAGTTGTGAACTATCAGATCAGTGAATCTGATAGCTTTTTGAAACTCAACAAAATATATTATGCAGCCAAATAAGCTTTAAAACCACAAGTAAAGAATACAAATCAGCAAATCATGGACTAACACAAGCTTATACAGACTTCAAACCCAAACAATCTAGCATACATTCACAATGAGCAAATTCAGCAAACTACACTTATCAGCAAAGCTAAATAATCTAAGCCATATATCAGCAAGTATAAATTATTCTCATCTGAACAATCAATCTTATAAAACCTAAATAAACAAGCAGGCATAAACTATAACCAAAACTCAGCAATTAAATATTTATATCAGCAAATATGAGACCAATATATAAGATATAAAACAGCTTAATACATACCAGACTTAAAGCAAACAATAATCTAATCAAACTTTGAGAAAATTTCACAATTCAACTATCAAATAACAAAGCAGTCATAGACAGTATCCAAAACTCAGTCCTACAGCTAAACATACAGCATGCTTGTGAAAAACTTAAAAACCTAATCTCATATATCAGATTCGAACCAAAACTTAAGACATATTATTCAAACAGTAAGCTCAAATCAAAACAGTGTCAGATTCATAAACATTAATCTTTAAAAACAAAGCAGATCCAATAACTCATAATAATATGAAAACCTAACCTCAAACGTGTATCTAAACAAATTAAAGGCAGATTAAATAAAAACTTATGAAATATAAAAAAGAGTTGAACCTTTTGGAGAAATCCTTTGAGAAGTAGCGCAGCGCTGAGCTGGCTAAATAAAACGGATCAACACCACCATCGAACCTCCTTACGAACCACCATCAACAGCCTCGAACCATGTACCAAATCTCGAGCCAGTATTTATCAAAAGTTAAACAGTAGGTTTAACTTTTTATCCCAAATCTTATTAAATCATTCCATAAAGCTATCGATAAGCTTAATTGAATAATTTTTTTGCAAATAATATCAAGATAGAAAAGAAGTAGAATACATGTAGTTTCAATTAACAGAAAATTAAAAGGAGACAGATTAGAATAAAACTCACTTTTTATTAATATCAAAAATTGAGTACAATACTGAAAAACAGAAATTACATAAATCCTATATCTAAATTGACATTATAACTTTAATTAAAAAATGGGATGCCTTATACTGAAAATACCAAGGGTATTTATAGGAGAACCCAAGGCTTGGGATGATGAGTTTGTTGAGCAGCATATTCCATCTGAGCCGTCCAATCGGTATCTTTTTCTTCTCTTTCTTCATTTTCTTGATCCAAGGGTGAGAAACTGATCATCTTTCACACGGATTGCCAAGGTTGCAATCCTTGCGTTTGTTGTGTTAATTTGATGCTGATGTGGCTCTTCATGATTGGATGATTGATTGGAATGAGGTGTTCCATCCAATCATAGGAGAGAAAAGGGGAGCCACGTCATATACACTCCTCCATCTTCTTGCTTCCAAAAATAATGGGGAATTAATTCCCAACTCGTGTGAATCACACGATTGAGATAAAACCCCCAATTTGTTTGAGTGATTTATGTTTTAGGGTTTGGAAAATAGTTACTGGTTATTTTTTTGGGCGAGGGAGGTAAGGGATGATACATTGTTTTCATCGAAACAATATGTGGTGTGTGTGTGAGTTACGAGAAAATCAATGTGCAAGGGTTGAATATTGTTTAATAAACGTTTGACCAAGTATATACTTCTTCCATCCGTTTCATTTTTTTTTCTTTTGTTGTTGATGGGTTTTTGACCCAATCACAATTACTCCATCCGTCTATATTCATTCCAACATGGGCTTGAAACCCATGTACTCCATTCGTTTCATATGTTTAATATTGCAAATGGGCTTTTGAAAGATTTTGGACTCAACCCATATAATATATAATCTACACATGGGATTTTGAGCCCAAATGCTCAAATGTGGGACCCATTAGGCCCATTAACCATTGATAAAATTAAATCCTCGAAAACGAACTTGTTTTTGGCTTCTCGATCTTTTTCTTCAAACTCGTGTCGGTTTTTGTTGATTTTCATGAAACGACAAACATGCAAATACAAGGCCATATTTATACATTATATGCATTTATTCATCGTTTTTAGATACAAATGATATGAGTAAAATCACTCATATCAAACTCCTCCTTTCTAAGCAATTGTCGTGTCCTCACGCAATGATAAAATAAAACACTAACTACACTCTTATTCAACTTTTTGACACTTTATTTTGCAAAGACATAATGCATTGCTTTCATTATTTGAAAAATAACTTTAAGGATCATAAAACTCAAATAGGTTCATCGTCCCCGACTTTTCACTTTTCCATGCCAAGTGTAAAAACAAGATCATTGTCAATCATAAGCCCCAAAATTAAACCAACTCATACAAGTAATTTGTGTTAAACTCAATCTCCTATTATTCCTAATTGTATCTCTAGATTTTATTTGTCATTCACCCAAAGGCTCATTTGACTTTATTTGATATTTATTAATCCAAAAATGAAGGCAAGAATGGTGTAAACTCAACACTCAAAACCTAACCTCGACTTCAAAAACCGTTGTCACTAAAGAAAGCCCACATCAAGGATAATTTAACACGATTTGAGGGATAAATCCCGGACCCGAAATTTGGCTAGTAGGACTACTTAAAAGCAACAATAAAAACCTCCAAAGTCAATTATGACTTTATTAATAGAGTTAGCAACAATCACATCATATCACCTTGTGGCTCTTTAAGATGCAATTGTGCTCCTTATTTAAAATCCACACCCGAAGGCTCCTTGGACATAAATAAGGGAATTGACATTCACCATCCCACCTTACGGCTCATGATGATGAAGAAATTTTTATTCAACACGTCCCCTCGCCATACACCCTAAGGCTCTAATGACAAGGTTAGTGCTACATGACTCCCACCCGAAGGCTCCTAGAGAACATGTTTTTATTTATTCTTCTTTATTAATATGATATTTATAGTAAGCCAAATTTCCGCAATCCCATGATAAAAAGTCCATGACGCTGACACCCTTAATGTGTTCTCACTTTAATTACAAGGGAAGAAAAAGGAGTTACGAGTTAAGATATCAAGCCTAGACCGCTAAAAACTTCATTTATTAAGCAATTACTATTCAAGCGTGAAAAATAAATACGAGGAGATTAAATCAAACACAAAAATACTTACACAAAGAAGAATTAATCTTAGAAACTTATGATTAAACTCTATCATCTCTTGTTCTCCATATTGTAAAATTTCAAAAATGTGAAATTAATGGATACTTAGCCTATTAAATCAAAGTTTTGGGTTTTCAAGTTATCTATAGCATCTTGCATCTTCTTATAGTTTTTCAAGTTTTAGAATTTTTATTTTAAAGTTCCCTTGATAAACGACTTTCTAGGATCAATTATAGGAACTTGCGAAAAGTGCTTGTTCTTAACCCGTATGAATTAATACTTTCGCGTATTAAAGCTCCCTATATAAAAGCCTAGCAAAACTTAATTCAAACACGTTAAGGAAAAGCTAAGGTAAAAACCGAGTCGAGTCAAAAACTATTTTTATTTTCACCAACAGAAAGCCTACATTTGTGTCAAAAGCACTTATTTTCTTTATTAAAAATTAAAAATAGCACTAAAAATTTAAAATTTTTATGAGAAACGAGAAAAAATTACGTTTGGACACGACAAAAGCAATTGCAAGCGATTATATCGATTGACTCCCCCATGCTAAAACCAAACCTTTTCCTCAATGTTTCTTAGCTCAAGAGTAACACCCCCTTGCTAAGACACGAAGAGTCTAATGCAAAATCCTAACATGGAAAGAGCACACAAATCTATAAGCCGTTTATTAATTATGCCTCAAGATAAAACGTTAGTCGATAAAAATCAAAGGATAGAGAGTGTGCCCCTTTTAGCAATCAAAGAATGGAAGATCAAGTGGACCGGTAAAAACCGAACACGAGAGTCTTCAATGATTAGGGTCATACCTAAGATTCACAACACAACAAAACACGAGCACGAGCTTAAAAGATCAAGCCTTATTAGTTGTTAGAAAATAGAAAGAAGATAGAATGTATGGGACTCCCCCACAAGGCACCTCGTTTTTTTTAACTGAGTCATGAGCTCGACTCGATCCCCGCATTCATTGGTCCTTAGGGAAAGTGGTAAAAACTGGCATAATGGAATAGATTCCAACATAAAGCACGATGCCGGGGTCAAAGATTACATCCTCGTAGTCAGATGACAAACGAAAGGATAAAACTCCAACACAAATCTCTAAAAAGAGATATTGGTCACAAATCACGATATGGATGTAGCATGCTCCCCGAGATAAACTCGCACAAAGATGATTAAAAAGTCTTTCAATTATTTCATCGGTGAAAGGCCGAGATTTCCCTAAATCAACGATTCTGGGGTCGAATACCTCGTTCTCGGGAGAGAAAGGAATGGACAACACGGTGTCGTCCCCCCATGCTAATCCAAGATCATATGAAGCATATGGTGTGTGGTAAAAGTCTCAACACTAGTTGTATCAACTTGCATGACTTTGTTGACCTTATCACTCTTATGAATGTGAACAAAGAGGTCATGGTACTCAAAATGAGTCGCATGAAAAACTCGCACATTAAGATCAAAGAGAGTGGGAAGGATAGTAGGAGTAAAGGTAATTTTTCCCTCCGGGTCAACATTATCATCATGACAAATCGGGTGATCAAACCAAGAATCTTCATCACTATCATTAGACTCTTCCTCAAATTCCGAAGGAATGTCTATATAATAAAACTCATCAACTTCCTTCAAGAGAAGTTCATCATCACAAAGGTTGTGAGATGTAGGAAGTATGATGCTCTCAAAATCCTCTTGAAACAATGGATTATTGTTCATTGAAGCTTCAAAGAGAGGATTTGAGTAAGTTACTAAAGTGTCATCAATCTTGTCATCACAAGAGATATCCGACAAAGTATAAAGTGTGTCACACTCGGATACAAGATCATCATTCTCATTAGAATGAAATTCATCAGAGAATTCCTCGAGAATGGTAGGTAAAACACGAGAAACACGCCCGATCTCGAGATCGGTAACGTCTTCACTTCCCCGTGGAAGTGGATCAACAAGTTCATCAGCGAACTTATCGAATGAATAGTCACTAACATCACTCGGTGTGAAGTTAGGAATCAAAGGCTCTTCAAATGAAGATTGTGCCTTAGGATCATCAATTTGATCCTTCGAAGAGAGTGAAAATGAGTCCATTTTCAATGATTTTTCAATTAAAGCAATATCACTCTCGGGATCAAAATTCTCACTATTAAACTCGCTAGCATCAAATGGAGCACTAAGGTATTCATCAATTTCCTTTTCAATCTTTGAACTATCATCCTCGTGTGGAGTGAGTGGAGATGAGGTAAGATTACAACATGATTCAACAAAACAAGCATCTTCCTTTGAATTTAACTTCTCTTCATCACAAAATGAGCCAAAATTGGCAAATCACCTTTGTAAAAGAGAAATTCCTTGTTTGTGTCACTTTCAATAGGTTTATCAAGTTCCACACTTTCCACTTTCTTAGGAACCAATCTTGGAATTTTTTTCGGTTTGAAAATCACATGTTTATCCCCATAAAACAATTTAAGCTCCTCTTCTTTCATATCAACTATAACATCAGCCGTGCACAAAAATGGTCGTCCTAAAATTATAGGCACACGAGGATTTGGCTCATAATCAATGATTGCAAAATCGGCAAGGTAAACGAACTCCCCCACTTTAACAATGACATTTTCCGCTATACCAACCGGACGGGTGGTGGTACCATTAGCGAGCTCAATGATCATTCGAGTAGGCATAAGTCGTACATAGTCAAAAGTCTTCCAAATGGCTAAGGGCATTACGTTAATACTAGCTCCTAGATCGGCTAGAGCTTTGTATTCCCCAAGTTCATCAAAAATACAAGGTATCAAGAATTGACCCGGATCATTATGTTTCTTGGGAAAGAAATCAAGGAAATCCGAGGTACTAATCACATTTAAAGTCGCCTTGGCGACATTAAGAAAAGTTTCTTTAGGTGGAACATAAAGCTCAATCTTTCTTTCTAAATTATCATAAGCGGTGATAGCCTTAAACTCTCCCCTCGGGTTTAGAATGGTATTACTAGGTAAGCAACCCAAAGAAGCAGATGGTTTGGACATAAAAGATTAAAACATCGAAAGCAATTTGTTTTGATGTTGTTCCATACTTTGTTGCATACGGTTTTGAGTTTGCTCTATTTTTTGCTCAATTATTTGTTCAATTCTTTGTTGGTTAAGCTCAATCTTATTGTTTTGCCCTTTAATCGTATTTTGAAACTCATTTTTCAAAGTTGCCATTTGTCCTTGAATGTTGTTTTGAAAAGCTTTCAAATTTGCCTCATTCGTTTTAATGTAGCTTGACAAATCATTTTGATTATTGCTTTGAAAACCTTGATTGTTTTGATTAGCATTAAACCCATTTCCTTGATTGTAATTCCCTTGGTTACCACAGTTAAAATTATTCCCATTGTTCCCATTGTTCTACCTATTTTGAACCGGTGGAAAACCCGGTGGAGCAACATGATTTTGACGAGGAACTTGACCGTTGGAGCCATAAGTTCCCGTTGCGACAAAAGCACTAGCTTGATCAAACCCCGTGGTTGAACAAGCATAATTAAGATGTGCTCCACCACATGATACGCAAACATTCTCAACCATATTAATCGATCCATGAGGATTCTTCCTAAGCTCATTCAAAATCGTGTCAATCTTAGAGTCCAATCTAGCAATCTCGGGATTAAATGAATTCACATTGGAAACTCCCGGTGTGTTTCGTGAATATTGTGCTCTAGACTTATTCTAAATTATACCCCACGCGTCTCTCGGAGTTTTTCTTAAAAGATTACCACCCGCGGCGACATTTAAAGAATCTTGTTCAATCATATTAAGCCCATTATAAAAAGTATTGATTTGGTGCAATTCCGAGAAACCGTGGTGTGGACATTGTCTTAACATATCTTTAAACCTTTCCCAAGCAACCCCAAACGATTCATGCACTTTTTGTTCAAATCTAGTGATCTCGTTCTTAAAGTGTGTTGTTTTGGATGGTGGAAAGAAATAATTCATGAACTTAGACACTAAATCATCCCATGTCAAAATCGAACCCGGTGGTTCTTTCTCATACCAAATCTTAGCGTTACCCTCGAGCGAGTACGGAAAAAGCATGAGCTTAATCGCGTCATTCGGCACATCTCTAAACTTGAGAGTCGAGGTAATTCGAAGAAAATTCCGAATGTGAGAATGCGGGTTATCGGTCTCATTGCCAGGAAATTGGTCGGCATGAATGAGCGATAAAAGACCCGTCTTAATCTCAAAATGATCCGCCAAAATAGCCGGCACAACGATTGCTTCCCCATACCCTTCGGTGGGTGCACGGAGCAATTCCTCCATTGTTTGGTTATCGGCCATCTCTACAACAATAGGTGGAAGCTCGGGTTCCACTATTCGTTGTTGACGATTTCTATTTCTACGAGGAATATTTTCAAGCCTATTAAAATCAATCACAAGTCGAGAAGAACGTAATTGCATAAACCAAAGTAACGAGAATTTTAGAGGGTTAAAGAAAATAAATTAGACAAGATGAAGATTATTTTTGGTATTTTTATTTGGTATTGCTCAATAAAAAATGATCGATAAAAAACAAGGAATAAGGATAACTACTATGGAAGTAAATTACCCTCGGTCGACTTTGAAACGATAGGTGAAAACCTAAACGTCTCGAGGTTCAATAAGTAAACTACAAAAATAAGATTTAATACTACTTGAGTTGGCAAACCAATAATCGGTCGTCCCTCTCAATATACGCACAAGCAAGCGGGGAAACGAGGTGGCACAAAGCACATAAAAACCTTTTCCCTTAGACGGCCTTTTATAGCACGTCGCCTTATACCCACCTTATAGTTTGTATAAATCGAGTTCAAACTTCTTATTAGTATTTATCTATTTTGCCTTTTTTTTCGTTTTGGATTCGAATACAATAGCTAGGTGATGAAATCCCAACAAAGGCCTTATTTGAAAGTAGGTAAATTTATTGTTCTACGTAATACAATATAGTAATCACAAAAAACACGAAAACCGATATACTATATAATACAAAAAATAACAAAACTTTCCGAGGACGGAAAGGGTCTTCAAATCAACGATCAATAAATCTCCACAAAGACGAATCGTACACAAGATCCCCGGCAGCGGCGCCAAAATTTTGATGTTGATGTAGAGTGTATATTAGTTGTGATAATTAGATACGTTATAGGGTAAATTAGAGAATTACCTTTAGGAAAAAGTAATAGACTAAATCACCAAAGACGGATTCAATTAAACAGTTGGTGAACCAAGTTCGTTGTACACGAAGAGCTAGTGAATTTGAGACGTTTTGTTTCGATTTGGACAATTGATTCGAATTGGTTTTTGGTTTTTTAAAACTAAAGTTATTTCTACCAATTTTAAATTAATTAATCCTAAGTGCATGATTCGTACCCCACTATATTTATCTAAAAACAATATTATTTAAAACTAAAACTATTAAAAATTTAAACTATTCAAATATTCTATTTAATAAAAACTTATTTAAGTAAAGTTACTTTTACCCTATTTTAAAAATCAATTAAAACTATTTTACTTCTAAAAATTGATTACATCTAATTTATTAAGAAAAACTAACTTTAATAAAATCTGATTATTTAAAAACTATTTAAACTTCTAAAATTAATAAAAACATTTTTTATATTATTATTTTGAATTTATAAAAGTGAATTTAATAAAAATTCTAAATAAATTTTACTAAAATGAAAACTGATATTTAAACTATATTAAAGAAACAGGCAGTCAACTTTAATGAAGGAATATTAATAAAAGAGACAGTAATAAAACCAAAATTACCTGCTAGACAAGCTGGTTAGCACATTGGGCTCTTATCCTTGAGGTCAAGGGTTTGAAACCAACAAGGGACATTATTTTGAGATTTAACTTTGGAAAACTAAAAATCAAAGTAGAGTCACAGGGGTGACTTTTTGTAGTGAATATTATGATGATTGATAAGTATATCAGTTGTGAATTATCAGATCAGTGAATCTGATAGCTTTTTGAAACTCAACAAAATATATTATGTAGCCAAATAAGCTGCTATAAAACCACAAGTAAAGAATACAAATTAGCAAATCATGGACTAACACAAGCTTATACAGACTTCAAACCCAAACAATCTAGCATACATTTACAATGAGAAAATTAAGCAAACTACACTTATCAGCAAAGCTAAATAATCTAAGCCATATATCAGCAAGTATAAATTATTCTCATCTGAACAATCAATCTTATAAAACCTAAATAAACAAGCAGACATAAACTATAACCAAAACTCAGCAATTAAATATTTATATCAGCAAATATGAGACCAATATATAAGATATAAAACAGCTTAATACATACCAGACTTAAAGCAAACAATAATCTAATCAAACTTTGAGAAAATTTCACAATTCAACTATCAAATAACAAAGCAGTCATAGACAATATCCAAAACTCAGTCCTACAGCTAAACACAGCATGCTTGTGAAAAACTTAAAAACCCAATCTCATATATCAGATTTGAACCAAAACTTTTATTCAAATAGTAAGCTCAAATCAAAACAGTGTCAGATTCATAAACATTAATCTCTAAAAACAAAGCAGATCCAATAACTCATAATAAACCGGATCAACACCACCATCGAACCTCCTTACGAACCACCATCAACAGCCTCGAACCATGTACCAAATCTCGAGCTAGTATTTATCAAAAGTTAAACAGTGGTTTTAACATTTTATCCCAAATCTTATTAAAGCATTCCATAAAGCTATCGATAAGCTTAATTGAATAATTTTTTTGCAAATAATATCAAGATAGAAAAGAAGTAGAATACATGTAGTTCCAATTAACAAAAAAATAAAAGGAGACAGATTAGAATAAAACTCACTTTTTATTAATATCAAAAATTTAGTACAATAGTGAAAAACAGAAATTACATAAATCCTATATCTAAATTGACATTATAACTTTAATTAAAAAATGGGATGCCTTATACTGAAAATACCAAGGGTATTTATAGGAGAACCCAAGGCTTGGGATGATGAGTTTGTTGAGCAGCATATTCTATCTAGGCCGTCCAATCGGTATCTTTTTCTTCTCTTTCTTCATTTTCTTGATCCAAGGGTGAGAAACTGATCATCTTTCACACGGATTGCCAAGGTGGCAATCCTTGTGTTTGTTGTGTTAGTTTGATGCTAATGTGGCTCTTCATGATTGGATGATTGATAGGAATGAGGTGTTCCATCCAATCATATGAGAGAAAAGGGGAGCCACGTCATATACACTCCTCCATCTTCTTGCTTCCGAAAATAATGGGGAATTAATTCCCAACTCGTGTGAATCACACGAGTGAGATAAAACCCCCAATTTATTTGAGTGATTTATGTTTTAGGGTTTGGAAAATAGTTACTGGTTATTTTTTGGGTGAGGGAGGTAAGGGATGATACATTGTTTTCATCGAAACAATATGTGGTGTGTGTGTGAGTTACGAGAAAATCAATGTGCAAGTGTTGAATATTGTTTAATAAACGTTTGACCAAGTATATATTTCTTCCATCCATTTCATTTTTTTTCTTTTGTTGTTGATGGGCTTTTGACCCAATCACAATTACTTCATCCATCTATATTCATTCCAACATGGGCTTGAAACCCATGTACTCCATTCGTTTCATATGTTTAATATTGCAAATGGGCTTTTGAAAGATTTTGGACTCAACCCATATAATGTATAATCTACAAATGGGCTTTTGAGCCCAAATGCTCAAATGTGGGACCCACTAGGCCCATTAACCATTGATAAAATTAAATCCTCGAAAACGAACTTGTTTTTGGCTTCTCGATCTTTTTCTTCAAACTCGTTTCGGTTTTTGTTGATTTTTGCAAACTTCGGTACCTACACACATGAAATGACAAACATGCAAATACAAGGCCATATTTATACATTATATGCATTTATTCATCGTTTTTAGATACAAATGATATGAGTAAAATCACTCATATAATTCATCACTTAATAAAACATTAAATTGACATTTTTCTTTAGTTAACAAAGCAAGAGCTTCGTTGTATTTATTTTCAAAATCGTCCTTTTTAAGTTTTTAAACGACCTTTGTACCCCTCAAGCTCTTTGTCTCTTTGAAGAAGCTGAGCCCTATAACTATCAATGGTCTCACTAGATTTTATAAGAGCGGCTTTGCTTTCTTTAGAGTTTTGAGTGAGCGCTGCGTTTGCCTTCTTTAATTGCTTTTGACTCTTTCTAGTTTCATTGACATCTTTTTGTAAACTATCAATTAAATTAGCAAGTACAACACGCTCCTCATTCGCATGTTGATCATCCTCAAACTCATTCTTGCACATGTCTGATGAATCAAATGTGGTATTGCTATCAACCGTTTCCATCACACATGTGTCAGTAATTGTTGTTGGTAGATCACTATGCTCATGTGTATCACCAAACACATTATATTCATCATCATGTTGTACCTTATCAATTGGCTTGGTATCAAAGATAGGACCATTGTCATCTTCAGTGACGTTAAGGACCTCATGAATCTTTGCCATGTATGAATAAAGTGCCTCGATTTCTTGGTCGGAGATTTCATCGTCTGTGTCGTCAAGCATCTATCCTTCCTTAGTTGATAACTTGATCCCAGCTTCCATCTTCTTGCATAGCATCATCTTTTCCTTATGATAACCGTAATATTTAACCCTCTTAGGCTGTCGGGATTCCCTAGCCAAATGCTCAAAACCTCTGCAGTTAAAACACTGAATCCCACTTTGTTGCACAACTTGAGTACCAACAGTTTCCCTATTCCCAACAACAGTAGCAACCCTCTGATTATCATACTTAGCGGGTTGTCGATCATACTTTGGAGGACTCTCAATACTCCTTCGTGTGTCATTCCTTGGAGGACTTTGAGCAAAGTTGTTCCTCGTGTTTGATGATGTTCTGAGGTTGTTCTTGGTGGGTTTGTAGATTTTCTTGTATTTCGTCATAATGAAAGCCATTTGTTGCTTGAATTCCCTATCCTTTTGAGCTTGTTCTTCATCACTGTCTTCTTTGGATGATTGCTCAAGTGTTGGTGATGGTGCTCTTGCAACTTCATTGCCTTGTGATCTTGTTGGAGCATGTGACTTAGAGACAATGGATGATCGTGGTGATGATGATTGAGTAGAGTAGGTCTTTTGAGCACGAGAACGATAATCTGGGCAATGTTGAGTGGTAGACACCAAAGCAAGTGGATTTGCAACCTTTGCAACCCTTTCAACTCAAAGTTCGTTTGCCTCATTCTGAAAATGTTTCAAAATGTCAAAGAGCGTGTGGTATGAAACTTCGTCTAACTTATGTTGTTGTTTCACCAAGGTGAGAAACCGTGTCCACTCTCGTTGAAGTTGCTGTAGAAATTTGGCATTGACTTGCATGGTAGAGACTTGCAAGTTGTTTCGTATCATGTCATTCATCATTTTGTAGAAACGGGAGTAATATGAATCAATTGATTCCCCATCCTTTGAAGTAAACTTGCCAAAGTTCCAAAAAAGGTTTGTTTTCACATCTTTTTTGTTGATTGATTCACCTTGTTGCAATCGGACCGTACCCAGGAACTTCTCCACAAAGTTAATTAGAAGCTTGAGATTCCCCGTCATGTGCTTCGTGCATCCGGAATCCAATATGAAGAAAATTATTTCGATCACCTGCAGAAGAATTAGAACGCGATGGAGTATTTGCTAAATTGGATTCCATGTTAGTTGTGATTTCCGATTCATTAGTTTCCCTAGTTTCAGCACTTAAAGGCACACTAACGCTCGTTGTCACGTCTTCTTTCTTAAACTTAGGCATCCATTTATATCCTGGAGGACATTGATTAGCAAACCACCATTTCCAAAACTTGCTAGCAGACTCATATAATTCCCTAATTCTGCTTCTTGGGTTCTTAGTGGTGGTGTCTAATGCGATAATTTTCTTAGGGGGAATGGTTCACTTTGCGTTTAGGTTTACTAGCACAAATAGGCATCATAATTTGCTTCTTAGTTCTAGTATCTACGCCTTTGACATTATTCGAAACACACATAGCATGATTAGCATTAGCACATTTTCCACATTTCACACAAACAAACTTAACTTTCAAAGCATTCATCATTCAAATCGTCATTACATGCGATTACATGCGTTTTATTATTAGAAACATTAAAATTCCTAGGGTGGTCTTCTACATTCTTCATCTTCCCTTGACTCTTGCTTTGCCAAACTTTTTCATTCATTTGAGTGCTCTTAAGCTGAGGTCGGCAAACACTAGCAGTGCGGACTACTCCTGTAGTAAAAGACACACGTTATTAGTGTTTCTAGAAGTCTGAGGTGATTGACTTTCTTTGTTGTGTGTGGGTGTAGTGGCCAATCTATACATCCCTGGTTTGATCACATTTGTGTTCTTATTGCTTTGTGGTCGAATATCTGTTTTGGGAGTAATTTGTGGTAACCTATCCTTCCCAACAGTCTTGGGGGCAAACCCAGGTTTTGCAAATGAATAATTGGAGAAAATAGATGGTTTTCCCAAGATAGAGGGTTTAGTCACTTTGTACGCATTGGGTTGTCTTACAATAGGTTTCTTAACGCTAGGTTCCATAATTTTCCCACCCATCTTAGCAACGAGTTTCTTCAACTCTGCAATCGCTATCTCCCTGTCTCGTAACTGAGCTTTCAAATCTGTAATTTTCGTACTCTTTTCATTCATTTCTCGAAACATTTAGGAAAGTTTTTCTTACAATTTATTATCATGTGGAAAACTTCTGATATCTTTTTGCAAAGCAAGTTCAAGAGTATGACAATGTTTTTGAAGGAAATCAGTTATGTGTTGAAGTAACTCAAATGCCTTTTTATCAACATTTTCTTTGTGTTTCGATAGCTTAGTTTCAAGACGTTCACACTCTTTGGTCTTAGCAAGATATTTACATGCAACATCAGAATATTCATCTATAGCAGCACACTATGTAACAGCAACACATAAAATATCTTTGGAGAGACATTCTTCTAAGAATAGATCATATTCGTTTGAAAACTTTGATTTGTCAGTTTGAAGTTCATCAATTTATTTTTCAAGAGACTCAACTTAGTTCAAATCGTCAAACGTTTCTGACCGAATTAATCTTTCAAATTAAAGAGCATTTTCTTTTATTATCTTCGTATTCAGAATTAAAAGTTCTTTCACAAGCACAGTTATATCGTGAGGGATCTCTTTTTTCCATTTGTCATTTTCACGTTTTTGCCAATCTCTTTCAACGATTGATTGAACATTTCAATGTGATGTTTAAGAATACCAAGTGTCTTCCTACTCTTGCTTTTAGAGGCATCAAGAGGCAGATAATTAGTAAATATAGAAACGTTAGTTTTCTTAGTGGCAAAAATTTTCTTCCATTGAATTCTTCTTTGTTTGCTTTCAAGAAACAATTACTCACGAGACTTCTGTTTTTGTGGAGTGAAAAGACCATAAAGACTGTTTTCATAAGCATAATTATATGGTTTCACAAGATCTTTATTGACCGGTGATCTACTTTCCTCGTCCCAAAGGGATGTCTCTTCACTATCAAGCCTACAGGGCAATCATGATCAGTCCATTCGGACTCATCAAGATATAAGTGGAGGTTCGCAGCTTGATCTTGGTCGAGGTACTTAGGACTTTCAGGACTAGCTTTACCCTTAAAAAACGACCTAGGTGCTCTCATTCTTATGGTTGAATAGAGTCATGCGTTTTATAAACAGTTTTCTTCAAAAATTCGACTTGTTCTTCTAGTTCCGTTACTTTTTCAGTATCTTTGCCTTGTCTATTTTTGAAATCTTGATTTAACTTTTCAACCTCTTGTTTCTATTCCTCAAGAATTTAATTAGAATCGGTGGTTTTCATAGAAAGCCTCAGTTCAAGTTCGTTTACTTTTGTTGTGGCAAGGTACATTTTTTGACGTTCATCACTTAATAAAACATTAAATTGATGTTTTTATTTATTTAACAAAGCAAGAGCTTCGTTGTATTTATTTTCAAAATCGTCTTTTTAACGTTAATTAAACGACCTTTGTACCCCTCAAGCTCTTTGTCTCTTTGAAGAAGTTGAGCCCTATAACTATCAATGGTCTCACTAGATTTTATAAGAGCGGCTTTGCTTTCTTCAGAGTGTTGAGTGAGTGTTGCGTTTGCCTTCTTTAATTGCTTTTGACTCTTTCTAGTTTCATTGACATCTTTTTGTAAACGAGCAATTAAATTAGCAAAGCGCGACACGCTCCTCATCATCATACTCATTTGCATGTTGATCATCCTCAAACTCTTTATTGCACATGTCTGATGAATCAGGTGTGGTATTGCTATCAACCGTTTCCATCATACATGTGTCAGTAATTGTTGTTGGTAGATCACTATGCTCATGTGTATCACCAAACACATTATATTCATCATCATGTTGTACCTTATCAATTGGCTTGGTATCAAAGATAGGGCCATTTTCATCTTCAGTGACGTTAAGGACCTCATGAATCTTTGCCATGTATGAATAATGTGCCTCGAGTTCTTGGTCGGAGATTTCATCGTCTGTGTCGTCAAGCATTTCTCCTTCCTCAGTTGATAACTTGATCCCAGCTTCCATCTTCTTGCATAGCATCATCTTTTCATTATGATAACCATAATCTTTAACCCTCTTAGGAGGCATTCCCTAGCCAAATGCCCAAAACCTCTGCAGTTAAAACACTGAATCCCACTTTGTTGCACAACTTGAGTAACAACAGTTTCCCTATTTCCAACAACAGTAGCAACCCTCTGATTATCATACTTAGCGGGTTGTCGATCATACTTTGAAGGACTCTCAGCATGCCTTTGTGTGAGGACTTTGAGCAAATTTGTTCCTCGTGTTTTATGATGTTCTGAGTTTGTTCTTGGTTCTTGTATTTCTTCATAATGAAAGCCATTTGTTGCTTGAATTCCCTATCCTATTGAGCTTGTTCTTCATCACTGTCTTTTTCGGATGATTGCTCAAGTGTTGGTGATGGTGCTCTTGCAACTTCTTTGCCTCGTGATCTTGTTGGAGCATGTGACTTAGAGACAATGGATGATCGTGGTGATGATGATTGAGTAGAGTAGGTCTTTGGAGCACGAGAACGATAATTTGGGTAATGTTGAGTGGTAGACACCAAAGCAAGTATATTTACAACCTTTGCAACCCTTTCAGCTCGAAGTTCGTTTGCCTCATTCAAAAAATGTTTCAAAATGTCAAAGAGCCTGTGATATGAAACTTCGTCTAACTTTTGTTGTTGTTTCACCAAGGTGACAAACTATGTCCACTCTGGTTGAAGTTGCTGTAGAAATTTGAAATTGACTTGCATGGTGGAGACTTGCAAGTTGTTTCGTGTCATGTCATTCATCATTTTGTAGAAACAGGAGTAATATGAATCAATTGATTCCTCATCCTTTGAAGTAAACTTGCCAATGTTCCAAAACAGGTTTGTTTTCACATCTTGTTTGTTGAGTGATTCACCTTGTTGCAATCGTTCAATAGCCGTCTACATTTCTTTAGCAGTAGGGCATGTATCAACCGTGGAATAAATGTCATCTCCAATGCCACTGAAAATTAAGTAAAAATGCTTCCTTCTCTGCATCAAACCAAACATGGTTCTCTAGTGTGAGGTTGTTTCTCTTTTCATCACGTTTACATGCGGGTACTTCGTCAATTGTGTCTGTGGCTGGTACTGTAGGAACTTGTACCTTTGAAAATTTATAGGGTCCATCAAAAATGCATTGCCTTAAAGCATCACCGTTAGATTTTGTGTCAAGATAACCTAGAAAACGGGATTGCCATTGATCATATCGACTAGTCACAAGCATTGGTGGTCTTTTTTGTTACCCGCCACCATGATGTTGTTGTTTTTCACACGGTACTCTGCAGTAGAATTCATCTCGATAATCTCTAAAATGTTGAAATGAATACGGATCTTAAGTAGATGTTATAGTGATTTTTGTTAAAGAGAAAAGTTGTTTAAATCCCCTAACAAAGTGTTCACGAGAAACCGAAAATTCCAAGACCAAAAAACTCACAACGTTTTTTATAAAATCTCGGAAAATTTGTAAAATCTCGCAAAAGATCTCACAATATTTCAATTAACAAGATCTCGCAATAACCCTATAGCAGATTTCGCAATATCCCAGTCCAAACAATCTCGCAATACTTGAACACTACAACTTTTCACAATAACCTAATACTTTCTGCAATAATCAATAATGCAATACTTTCCGCATTAATGCAACACTTTCCACAATAATCCAATACTTTCCGCAATAATATTTTTTCACAATAATCAGTTTTCGCAATAATCACTTTTCGCAATAATCACATTTCGCAATAATCACTTTTCGACATAACCACTTTTCGCAATAATCAAAACCCTAGATATTGTGAAATGCAAGATTTCGCAATAATTCCTAAACCCTAGATATTGCGAAATCTATTAAGGAAAGATTTTGCAATAAGCTGAAAAATCCGCAAAAAAAATCAAGAAAAACGAGATTTTTCCCAAAAAATCGTGTTTTTAACCAAAACAACTAACCCAAATCCCTACCACAACTATGTAGGAGATTTCTATGAAGATATAGAGCACAAAAAACACAAAAAATTGAAACGTGATGTTTATGATGTTAAAAACACACGAATAAAATTCAATAACCAAAACCAATCACGAATCTACCCGTGGCTATTGATGCCAATTGTTGTCCCATATTTTGTGATGAGTCTACACGATTATAGAAGAAAAAATAGATGAAAGTAGATAAATTCTAAAGAGAGAAAGTAGAGAGAGAAAAGAGAGAGAATGGTTGGAAACTTGGGGAATATTAGATTAAGAGAGAACATGAAATGGTAACCAACACCCTCCTAACATGCTAGGAGGGTAGTATTTATAGCCAAGCATACATGTTGCTTATGGGCTATATGATAATGGGTCGGGCTTGTCTTTGGCTTTAAATAGCTTAAGTTCAAGCCTGTGAATCCCGATTATCCTTCTATCTATTATAATGTTCTAAGAATAATACATAATAATCCAATGATCGAACATTCTTGTTTGACTCAATATTTTAAGGCTAACACCACCTATCCGCGAAGTAGAATTTAGCATTGAGCTCATCCCAGGAGCTCAACCAATCTCTAAGGCTCCTTACCAATGAGTTAAAAGACCAGTTGCAGGAGTTACTGGAGCGAGGTTTCATCCGTCCGAGTGTATCACCATGGGGTGCACTGGTACTTTTCTTCAAGAAGAAGGACGGAAGCATGCGTTTATGCATTGACTATAGTGAACTGAATAAGATCACGATTAAGAACCGTTATCCATTGCTATGTATCGATGATCTGTTTGACCAACTGCAAGGTGCCAAACACTTCTCCAATATTGATCTACGACCCGGTTATCATCAGCTGCGAGTGAAGGAGCGGGATATTCTTAAGACCGCTTTCCGCACAAGATATGGACACTATGAGTTCGTAGTCATGCCTTTTGGGCTCACTAATGCTCCAGCGGTATTCATGGACTTAATGAACCTCGTCTTTCATGAGTTTCTGGATAAATTTGTCATCGTGTTCATCGACGACATTCTCATCTTCTCTAAATCTACGGAAGAACATGAATAAAATCTTCGCACTGTGCTATAGATTCTTCGCCAGAAGCAATTTTATGCCAAATTTTCTAAGTGTGAATTCTGGTTAAACAAGGTGGCATTTCTGGGCCACATTGTCTCCGCGGAAGGGATCACTATGGATCCTGCGAAGGTTGAAGCTATCACTAAATGGCCAAGACCGACGTCTACAACTGAGGTTCGTAGTTTTCTGAGCTTAGCTGGTTATTATCGCAGATTCGTGGAGAATTTTTCAAGGCTAGCCTTTCCTTTGACCAAGTTGATGCGTAAGGGAGAGAAATTCGTTTGGAATGATGAGCGGGAGAAGAGCTTTGAAGAACTCAATCAGTGGTTTGTATCTGCACCTATTCTTACTCTCCCATCTAGCACAGGTGGATTTCAGATCTACAACGATGCTTCGGGTATAGGACTTGGATGTGTACTCATGAAACATGGTAAAATGATTGCATATGCATAACGTCAGCTTAAGCCTTATGAGGAGAATTATCCTACCCATGATATGGAATTAGCAGCAGTGGTGTTTGCACTCAAAATCTGGACACATTATCTATATAGTGAATCATGTGACATCTTCACTGATCACAAGAGTCTCAAGTACATATTCACTTAGTAAGAGCTAAACATGAGGTAGAGAATATGATGGAACTACTCAAGGACTATGACATCAATCTTCAGTACAATCCCGGTAAGGTGAATGTAGTAGCAGATGCTCTCAGCAGGAAGTCAGGCATGATTGCCGGTATCAAGATAGAAGAAGAAATCATACGTGACCTAGAGCGATTAGACATTGAGTTTTTAGTACGTGGACAGAATGGGTACTGGGATAATCTGAGAATTGATCCGGACTTAATCTCTCGGATCAAGGCAACTCAGAAGGATGATGGTGAGATTTGGGCTATTATTCAGAATCTTGATCGGTAAACAGAATTTCGTGTAGACGAAGATGGCATCGTATGGCAGGGAACCAAGCTATGTGTTCCGGATGATCAGACACTTAGAGAAGTGATTGGGTTTGGGCTATACGTAAAAATAGACGCGAATTAAGTAAGTACAAATCGGCCTACCAAAAAACGAATTATATCACGAAAGCGACCCGAGATCGTTGTTCGACGAGGAAATTGTGAATCTGAGATTCTCGATTCGATGTTGGATTCGTGATCGAAGAAAGTCGTTGGTTAAATGCAATAAAAGACTGAAACGTAAAATGAACTCAAACGTAAATTAACGAAAATCACACAAATAGAGAAAATGACGAAAATTACGAAAATTAAAATTTTTGAAATCTTAACTAAAAATAAACTTATTAAACTTAAAAAAAATAAAAACTATTTTGAAAATAAAAATGGGCTAAAAACCCAAATGTACGAATTTTGAACGAAAAACGTTATCGGGCCAAAAAGCCCAATACGTAAAATATTTAAAGAGAGACGCTAAAATTTTATGAGGAATACTTTTTTGTATATATAAAACTACAGCAAAAACAATTTTTGAAAATAAGCTAAAATAGGCATTTTACGAAAACATAATACGACAAAATAATTGTGTTTAAGCAAAACACAACTATAAGACTCCAAATTTGACACACTAGCGGGAAATAAGATAAAAAGATTGTAGAGAGAAAGAAAAACGCAATAAGCTCACTAAATAAGCGTACACGACCCAAGAAGCACTTTCTATAAAACTTAATAAAACGATATGCTAGTAAAATTCAAACAACAAGGAACCAAGTTATGAGGATACAAAGATAGAACAAAAATAATAAGTGTGCAACGATAAGCTGAAGTTGTGCATGTTTGGAATAGATAAAACGGATGAATAAGCAATCTACAGGCTGAATTGAAGACAATAAGACATAAACAACATAGTATAAAAGAAAAATAAAGCGAAGATTAAACAAAAAGGCCTGCGAGATCAGTTGGTAATATGGTGGGGTGTTGTGTCTGTTACTGTCCATAGGTCTGGGGTAACCCTTTACCAAAAGAATACTGTCCACAGGTCTGGGGTTCAATTCCCACAAGCAGACACTTTTTTCCTCTTATTATTATTTTGTATTTGGCTTTGATGGAACAGTGAGCAATATTGGCAGTTGCCCAATATGCTATAAAAAATAATAATCAGCAACAATAACACACAGAAAATACAAATTGTGAATATGAACATAAGCTTTTCTAAAGAGATAAGCACACAAGTAGTTCGCTTATGGCTTATATAACATTAATAAGCAGTATTCCATAAATAAGACACAAATTAAACACACATAAATCAAGAGCAAGCAAGTCAAAAAGAAAACAAAAATAAAAAAAATAATAATAAAACCACCAGCAACAACTTAGTTGTATATGTGCACCTAGGGGATTATTAGGCCAATTACAGCAGCTTTTAGCTTATTCAATAAGCAATACTAATTCACAAAACTTATTGCAGACCAAGTACAACCTATAAACTACTTAAGCTTCAAATTTAAGACCTTAAATCAACAAAATCAAACCCAAATCCTTGCTGATTTTTTTTGGACAGAAAATAGGACTTTTTTGAACTTTGGAGAGCACCAACTTTTGATCATATGACTTCCAAACCACCAACCAATTACTAAAACTTATAGAGAGCATAAAAGTGAACTTGTAACAATAATAAACTCATAAATTCAACAAGTTTTGATCCAATTTTCCTCAATTGCAGAAAATTACTAATACTCAGATTTTACACCGAGTATAAAATCTTATCGTCCGAATCTTTTCGAATTGACTATTGGTTCAAAGTGTGACTCAATTGTTCTTGGTGGAAATAATAAATGGTTTGGTTGATTATCTATTTTAAACTAAAAGCAAATAAATGTGAATGTCGTTGAGTAAAGAAAAAAAACTTTAAAGATTAAACTAAAATGACGAGTTAAAAATAAATGCTTGAAAACTTAAAGACAAAACTAGAAAATTACTTGAACACTTGATAAATCTAAAACTTGGAAACTTTGTAAAAACAAGAAATTTAACACAAATCGGAATATTGGTCGGAAAGTGGTCGGAATACACCCTGGTCGGAATGCAGGTACAATCGGAATATGGGAAACAAGGGTGATCGGAATGAGGCCAAACTAATGCAATCGGAATATATCAAAAACAAGCAATTGGAATATATGAACTTGAGTCAAATCGGAATGTTTAGCAAACCCCCCAATCGGAATCTCAACAAACCCCACCGTCGGAATATCTAAACCCTAATCCGATCAATACGATCGGAATAATGGCTGCAAATCGGAAAGCACAAACCCTAATCCGATCTTGATGATCGGAATACTAAGGTGATCAAATCGGAATACAAAGAGCCAATCGGAAAGCCCAATCGGAAAAGGGTTTACCCTTTTCCGATTAATATGTGATTCGAAAATAAGCAAAGTAATAAGCTATTTTGATAAGCTAATCACCAAAACTTGAACAAATCTAAAGTGAAACGGACTAAATAAGCACAAATAACAACTTATCCAACTTAAAATAAGCAATCTTTTAAATCAAACCATAAAAAGATGAACTTTTTAAGAAAACTTTTAAAAAGTAAATAAGCTAAACATATAAATAAGCCAATAAGCACAAAGATCTTAAAGCTTATTCGTATGAAAACTTAAATAGGAATAAAAAGATTAACTTTCAAGCACGAAAACATTAAGAACAACACGGATCAAATGTAATTCGCACCAAAAGTAAACTAAAATCAAAGAAAGGTATAAAGAGATGAAAGATTAAAAGCTTAACTTGAACTTGATTAATGAAATCCAAATACAAAAGGCTTAATCTTGAAAGATTAAAAGAAAGAAAAGATGAAAACTTAGTGAGAGAAAGTTGAGAACTTTCTCTCTCTAAAAACTAGAAAAAATGAAAAATGAAACTAACTACTAAAAACTAACCAACCCTCGTAATGTGTATTAGGAGGGTATTTATAGGGAAAATGGGGATGAGTGCATGTGTTGCTTCTTCTTTCTTTCTTTCTTCACGTCTTCTCGACTCGATTTAATTCTTTGTCTTTTCTCGACGTTGTCTCGGGATTTGTCGATGTATATTGAAATAGTCTTGTAATTTTCTTCTTCAATTAGACTTGAGTTCTTCGACTTCATTAAACTTCCGTTTTTAGACTTGTTCTTCGATAAATCTTCAGAATAGGTCTTGGACTTCCGTTCTTTTTGCACTCTTGATCTTTTGACTTCGTCTTTTCTCGTTTTCTTCGATATAAGCCCGTGAAAGCCCGTGTATTCTTCCTTTTTCATCTTTTGGTCCTAAAACACAATAAAAACACAAACCACGCATAATTCTGACTTTTACGACATAAATCACACGTTTTGGTCTTGTTATTATTGGAAATAAGTGGTAAAAGGATAAGTGTTTTCACACTTATTAAATCCCCGACACTTGATTTTGCAATGCCCTCATGCAATGCATTAATTTTAAAGCACAGTTTACATTTTCCATCATAAATAACCCACCTTGGCCTTTATTAAATACTAAACATAAAAAGATAAAAACAAGTAAAGAAATTAAAGACTTACATTGGGTTTTGGCTGCCATGAACGTTTCTCATCCTCAAGTTTCACGTTCCCATACCAAGCTTAAAAATGAGATCATTGTTATTATAAGTTAGCAGACTAACACGAATTCATGTGGGCCAATTATTTACTTAGACTCCCTTATTCCTAAGTGTATCTCTTGTATTTTATTTTTGTCTTGAATGATCACGAGGATGCATTGTTTGACTTATTTCGATAGTTATTTAGTCCGAAAATAAAGTGAACGATTTGATCAATAGTTAGCTAAAGGACAAAATCTTTTAAAACTGCTTCTCGGGACCTCATAAAGTTCATATCTTGGCATAACTCGCTTCACGATTTGAGACCTTTCTCGGACCGATATTTGGCAGCGACTTCATACTTCAATTCTTTGAGAGACGTTCTTGAAATTATGGTCTTCTCTTCATAATAGGAATTTCTTCACTTGAAGTTTTGAGAGATTCTTCATCTTTGGACCACGACTTCTTCATTTTTCTCCAATCTTTATTTTGGACTTTGATATACAACGATCCGCCTCCTTTTAGGACTTGGATTTATTTATCCTCATACCTTGTTAGGGCCTTTTTGGATAGACTTCTCCATGATCTTTAGGGGAGTATTTGCTTTTCGTCGTGCGTCTCGATCCTTCATATTGATTTTCGATAAATGATTCTTCACATCACTTTTGGATCTTTAGCAACAAAATGTAGCCCTCATGCCTTGTTAGGGCCTTTTCGGACTCGCCAATCTTCGCATCCCGCTTCAATAAGTTATGCCTTGGCTATGAACTCTAATTAATACCGAGCAACTTTTAAACGATCTTGGGCTAGAAGCTAAGTAACTTTTCAAATCGTACAACCTTATTTATTGCAGATAAATTTATTAACAAGCGATGGGAGAATAGGCTCATAATTAACTCACATAAACTCACGAAAGAATACCAAACTTATAACTGACTCTATCATCTCTCGTCCTCCACAGTTTAAAACCTCAAGGAATGAGACTCGTGGATGCTTAGCCTATTAAATCAAAGTTTTGGGTTTTCGAGTCATCTATAGGATCTTGCAAATTCTTAGGCTTTTTCAAGTTTAGAATTCGCATTTTAAAGTTCCTTTGATAAACGACTCTCTAGGATCAATTATAGGAACTTGCGAAAAGTTCTTGTTCTTAACCCGTGAAAATTAAGACTTTCGCGTTTTAAAGTTCCCTATATAAAAGCCTAGCAAAACTTGACTTAAACACGTTAAGGATACTAGCTAGAGTAAAGTTAGATAAGTAAACTCGGGTTGAGTCAAAATGTTCACGACTAAGAAAAATTTAAAACCACTTTATTGAAAATTTATTCTAGCAAGGAAAGAAAATAAACATGACAAAGGAAAATACAACTATACAACTAGGCCAAAATAGATTAAAAATTTTGAAAAATGTCGAAAAATTAAATTTTCGTAAATGAGGGCAAATTCATGGAAAAGACCACTTACTTCGATAGAAGTCCCCCCTACACTTGATATAAACATTGTCCTCAATGTTTAAGCATGTGGGAGTAAACTCCCCTACACTTAGGAAATTGTGCACTTTGTTTAAATCTTGCTAAGGAAAGCACAACTATAGTGAATTCAATGTGAACATATAAAATATGAAATATTGAATCACGACAGTTTAGGATAGAACCGGGAAGATGGGAACACGGGATCACGGTTCGTCAAATGTCATCAAGAGTGGATCTTTGAAGCTTTAATCCCTGCACAGCACAAGAAACAAGACAACAAACACATGCGGGGCTCCCCCTACACTTATTATGAAAGCAGTAAAGGATAGATCACGGGTTGCCTCCCGAGAAGCGCTTGTTTTTGATAACCGAGTCACGAGTCTGACTCGACCCAAATTTAGTTCTTGGAAACATGGTGAGGGATGGAATCATCTCATGAGAGATGTCCTCACCAAAGTACAGCTTCAAAAGTTGGCCATTCACCTTGAAATTGGGCTCATTTGGCTGAGAAAGCTCAATGGTCCCATATGGAAAGACTTTGGCGACGGTGAATGGACCAGACCAGCGGCTCTTCAACTTGCCCGAGAAGATCTTCAACTGAGAGTTAAAAAGTAAGACTTGATCACCAACGTGGAACTCTCGGTTCTTAATTCTAGCATCGTGGATAATCTTGGTCTTCTCCTTGTAGATCAGCGAGTTCTCATAAGCTTCATTCCGTAGTTCATTTAGCTCATTGAGTTGAATCTTGCGAAGATCACCGGCTTTGTTGATGTCGAAGTTAGCCCACTTCAAGGCCCAGTACGCCTTGTGTTCCAGCTCGATAGGGAGGTGGCATGCTTTCCCGTACACAAGATGATAAGTTGTATAACCGATCGGGGTCTTATAAGCAGTACGGAAAGCCCACAGAGCATCATCTAACTTATCAGCCCACGCGGCGCGATGCTCTCCCACAGTACGCTCCAGAATTCTCTTCAATCCACGGTTGGAAATCTCGGCTTGGCCGTTGGTTTGGGGATGATAAACGGTGGAAAGACGGTGATTGACACTATACTTAGCCATGACTCTTGCGAATTGATCATTGCAAAAATGAGTCCCGTGGTCACTGGTAATAGCACGAGGAACGCCGAATCGAGCAAAGAGCTGCTTCAAAAAGTTCACAACCACCCTCGCATCGTTCATAGGGAGAGCCTTAGCTTCAACCCATTTAGAAATGTAGTCAACGGCTACGAGGATGTACTTGTTCCCTTTAGATGATGGAAATGGCCCCATAAAGTCGATGCCCCATACATCAAAGATTTCACATTCTTGTATGAAATTTTGAGGCATCTCATCTTTAAGTGTGATTTTGCCTTGTCTTTGGCAAGCATCACAATGTTTAACCATGTCGTGAGCGTCATGATAAATGGTTGGCCAATAGAATCCAGAGTCAAATACTTTCTTCGCGGTGTAATTGGGACCAAAGTGACCACCGGTGGGTCCTTTATGGCAAGCATCAAGGATTTGAACCGCTACCGGCCCATCAACACATCGACGAATAATCAGATCAGCACATTGTTTAAAAAGGTAAGGGTCGTCCCAGAAATAATGTTCAATATCTTTAAAGAACTTTTTCTTTTGTTGGGACGTGAGCCCTTCCTTGAGAACCCCACCCGCTAAGTAGTTTGCAATGTCCGTAAACCACGGGGTGTCATCGAGATTAGAGTTAATAGACATTAAGGCCTCAAAGGGAAAAGAGTCATTGATCTCTTTGTTCGGATGATCCCCTTGATAAGGATCCTCAAGTCCACTGAGATGATCCGCGGCTAGGTTTTCAGCTCCCTTTTTGTCACGAATTTCAATGTTGAATTCTTGAAGGAGTAAAACCCAACGAAGAAGTCTTGGCTTAGAATCTTGCTTAGTCATCAAGTACTTCAACGCAGAATGATCGGTATACACGATGGTGGTAGAAAGGACAAGATAGGGACGAAATTTTTCAAAACATACACTACAGCTAAAAGCTCTTTTTCGGTAGTGGTATAATGCAATTGAGCCCCCGTCATTGTCTTGCTAGCATAGTGGATTGGTTGGAAGTGTTTGTTCACTCTTTGGCCCAAAACCGCTCCAATAGCAAAGTCGCTAGCATCACACATCAACTCAAAAGGTAGCTCCCAATTAGGGGTAACCAAGACCGGTGCCTTAGTTAGCTTATCCTTGAGAAGATTGAAGGCTTCAAGACACTCTTTAGAAAAGATGAAAGGAGTATCTTTTTCCAAGAGGTGGGTCATCGGGCGAGCGATTTTAGAAAAAACTTGGATGAATTGACGATAGAAGCCCGCATGACCAAGGAAACTTCTCACACCCTTCATGGTTGAAGGTGGAGGCAATTTAGCAATAACATCGACTTTAGCACGGTCCACTTCAAGACCGGCTTTAGAGATTTTGTGTCCTAGCACGATGCCCTCTTTTACCATGAAATGGCATTTTTCCCAATTTAGAACAAGGCGAGTGTCTTCACACCGCTTAAGCATGCGTTCCAAATTGGCAAGGCAAGCAGAGAAAGAATCGCCATAAACCGAGAAATCATCCATGAAGACTTCCATAGTTTCTTCAACCATGTCATGGAAGATAGCCATCATACACCTTTGGAAAGTCCCAGGAGCATTGCATAAGACGAAAGGCATTCTTTTATAAGCAAATGTTCCGTAAGGACAAGTGAATGTGGTTTTCTCTTGGTCTTTGGGATCGATGGGAATTTGAAAATACCTGGAGAAACCGTCCAAAAAGCAGTAATAGTCATTACCCGCTAGACGTTCAAGCATTTGGTCCATGAAAGGAAGGGGAAAATGATCCTTTCTCGTAGCATCATTGAGTTTGCGGTAGTCTATGCAAACTCTCCACCCTGTAACGAGACGAGTAGGAATCAACTCGTTGTTTTCATTGGGAACAACAGTGATTCCGCCTTTCTTAGGCACACAATGGACGGGACTAACCCACGGTGAATCCTAGATAGGATAGATCATTCCCGCATCAAGAAGTTTGATAACCTCTTTTTTGATGACGTCATGGATCTTAGGATTCACCCTTCGTTGGTTTTGAATAGTGGGTTTAAAGTCGTCCTCCATGAGAATTTTATGTGTGCAAAAGTGAGGATCAATTCCACGAATATCGGAGATCTTCCAAGCAATAGCTTTCTTGTGATTCTTCAGCACGGCGATAAGTCGGCATTTTTCTTCTTCTTTCAAGTCCTTATCGATGATGACCGGTAACGTCTTGTTGTCTCCAAGGAAAACGTACTCGAGATGAGACGGAAGATCCTTAAGCTCTAAATCCGGAGGATTTTCGATGGACGGCGTAGTCAACTTCGGATCATCGGTAGAGATATCCTTAGGAGATGGTGGAGAAGTTTGGTCCTCATTGAGAATTTTCTCAATGGTACGAATGTCTTCATCCCAATCGGTGGGAGAACCATCATACTTAAGATCGAGAGGACCCAAACTAGCTTCAAAATCATCTAAGTCACTTTCTCCAAAAGGAGTCAATGACGGAGCAATTGAGGCAACGGTCTCAACATTGGGTAGAGAAGAAGAACCACTTTTACAAGCGTCTTTGAAATGTTCTTCACAAGCCTCATCAAGAACATCAATGAAATTAACACTCTCGTTTTCCGAAGGCTTCTTAGAAAGTTTACCCATGTTGAAGACGATTTTATCATCACCAACTCTCATGATTAATTCGCCAGCGGCTACATCAATGAGAGTGCGACCGGTCCTCAGGAATAGACGTCCAACGATTAATGGAACACGGGGATCCATCTCGTAGTCAACGAAAACAAAATCCACCGGGATGGTGAATTTGTCGACACCAACGAAGACGTCTTCGGCTATCCCCACTGGATAAGCAACCGTACGGTTAGCTAATTCTAAAGTCATTCGTGTGGGGACTAGCTCGGGGAGAGATAATTGCTTCCAAACACTTAAAGGCATTATGTTTATACTAGCACCTAGATCGGCTAGGGCCATGCAATTCTCTACTCCCAGGAAGTTGCAAGGAATTAAGAAACGACCCGGATCACCAAGTTTGGTGGGCAATTTCCTTAAGAGCACTGCGGAGCAGTTCTCATTAAGTTGGGTCTGAGCAATATCTAGAAGTTTCTCCTTATCACTGAGAAGATCTTTAAACATTTTAGCATATTTGGGCATGTGAGCGAGAGCCCCAGCAAAGGAGATATTGAAATTCAGTTGTTTGAACATTTTAAGAAAGTTCGAAACCTGAATATCATCCTTGTTCTTCGATTTCTCTTTCCTCAACCTCGAAGGATAAGGTATATTGGGTTGAGATGAAGGCTTTAGGATAGAATTCGCACTCACATCCTTGGGTGGTGGAGGGGTAGAAGTAGAAGGTGGTGGAATAGGAGATGTAGACGTTGGAGGAATAGAAGATGGAGGATTCGGAGAAGGAGACTCGTTTTCCTTTGTCACAATCACCGGTGTAGGTGTTGGAAGCTCGGGTTCCTTTAAACCTTTTCCACTGCGAGTGGTGATTGCTTTCATCTCCCCTCTTGGAATAGCAACGGTGTTACTCGGAAGAGAACCCGATCCAGAGGCTTGATTACTAGGGAAGAAACTAGCCATCATGTTCCTCAAGTCATTCGTTTGACTTGCCAAAGTGTTTCGCATATCAGCTCGAAGATTATTTCCTTGCTTCACCATATCTGCTTTCATGTTGGCCATTTCCCGCTAAAGATTTTAAACGATCACATCGTTCGTCCTCATGTAGGTTTCAACATCTTGGTGTAAGGTTGTGGGTTGGTTGAGAGGAGGAGCATGGTAGGCGGATGGTTGAAAAGCAGGTTGTTGGTAAACTTGGTTGTTTCTTTGAGGTGGATATGGGTTTCTTTGGTTTGGATATTGATTTGGAGCACGAGGTTGAGTTTGATTGTTGCGATTGAGGTTGTTTGGGTTTTGTGGGGGAAAACCAGGTGGTGAAAGAAAGTTGTTTGAGCGATAGCTGAGCAAGTTGCGGTCACCTTGAGGACGTACTTGATAGCCTCCTGTAGCATAGGTACCGTTGGCGGCATACACATTTTCCGGATTGTCGTGAGTCGAAGGACAATCGGTGTATGAGTGAGATCCCCCGCATATATCACAAGATTGGCTCGAAACATTAGCTTGGGCATTGAATTGTTTGTCATTGTTGGCAGTTTGTAAAGCAAGCGATTCCACAAGCGAAGTAAGCTTATCAATTCTTTTGTCGGCATCACTAGTACTAGCACTTGCTACATTAGTTCTAACACTCTTGGTTTGTACTCTAGATTTGTTCTCAATAATATCCCAAGCAACATTAGAAGACTTAACCAAAATATTACCCCCCGAGGCACTGTTTAGTGAATCTTGGTCATTCATGCTTAAACCATTGTAAAATATATTGATTTGATGTACTTTTGTTAAACCATGTTGTGGACACTTTCTTAAAAGTTTCTTAAAACGGTTCCAAGATTCACTAAAAGACTCACCGTACTTTTGTTCAAAGGTAATAATTTCATTCCGCAAAGCGGTAGTACGAGAGGGTGGGAAAAAGTAGTTGATAAACTTGGTTTCTAAATCCGTCCACGTAAGAATACTTTGTGGCGGTTCCTTATCAAGCCAATTCCGGGCTTGTCCCTCTAAAGAGAAAGGAAAAAGTTGCAAGCGAATCACTTCTTGTGATACCCCATTGTACTTAACCGTATTGGTAAGCTGAAGAAACCTTTTAATGTGGTCATGAGGATCATCAAGTGAGCGGCCCAAAAAGGGTTGAGCAGAGACCATTTGTATAAAGCCAGATTTGAGTTCAAATTTGTTGGCTCCAATCTCAGGGATGACAATTGCATCGGTGTTGCCTTCTACGTGCGATTGCAAAAGCTCGATCATTGGTTGATTGTCCATGGTGACAATTGGTTGAGTAATGATTTCGGCTTGAGCTACTCTCTTCTTACGAGCACGAGTACGCATGCACACCTACAAAAGGATTTGAAAAATAGAAAAGAAATATTTTTGGTTTTTTATGGTTTTTCAATTTTTTTTGTATTTTTGAAGATTTTATATTTTTTAGGATTTTTGAAATTTTTAAAGCAATGAAAATAACGTTCAAATATGAACGGATCCCAAAATCCAACGCGTCTCTCACTAAAAACCTTTAATCTTAACGAAAAGAGCCGGCAGCGGCGCCATTTAATACTCAGCTTTTACACCGAGTATAAAATCTTATCGTCCGAATCTTTTCGAATTGACTACTGGTTCAAAGTGCGACTCAATTGTTCTTGGTGGAAATAATAAATGGTTTGGTTGATTATCTATTTTAAACTAAAAGCAAATAAATGTGAATGTCGTTGAGTAAAGAAAAAAAACTTTAAAGATTAAACTAAAATGACGAGTTAAAAATAAATGCTTGAAAACTTAAAGACAAAACTAGAAAATTACTTGAACACTTAATAAATCTAAAACTTGGAAACTTTGTAAAAACAAGAAATTTAACACTAATCGGAATATTGGTCGGAAAGTGGTCGGAATACACCCTGGTCGGAATGCAGGTACAATCGGAATATGGAAAACAAGGGTGATCGGAATGAGGCCAAACTAATGCAATCGGAATATATCAAAACCAAGCAATCGGAATATATGAACTTGAGTCAAATCGGAATGTTTAGCAAACCCCCCAATCGGAATCTCAACAAACCCCACCGTCAGAATATCTAAACCCTAATCCGATCAATACGATCGGAATAATGGCTGCAAATCGGAAAGCACAAACCCTAATCCTATCTTGATGATCGGAATACTAAGGTGATCAAATCGGAATACAGAGAGCCAATCGGAAAGCCCAATCGGAAAAGGGTTTACCCTTTTCCGATTAATATGTGATTCGAAAATAAGCAAAGTAATAAGCTATTTTGATAAGCTAATCACCAAAACTTGAACGAATCTAAAGTGAAACGGACTAAATAAGCACAAATAACAACTTATCCAACTTAAAATAAGCAATCTTTTAAATCAAACCATAAAAAGATGAACTTTTTAAGAAAACTTTTAAAAAGTAAATAAGCTAAACATATAAATAAGCCAATAAGCACAAAGATCTTAAAGCTTATTCGTATGAAAACTTAAATAGGAATAAAAAGATTAACTTTCAAGCACGAAAACATTAAGAACAACACGGATCAAATGTAATTCGCACCAAAAGTAAACTAAAATCAAAGAAAGGTAGAAAGAGATGAAAGATTAAAAGCTTAACTTGAACTTGATTAATGAAATCCAAATACAAAAGGCTTAATCTTGAACGATTAAAAGAAAGAAAAGATGAAAACTTAGTGAGAGAAAGTTGAGAACTTTCTCTCTCTAAAAACTAGAAAAAATGAAAAATGAAACTAACTACTAAAAACTAACCAACCCTCCTAATGTGTATTAGGAGGGTATTTATAGGGAAAATGGGGATGAGTGCATGTGTTGCTTCTTCTTTCTTTCTTTCTTCACGTCTTCTCGACTCGATTTAATTCTTTGTCTTTTCTCGACGTCGTCTCGGGATTTGTCGATGTATATTGAACTAGTCTTGTAAATTTCTTCTTCTATTAGACTTGAGTTCTTCGACTTCATTAAACTTCCGTTTTTAGACTTGTTCTTCGATAAATCTTCAGAATAGGTCTTGGACTTCCGTTCTTTTTGCACTCTTGATCTTTTGACTTCGTCTTTTCTCGTTTTCTTCGATAAAAGCCCGTGAAAGCCCGTGTTTTCTTCCTTTTTCATCTTTTTGGTCCTAAAACATAATAAAAACACAAACCACGCATAATTCCGACTTTTACGACATAAATCACACGTTTTAGTCTTGTTATTATTAGAAATAAGTGGTAAAAGGATAAGTGTTTTCACACTTATTAATTACCTCAGAGAGTTAATTAGGCCTGCTATTTTTTGTATTTTTGAGTTTCAATGTAAACCAAAGGCTGATTATTACTAGACTAATACTACTTTAACTATCTAGAGGAATCCTAACACCTACAAACTACTTATGAGCAGTCTACCCCTTAATCCAAACACCCTTATTCCAGCAGTTTTGAATTATTACATACGCTTAGATGAAATAGTGGCAGATTATGAGAGATTAAGTGACAAAAACCTGTAAACTCATATGATAAGCAAATTCAAGCATAAGTTAAGCTAAATCTTAAGTAATAATCAACATGACGTACTATTTTTTTGTATTTTTAAGTATAATAACATAAACTTAAGCTAAGCTACATAAAAACATATGAAAACAAGTTAGCAACTAATAATCAACTAAAACACTTTCTATAAGCAAACAAGCGGTGTATAAGCAATTTAGATAAGCTAGAAATTAAATGACTATTGAGAGGAAAATTAAATAAGCTCATAGACCTTCGCATAAGATCCTATGGAATTGAGGCCTTTGCCAAAAGGCCTATATCTTCAACCCACAATTATAATCAACACTTACAAACAGCTTATTTTCACAAAAATACCCACTGTTCACTCCTTCAGTGAGTGAGGCAGCCTTCACTTGATTCCTTGAGCTTTTTTATGAGATTTGTTATAACTTTCCTTAGAACTTTTTGAACCAAACACATAAGCTGAAAACAAGCTTATGTGATAACCAAAGTGAGATTTAAAACAGCTTAACAAGATCCCATAACCACGGATTATAAGAGAATTTGGACAGAAATTAAGAGAACAATTTTAGGCAAAAAAATTAAATAGCAATTGAGAACCAAATCAAACTTTTATTAATTCATAAAAACATTACATTAAACTTAAACACATTGTAGAAAATTAAAACTACATAAATTAAACTAAGGAAAATTACATACTTTCAATGAGAAAAACTATAACTATTTAAAGAACATCCAAGGCTTCTAGGTGAAGTTTTCCAGCTCATCTTCTCGCTCCAAGGGTTTTAACATGAGCCCTTGGATCTTGCTTGGAAAATAAGCTTATTGTGAGCCTTTGATCATTCTCTGGAGTTTCTTTTTCTCACCATGGATTGCCACGCTTTCATGCTTGATGGGACACCGTTGTGTTTCTTTAACAAGCATTTCTTTGTTAATTTTCCAAAAGTTGTGTTTCATCCGTTATTGCCCTGGATTGCCAACGTGGGAAACTTTGATGACATGGCCTTTGTACACGTGGGATTACTTCATTGGAGGTGTGGGAGTGGCTTTATGTGAATTAATTAGCTAATTAACCATCAATGGGTTAATCCCCATTTTTGTTCGTCCCTGGGTAAAAGGTTGAAGAAAGAGGAACAATAGTTTTTCCCTCCATTCTTTTATTTCTTTTTTTTACTGTTTTTGACTTTTTGACCCAACCCATCTTTCTCTTTTGGCAAAAACAGCCCTTGTACTTTTATAAACATGTTTCCCTTTTATAAATGAACTTTCACCTTGTGTAGTTTTTTAAGGGACTTGTTTGGTAGATTTGGTAAAGGTGAAGGATCATTTTGGTACTTTAGGATAAGTGGAGGGTTTGAATGGTATTTTGGATGAAAGAACAAGGGTGCTTTGGTAATGTGGATTTAAAGGTTTCCAAACTTTGTTTCTTTGTTATTCCGGCTTCGGCTTTGTGCTTTTCTTCTAATCCCGTGTTCGTTTTGACTTTGTCTTGATCACTTTTCTTGTCTTTTCTTGATATTCATACCTACACATACACAAACAACAAACACATGTATATTGGGCACATTTTATGATTGTTTGACCATTTTTAGCACGTTTTCCAAGAAAATAAGATAAGAGATTATGCTCTTATCAAATCCCCGATACTTAACCATTGTCGTGTCCTCACGCAATGCTAAAGTAAAGTATAAAGTAAAATCCGTTTTTCTTTTGTTCAAACTTTTATTGAAATGTAAACTTAACTACTACTACGGTGTTAGACATAATGTATTGCTTTCATCACGAGATGGTGACTTTTAGGGTCAACAAATAAAGACAAGTAAATGTTTGTAGAGTAAAATTCATCATCCTTGATTGTCACGCATTCCATGCTAAGCATAAAAGCGAGATCATTGTTGGTACAAGCCATAATGCTAACACTACTCATGCATTCAAATTGTGTAATACTTTTTCTCCCCGCAATCCTAATTATAAAAAGATATCTTGAATTTTTTAACTATTTTTTTGGTCACGGATCACAAGGATTCATATTGACTTATCTCGATATTTGTTAAGCCGAAAATAAAGTTTACACGGTTTATTTAGTAAGTAGATAGAGTACACGATCTTTTAACACATTTCTTGTAATTATAAAAAGTCCATTACTCGACATAACTTTGATCACGACGTGGGACCTTTCCCGGACCGATATTTGGCATGTGTTTTGAGCTTCAATCTTGAGAGACGATCTTTGTTATGGTCTTCTCTTCATTTTTGGCTTACATCTTCTTCATGATTCTAGATGCTTCATTTTTTACCACGACTTTCTTCACTTGTCCTTTTCCTCATTTTGGGACTTTTTATTATGCAACGATCCGCCTTCTTTCCGAACTTGGATTCATAAATTCATCCTCATGCCTTGTTAGGGCCTTTTTGGATTCATAGACTTTTCTGAAATCTTTTGGTGTATTTTGCTTTTCGTTCTGTATCTTCATCCTTCATTTTGGATTTGGATTTGTGAACTTCACATCTTTTTAGATTTAGCAACAAAAGGTAATCCTCATGCCTTGTTAGGGCCTTTTTGGATTCGCCAATCTTCGCATCCCGTTTTGATAAGTTATGTTTTTAAAGTGTACTTTATGTAATCATAATTAACATTTAAACGATCTTTTTCTAGAAGCTAAAAACCGTATAAACCTTATGACCTTATTTATTGAAATTTATTTATCCTAACGCATTGATCTTATGGGAGAAAAATCCACAATTAAAATACATGAGTTTTTGAAAAAAAAACATTTTCATGTTCTATGTTAAGTAGATTTGGTAAAGGCGAAGGATCGTTTTGGTACTTTAGGATAAGTGGAGGGTTTAAATGGTATTTAGGATGAAAGATCAAGGGTGTTTTGGTAATGTGGATTTAAAGGTTTCCAAACTTTGTTTCTTTGTTATTCCGACTTCAGCTTTGTGCTTTTCTTCTAATCCCGTGTTCGTTTTGACTTTGTCTTGATCACTTTTCTTGTCTTTTCTTGATATCCATACCTACACATACACAAACAACAAACACATGTATATTGGGCACATTTTATGATTTTTTTACTGTTTTGAGCATGTTTTCTAAGAAAATAAGATAAGAGATTATGCTCTTATCAAGAAGCTTTATTGACTGAAGCTCACAGCTCTCCATTCTCTATTCATCCAGGATCTACCAAAATGTAACATGATCTCAAACAGCATTTTTGATGGAGTGGGATGAAGCAGGATGTTGCTACTTTCGTTTCTAAATGTCTAACCTGCCAGCAGGTTAAGATCGAACATCAGCAGGCTAGTGGTTTACTACAACCGTTAGAGATTCCCGAATAGAAGTGGGACAAAATCTCCATGGATTTTGTCACCGGACTTCCACTGACTCAGAGGAAGCATGATGCTATATAGGTCATAGTCGATCGTTTAACCAAGTCAACTCATTTTCTTCCAATTCACAAAGATTTCTCAGTTAGCAAATTGGCAAATATATTCCTTCAGGAGATCATTGACTGCATTGTGCTCCATCAGATATCATATCCGACAGAGATCATCTTTTCACGTCTAAATTCTTGAAAGGGTTGCAGAAATATTGGGGCACCAGACTTAAGCTTAGCACAACCTTTCATCCTCAGACCGATGGTCAATGGAAGCGTACCATTCAGACCTTAGAAGATATGCTGCAAGCTTGTGTACTAGATTGGATAGGGAGTTGGGACGATTACTTTTTTTGGTTGAGTTTGCCTACAACAACTGTTGGCACGCGAGTATTAAGTGTACACCTTTCGAGAGGCTCTATGGCAGAAAGTGACGTGCTCCAATCTGCTGGGATAAAGTTGGAGAACGAATCCTTGAAGGACCAGAAATGATATAGGTGACCAATGAGAAGGTTGTCGTCGCCAAGGCGAAGCTGCAGGAAGCTCGTGCTCGACAAAAGAGCTATGCTAATAAACATCATCGGGATCTAGAATTTAAGATTGGTGATCATGTTTTCCTTAAGGTATCACCAGCACGTGGCGTCAAGCATTTTGGACTCAAGGGTAAACTCGGTCCTCGTTTCATCAGACCGTTTGAAATCCTTGAACGTGTTAGTGAAGTATCATATCGTCTAGCGCTACCTCCTCAGTTATCTCATGTGCATGATGTGTTCCATGTATCCTTACTCAGAGGTTACAATTACCATCCGTTGCATATAGTTTCATATCCATTCGAGCAGATTCGTGAGGATCTATCCTATATTGAGGAACTCGAGAAAGTCCTCGACCGTCAGGATCGAGTCATGAGGAGAAAGACGACCCCATTCGTCATAATCCTTTGGAGTGACCATTCCGAGCGGGAAGACACTTGGGAAACGGAGGAGTCTATCCGGACTTCTTACCCCCATTTTCAGCTATGATTCGGGTATGTCATTTTCAGCTTATCGTATCTCTAATTCGAGGATGAATTATTCTTTTAGATGGAAAGAGTTATAAAACCCACTTTAAAATACCTAAGATCATTAAATGCATGAAAATACAGTTAAATTAAAACTTTTCAGTTAATTAGTATACGACACGAATCATGAATATTTAATATGAACATTATGTATATTAATTAATTACTATAACTATTACGCATGTTAATATGGTTATTAATACACGATAAGTGTTTACGTATAATACTTAAAACAAACAAGAAATAAAATACGAACATTAAATACGAACACACATAAATAATATTTAAACACGAAAAATAAAACGAGTGTATGTGTATGTGTGTGCTATGTGGCGTCCAAACAAGAAGGAAGGGAAAGGCCCATGGCCAACCCATTATCATCCAAGTCAAAACCAAATAGGACTCCAGGGGATTTTCATAAAACATATTCACAGGAAAAATACAAAACCCTAAAAACTTCTTCTTTCTTGTTCTTTTGGCCGTGACACACAAACACCACCACAAGGACGATTGTTGCTCTTTGATCTTTGATTATAACGGTATTTTGTTCGTGAATCCATTCATTTAATTGTGCACACATTCGGTATCCCTTAACCTTTAATCTTTTTATTATTATGTTAATTATTCAAGATCTTTAATAAGAAAACATTAAATACATGAAATCATTAAAAAGATTAAACAAGAATTAAGGTTGGGGTTTCGTTTTGTTCGGGTTACATGCAAATCGGGACCATTAAAGGTCTCGTAGTGTTCGGATCACACACAGCCGCACCCACAAAGGGTCGGCGTGTGTTTGTGTCTGGCAGCGACAAGCACCAACAGCCCCACGGTGGGGACTGTTGGACAGCCAGTGGGATCCGAGACCCGTAAGGGTCTCGGTGGGTTAAATTTGAGCAGCAGGGGGGCGCAGCACACATCAGTGGCAACCCTGGCTAGGCCAGGGGCTGTGTTGGGCAGCAGTGGCACCAGCAGTAATGCCGGTGGCTGCTGTGGTGGTTGGCCGTAAGCCACAACCACACGGTTGTGGTGTTGCGTGGTTTTCGAGGCGACACCGAGACCTTCATGGTCTCGGTGGAGTTCTTGTGTGGCTCGGTTACAACCAAACACACCAAGGGGGTGTTTGGCTAATGTGACAATTCGTAGTTTTGAACTCATTATTAATCCAAAGAATAAAATAATTATCGCTACAATTTTTTTACAAACACTGTAAATCATAAACAGGAATATATTTATAAACTAACAAATTATATTATCACTTACAATACGTACAACTGACAATTTGAAAATTCTACTGGTTATATAGAAATTTATATGCTACGTGTTTAAATTAATTACTGTAAAGTAGAAAATAATTAATGTGCTACTTGAAGACCGTTATTAACTCTAACTAGAGACCATCAAACTAAAAGTTTATGTGTTCTTTAACGTAAATTATCGAAATCACCGTTAATTATTAATAGAAGGTTATATAAACGTTATCAACTCACGATTTTTCAATACAATATATGATGGACTATAAAAAGTCTATAAATCATATATTTATCACTTTAGTTTATTTTTAACGTTTAAGATAATTTACCAAGATAATCGTATTTTATTTATTATTTAATTATAAAATATCGTTTTTATGGAAAAAATTTCACGAAAATGTGTAAATTAATTTTATCAACAAAGAACTAATAAAATTAACTTGCAAACTTCAAAATAAATTGTACGAGCTTAAATAAATTGTTAAACGACTAGAAATACGCCCATAACAATTTTTAAAGGCCCGTAAACCCAAATTAAACCCAGCTGAAAGCACCTAAGCCCAAATTAAGGCCCTAATGACCCATGCTTAGTGAATTTCGGTGGTATTAGGCCCATAGCACACAAAAACCGATTATATACATATCTAAACATAAGGAAACAATTTTTAAAACAATTACAACTTATCTACTTGCCTAAATAATGGACATATTGTTTCCTAATGACAAAAATTCGACCCATACCTCTCCAATATGCAGCAACGACATTATTGTGTTATCCCTAAAAATCCTCAAGCTCCTGTTCATCAATCCATGGCTACAGTAGATGAATTCCATCCATAAATCAAGATTTCTATGGATTGATGAAGCATTGGTGATAAGGGTTCATGGATTATATAAATAGGCAGCAAGTAACAATGCTTGAATCACCAAAACATCAAAATATCAAAGCAAAGTCAATCGAATCCTTTCTTGTGGTTGTTTTCTGCCGTGAACGACCACCATCATCACACAACGATCTCCACTGTCACAAGTGCTTTCAAGGACTCCTAAACCTCCACCAAGATCCCATACTCTTCCCTATAATCTCAGCAAGTGTGAATAACCATAGACAAAACTCTAGCCAAAATCGATTTAGGGTTTTTTCAAGAAACCCTAATCTTGATTTTCGATTCTTGTTGCTGTTGATGTTCTTGTTATTTAAAAACATTCTTGACATTACTTTTGGTCTTCCAAGTAGTCCTAGTACAAGTTCCTAAGTCCTCCAAGTGTTCGTGTACGGGTTGTGCAAGCAAAATCCTAGCCGAGCTCTTTATAGGGTTTTCTAGGTTCGGTTTTGCTCAAACCGCCAATCACTTCGTAAGATCTGATTTACCTAGTACAAGTAACTCTTTTTACATGTTAAACCCTGACCTAGTAATGCCTAAAGTTGAAAAATAATACGTAATTGGCTAAATGGTTAAAAACGAGCCCTAACGGGACGTACGGGTAAAAACCATGCCATAATTTTGCTCAACTTGATTATGAACTGAATTTTCATGTTTCCTACTTTTAAATAATGTTATTAATTAGTTTATGTTAGTTAAACTCAGTAGGTAATGTTATTTGATCAAGTGGTAAAAGTAGCTGAAACTCTCGTTGCTAAAATAGCTTAAAAACGCCTAAACTTTTGTTATAAACCGACCATTCAATGTTGGTCACGAAATTTTTACTCTAAATATTCATATTGAATTGTCATAAGTTTTCTAGTGCTTTTTGAAACAACTAAAAAGACCTAAAAATGAGTTAGTTATCACACTTTAAATTTTATGATTTTATGTGAAATTAATGAAATCGTATGCATGTAAAATGGTACTAGACGAGTACTCGCGCATAGCGGCGGAAATACCTATCGCCATATGATTATCCAGTTTAAGAATAGTTGTATGTGTTGTCTTCCTCTTCATCAAAACTATATAGTAAACATTCTCTTCGTCAAAAATCTGTCAATTAACAGATCATTAATGTTATCAATGTATTAACTTTTAGTTGATAAGATTCCTCTTGAAACTATATTAGCATATGAATGAGCGTTGGTGGCAAAGGAGGGAAATATTTCATTGATCAATGTCTCTTTTAACGCAGCCTCGGTAGTGTATAAAATGTTCATGTCATTGGATATTCAACTTAGTGTTCAGCGATGACCTCTTCAATATCTTCACCGACTCATTATAAGAAGTGTGAAAACCATTGATTTGTTTCGTGCCCCCGTGTTTATGGTGTTCCTTAAGCAGATTGAGGAATGGGTTCCTTAATAATGTTGTGAAAAAAGACAAGTTGATGCTGCAATTAGTACATGCGACTCATTGACAACCTATGATTGGTAAAATCAAAATGCATCTACTCGAAATTCTAAGCCTTTATGGAAATCAAAGACAAAAAAATATATCTAATCAAATAGGCACTTGGTATATATGCCCTAAGCTATTCAAAACTTCAGATATGATATGAATTTGCAGGTCAATGTACCAAATCATTGGTGCCGTCATGTATTATTGCTACGAAATGTCTGGACTCAATCTTACGTTAGTTGAGTAGCAGGCATCATAAATTTCATAACAATTAACCACTAAAAGTATGTACTTTTAAAACAGCCCCAACCTCGGTTAAAGTAAATGACTCATGTCCTATTTTCTAAAAGTTAGTTTTGAAATTTGAAAAAAAATAAAATAAAGAGCTCGTGTCTTATTTTAGACTTTAATATGTAATCCAAATAATCCATAAAAAGATTACATTAATTAACCAAAATAATCTAACTTTGCTTTAACTTATTGATGGCGATGTGAAGTTCTATTTCAAAAACAACTCACACTATAAGACAGACCACACTCTTGCCCGAGACTCATACCGCGTAACCTGTTCCAGCGATATTGGTGCAAACAAACCGTCTGCACAATGTTTCAGCTACAAGAGGAGTCTGATATTGAGGAGCTTGTTGCCCTGAGACGTATAAATATGTCGTTGATTGATATAATTCTTCTCATTTAATCCTTACACTAAATTACCTAAATAGATATTACTGTACTATATTAGGATCAAAATAGCTCATGACGTGATTTACTTCAATTGATCAATTTTATTGGAGCTTTTTTAAGTGTATTTGTCACATGCTTAAAAGAATCAATTTTATTGGAGAATGTATCTGGTTGGTTGATGAATATAGGAATCAATTTATGGATATAGTATTCCTAAGTGATAGTTAGTAATCTGCTTTGGCGTATCAAGCTTTTATCCCTATTTGTTATTGGGAAACTATAAACATCAACATGGGAATGTACCTGTTACAAAATTAAACTTATTAGCTAATTCCAAAAATTTATCTTGCGAATGCACATTTTTAGACCGTCATGTACCTTTTCAGCTTCACCCGTGTTTGTTTTTTCTTCGTAGTCTTCTCAGTCGTCCACGGCATGTTCGCATTACATACGGCAACTCATTTCGCTGCTACACATCAATATACAATTCATTCAATCAGCATATCTTGTATGTTCACAACACTTACATAATTTTATCTTTCTTTTATCAAACATGTATCTCCTCTCTGTAGTTAAAATTATTTTAAGAATATTAACCAACATTGCAAGTTTCATCAGAATCAACAAATACAGTTCAGCAAGTTAACGACATGATCGACAAATAAAATCAAGTAGTTAAAGCACAAAACATATGACAACATCAAAAATTCTCTAGAGGAACTTTTAGCATAGATCATCATAAATACATCTAAACTACGATTCAAATATTTGTGATAATTGTCAAGCAGAGTTATTATGGTTCTTACAAAGCGCTTGTAAAAAGTTATAGTAGTAAAACATATTTCATGCTGACATAGTTTCTTATTGTTTTACTTTGTAGCTCTACATACCATTGCCACCAAAATCATTAGACCTCACATTGTAAACACAAATAAAAGCAATTTACGAAATGGCTTACTGAAATAGTTAGTTACAGCAAGTCACATAAATAAAAAAAATCTTGAGCCAAAATTTAATGAATAGAAATAATGACATATGTGTGTTTCTTAGTTAAAAACATTTTGCACATAACAAACACATAAGACCTAAAGTCAACGACACCATTTATACTTCTATTATTTTTAATGGTCAGCATACTTTCACGAAGGAAACTTCCTTTACAAGCTAGAGTTGGACTTGATTTTCTTTTGCTATAAATAGATTCTAAATATTCGAATGTGCCAATTCAAATTCTTGAGATAGGAAGACTTTTTATATAATAGTAAAATAATAGTATATACGTGTTGCTTATTAGCGCCCTATGCCAAACACCCTTCTAGTTTCCTGTGGTAAACCAATTTTTAATTCATATGATGGTATGGTAACTATATAATCATGTGTTAGTGTTGCTTATCAGTATCCTATACCAAACACCCTTTTAATTTAGCAATATAAATCACCAGGCGTAAAAAATGTTGCTTATTATCGCTCTATGTCGAACACCCTTTTAGTTTACTAATATAAATCATTATGGTGAAAAATAATTAACGGACCTTGATGATAAGGAACGTATGTAGAAGTTACAGACACAACCACATTGAAGGTTTAACGCACCCGAGTAGCTATTATTGAAATAGCTTGTTAATATGTACATCTGCAGTTACCAATTATAAAATTATATAAGCTACATACGTGGTAAATGAATAAAAGCGGTCAATGCATTATGTTAAACAAATACCTTCTGCTCAAAATCGGTGGTTGACCATGTAGTGGCTCTAAGAAACACTTGCTCGACAACTGTCTCTTTATAGCAGATTTAACAAAAACAGAATTATATGCCGGGATTGTTCGCCATCCAAGAACCATATGTCCACATGAGACAACCTGTAAATAATTTTGTTAGCTTTATAAAACTTCTAGCAACCCATGTTTCAAACCTTGTCACCGGTTTTCGACCTCCAAATATTAAAGTTAAGAACATAATCGAGACATGAGACAAACAACCATAAAAAATAACCAACTACAGAAACCCACCCAAACCAGCAAACAATACCCCAACCGGAACTACCTGAGACCACCTAAACCATGGAGAGATGGTGGCGGATTCGGCAGATCAAGGAGGTGATATTATATGACGGTTTTTTGTTTTAGAGTTTAGAGAGAGAAATTAGTTGTTTTTTATGGAGGAGAGGGATCAAGGTGAAAAAAGAAACACTCCTCAAGAATATCAACTTTCCTTTTATGAGTGTTAGTTTTTGCCATCTGTTTCATATGTATATAAATGTTTGATATCCTTCCCTTAAAATGCACACAGTATACTATATATTGATTGTTCCAATCTTTTATTAAGTCAAAACTTTGGTGAATACGCGTTTGAACATAGCCATATTTATTTGTTCAACATTGCCATATTTGTTTGTTTTTCAAACTTTCAACATTCAATCACAGGCGACTTGTTTAACATTGCCATATTTATTTCTTTTTTCAACTTTCAACTTTCAACAAGTGGCATACACCCTTTATAGGGTATATAGAATATTTAGAACACTTAGAATTTAACTCATATGAATTGCTTAATAAAATTTAAGATCATAATATGAGTCAACCTCTACAAAAAGAATCATGGTAGAAGGATTAAAAACGAGCTTATAACTAATAAACGATTATTACACATAAAAATGATGTTTTTAAGAAAATCTAATAATATTTTATAACTCATGAAATTATTAAATGAAAATTCATGCTAAACTTATAAATTTTACATTTAATATTAATTAGGTAAATAATGATATGCTTTTATAATACTTAAAACGATTAAGAAATGAATACGAAATCTAAACCCGCAAAACCTGAATTTTACTTATAAAAACCTACGTAAAATTTAACTGTTAAATTGTAAGAAAATTTTAATAAATTTAAATTACTTTTACTTGAATTCATATCAACATATCAATGATTTTATAATGCATAAACATGAAAGCATAAAATGAAAATAATTGAAGAAACCCTAGTTTAAAAAGATAAAAGTCGACTCTAAATAATTAAATTAATTAATAGCCGAAAACGTTTTATAAAACTTTAGTCTTTATTATTCCAACTTAAAGCACCAACTAAGGAAGGGTTTATACATGTACATTATATTTATATTACAGATGGTTTAAATGAACATTATTCTTATAGGGTTACCGGTAAAAATTCTACTTTCTCCCGTGACACTTTACTATCAACAAGGTGAGTTCTCTAGCCCCTATCTTAAATTATTTTATCAAACTATGAGTTTTCTAGCCCCTTTATCTCAAATTATTTTATCAAACATTGAGTTACTAGCCCCTCTATCTTTAAAACTGTTTTATCATCTTTTGGGGTGAGAAGATTGCTTGATTTCTAAACGCGTGAACACAAGTGAACTATTCTTTACAAGTTGATCTCCCCAAATGATAACTGCCCACGAATCATGAACCGTTAGTCACCTAGCTGGGTTACAGCGAAGTGAGCGTGAATTTTATGGATAGATCTATCGGAGTTGACACTCCTATTTACTTTGAATGGGTCTGTTCAAGTAAATACAATTTCATTTGAGGATAACGGGTGACTGGGGTAAGTCACCTGCATGGGCACACACACGAAGTCAGTTAGACTCGTTAACGCATCGGTATCATGAGCTTAGATAGTAGTAAAGATAAACTGTGTGACTTTGTATGTGTTATATTGTCACAGGTGGATACAAATCTTGTGGTTCATTGAAATGATTATTATTGTTTTCTTAAACTCAAACCTAGGAACTCACCAACTTTGTGTTGACACTTTAGCAATGTTTTTCTCAGGTATGCTACTATGTGGATATGTGGAGTTCTACATTGTTGTTTTGGCATGTAGAGGTCGTTCTCTCGCATCAAGTCCTCTTCACGCCATGAAGTCGCAACCCAAATCCAGTCTTTCGCTGTAGTGAAATTTGGGGGTGTGATAGCTAAGTTTTTACTAAACATGTATTTTTTTATTTTATTAATTGATTTATTTAAATTAAAACATGGTTAAATTAAATTAATTAGTAATCATGACTTAGGTTATAATTTTTTAAATGAAAACCATGATATTATTTATGTCCATTTTATTTAAATAAACCTTATGATAAAATAATTATTAACTTAATTATTTATGTACATTTAATTAATTAAGAAAAACTTAGCTTAATTAATTTATATCCTTTTAAGGTAAAGTTTAATTATTAAATCATGTACTATTATTAATTAATAAATACTTATGCTATCATGTAATATTATTTTTAATTAATCATTATAAGTTAAGACTAAGTATTTAATCATTATTAAACTTTACTATATAATTAAACATGACATATAATATGCTTATTAAAACTATATGTTATATCATTTTTATTGTTTAATAAGCTTATAATTAATTATGAAAATACACTAAATATGGAACATGTTATTTATGAAAATATACTAAATATGTAAACATGCTATATATGGAAACATACTAAATAGGGAAACTTTCTATTTTTGGAAACTTATTAATTATGTAAACTTTCTATTTTTGGAAACTTACTATTTAAGGAAACATGCTATTTTTGGAAAGTAACTATATATGGAAACCTGTTATTTTTTGAAAGTTACTATATATAGAAACCTGCTATTTTTAGAAAGTTATTCATTAGGTTATAACAAGTACTATAACACTTAACACATGAAATACACTATTCTAAAACACATGAAACATTAAGAATCACAAGATAAAACAAGAACAAGTAAAACAAGTTAAGAACACGCCAAGTAAACTAATAACCAGTATGTATAAGTAAAACAGACAACTTATTCATGTCCCTTTCATTATGTAGCTATCGTGAATTCGGAGTGATCTTTTGCATTCATTTTCGTCTTCATTTACTGGACATAAGGTACGAAAATTCCGTCCTTCAATAAGGACACTTTCTTCCTATATTAAGATTTCCCTGTTTGCAGCCATCTGTTTTCCCCAGTAGTTTACGTACCTTAAACACAAAAAGTAATTTTATGATTAATATTTTAAATTGCCTGAGCTATATACATGCATGCCGGTTCCACCTAGTTATAGAGGTACCATAACCATAACACTGGAGGCACCGGTGTTATGACTCTTCTGCGGTGAGAGTGATTGCTCGCAGCGTCCCTTTCAGTTATTTGGCCTATTTTATTATTATCTGGTGGGGCGAATGGGTGCATCCTAGGACAAGTTTAGGAAGATTACATGGTAAATGCGGTGTGTGCCTTGCATCCGTTACAGGAGCTGATCCATCTAACCCATACTATTATAATTTGAGGCAACCCCTCTAATTGCATGATGAGGTCACCCATCTAAGTATTCATGCACGTTAATACCTCATGACATATATGGGCTCTAGGCATATTTAAAATACAGTTTTCAGTATAAAATAAACATAATTCTTTTCAGAATATAAAACCAATTTTTATAAACTTACATCAGGTTTTCTAGGACATACACTTATTCCGTTATACTCCATTTCATGTCATTTCTTGCTTATGTTTATGCTTTACATTTCATTGTCATATATCCGCACACTGAGCGTATTGCTCAGCCGTATTTCTTCTTATGCCCCAATACGAAAGGTACTAAAGGGCAAAGCTAGGATCTCTAAGAGTATGTGCATTCGGATGGAGGCTCCCTTGTCTTCACTTCTTTAATGCATTTACATACTTGTGCTTTGCTGGACATTGTTTGGTCCTTACATACATTTTTATACTTATGCATTGTGTGTGGGGCTTATGTTTGGAAACGATGTTTGTGCCGGTTTCCTTTATGGTCATTTAATGTTTTAGACATTTACCTTGCATGCTTTGATCACACGCCATAATTACTACGTAACGGTCCATTTATCAAAATGGGGTGTCACAATTATTAATGTACAAACTGAAGGTTTATATAGTTCATAACAATTAAACAAAACCCTAATCGAGATAAAAGCACACATATAGAGGAAGCAATTTAACAAGATCATAATTAACACAATTATAATTAATCAAATTAGGGTTACATACCTTTACGCTAAATCAAATCCACAAGATAAAGAACGAATCACCAATTCGGGTTTATAACGTACACCTCCAAGATATAGTCTAAAGTAAGACTATATTATGTTCTTGTACACACGTAATGCAACAAGTTAACCGTGATTCTAGCACCTGTAAACCGAGCTTCTACGCTTGTGGAAAATCTACCCAACAACTCTAGAGAGGGGCTAGGACTAGATTATCAGTAAAATCGAAAGAACAAGAAAACCAACCAAAACCCTTTGTGGGTTTGTCCTTGCGATCGACTAGATAGAAGAGAGGGAGAGATTGGTGTGTTGAATTATGAGGGTGGGGGGTTGTTAGACCTAAATCTTGTAGCCCAAAACAAATATAAAGAAAGTTTTTCCCTTCTCCTTGACCCCTTCATAACCGCCGGCCCAAACACCCCTTAGGGGTGTTCTGAAACCTTCCACTCTTCTTTCTATTTATTCCACTTTCTATTTATTCTATAACGCTCGTTAATACTTAACTCTTAATTATTTAACAGTCGTTAAAGTTATAGCTCGGTTTAATTTAATAAATATATTAAATATATTGATTAAATAATATATTTAATAAATATAATAAATATTAACTCTTTACGTATTGTGTGCAATCCTGTAATCTCAAGTTCGATCCTATCACACGACTATTAAATATAAGTCCATAAACTTTCAGCTACCACATGGACATATTTCGGATATCGTGATTACATTGACTAGCGTCTAGTTACACTAGCAATGTCTCTAGTACAACTCGAGTAAGGTCTCCTGGATAAAACCATTTAATAATTCATCATTATTATTATCCTTTTATTTCTAATACAACGTTAATAAGGATATGGATCTCAGTCATTCCTTGCATTAACCATTCTGTTTCTCGTTCACAGATTAAGCAAGATTACCAAAACAATTTGGGTGTTGCCACACAAATATCTTACTAATCCCATGAGGGCCCCAGTTTTATTATACTTGAAGAATATGGATAATCTTATGATTCAATAAGGTGGGTTGAAGGTTTCTAGAGAAAGAAAGTAGTGAGAGAAAGTGAGAGAGAACTATGTGTATGTTTATTAAAATCAAATGTGAAACAACCAACAACCCCATCCCCTTTCCATGGTGGAAATGGGTATTTATATCCAAGCCACTAAAGGGCTTGGGCCGACCCATGACAAGCCCATGGGCCGGTTTTTACTTAACTAAATAAGCAAACATTAACTACGAGCTATACAATATTAATAATATTGTGGAGTGACCGATACTTCTAATTTACGTTAAAAACGTATTTTTAACAATCTCCCCCTAAGGGAGGTCACTCCACGTTACACAGTTCTAAACCTAGCATACTATACTAAGTCTTCGTTCTTCAGCTCGTAGTCTTTTCTTCTTTTCTTTTTGTTGTGAATATGTTGATTTGATCTTTTAGGCTTTGGCTTGAGAGCATTGTTCTTTTGACCAATCACGTGCGATCTTTGCCTTCTTGTAAATCTTGCCTCCTCGTGACTCCATGTTCCACACACTTATGTCTTTCGTTGAATTCTTGAAAGCTTCAGAGTTTGGTACAGCGGAAGACTTCATTTTGTACTTTCTTGAATTTTGCTGAACTTTGATGCAGAAAAACATAAGCATGTGGGAACGACTTCAGCTGGTACACCGCAACGCCACCGTCTTCGCAGCAACATAATAAGACACGAATGAAATGGCTTAGAACATTTCCTTCTAAATCGGTAGCGTTTTACCTCCGGTCGGTGAAGACCGTTGGACGATATTAGATATCGTACCTGTGACGGATAGTTTCAATTAAGTAACTTCTTGACAGGATTTCGCGGGTAAACCCGTTCTCTTTATTCGACGATCACTAAGCTTGACTGCGAACATAAAGAGTGAATCACTTGGATAAATTATCCTTGTGATTGAAGCCGTCAATTCATGAAACCTGGATCAAGTGAATTTCAATTAAGATTTTCACCATCGTTGCTTTCCAGTTATCACGAGCTTGATTCATAAAGAATCTTGCACGTCACCTACCAAGTGCTGTTTGATGTTAACACTAGAAGGATTTCCACTCGTCACTGTAAACACTAAAGAGTGTCACTCTGAGTGTTCTGGCAAGATCATATAATAATGCGTAGAGGCCTGGAACGAGTTTAAGTTCAATTAAGAATTAAACTACTGTTTCTTTCCAGTTTTTCACAAGATTGTTTCTTAAAGAACCGCACGTGTAACCTATGATAGGTGTGAAAACACCCATCCTTTTTACCACTTAATTGCAATAATAACCGAGCCAAAACGTGTATTTTATGTCATTTATGTCGGAATTATGCGTGGTTTGTGTTTTTGTTGTGATTTAGGACGAAAAGGTGAAAAGTGGAGAAAACACGGCATTCACGGGCTTTTATCGAAGAAAAAGATGAAAGATGAAGTCGAAAGATCAAGAGTGGAAAAAGAACGGAAGTCCAAGACCAATTCTGAAGATTTACCGAAGAAAAAGTCAAAAGACGGAAGTTTACCAAAAGCCGAAGAACTCAAGTCTAATTCATTGAAGAATTATAAGACGAGTTAAAGAAATCCCAAGAAAAAGTCCAAGATTAAACAAAAGATTAAGAAGATCAAGGACTTAAGTGTGAAATTAAGAGAAAGAAGAAAGAGGGAGGAAGCTTCCTAAGCTCCTCCCTAATTCCCCTATATATAGTTTTACCTTCATTTTTGTTTAGGTTGTTGGAGGCTTGACAAGCCTCTCTTCCCCATTTTCATTCCTTGTTCTTTAATTTTATGCACCTTAATTCTCTTGTAACGCACCTTAAATCTTCTTTTAATTTCAAGTAAGTTTACCTTTAATTGTTGTTAATCTTTATCTTATTGCCAATCTCCTTCTACCTTTCTTGTTTGATTTGTTCTTTATCTTCATTGTTCATGTTCTTGAATTTTTATGGTTTTGATCAAGTGGGTTTTGATTGATTTGGTTATGTTTGTTAGTTTTGATGATTTGTTTTGATTGATTATTGTTAGTTGATATTTAGTGGTTATTTTGAGTTAATCTTTTGGTTGAACTTGATGAATTTTGGCTAAAATTCGTGTTCCCCTGTTTCTTCCATTACGTACTGTTCTTATTTTTCCAGGTTCCGAATGAGTTCATTTTAAAGTTCCGAATCAATTTGTATTAAAAAGTTCCGAATCAATTTATTTTAAAAAGTTCCGAATGAATGTTTTTTTTTTAAAGTTCCGAATGAATTTTCCTTTCAAAAGTTCCGAATGAATAGTTTTTAAAAAGTTCCGAATGAATGATTTTTAAAAGTTCCGAATGAATAGTTATTAAAAAGTTCCGAATGAATGATTTTTAAAAGTTCCGAATGAATGATTTTTTAAAGTTCCGAATGAATGATTTTTTAAAAACTTCCGAATGAAAGGTAAGAAAAACTTCCGAATCAAGCTAAACAAAAACTTCCGAATAAACATTGCCAAAAAGTTCTGAATCGGAACTTTGAAAAGTTCCGAATAAACATTTGGTTCACCAGCCTACGTGCCTGCATGCTTGGTTCTGTTTGCCGCCAATTTCACCAGCTAGCTTGCTAGCTTCCAGCAGCTAGCCTGCTAGCTTGTTTATTTAATAGTATTGTTCCGTAATTGTCTAGTTTTATCTGAAAGTTGTTCCGATTTTATTTTTGAAAGTTACATATTTTTAGTTGAATTTTTCGTCGATTTTTAGTATTAATATTTTTTCGTAAAGTTTAAGTTTTATCTTTTATTTAGTACCCGCTTTAGGTTTTGCCTCGTTTAGCTTTAAAGTACCATTTTAGTTTTATTCTCTCCTTTTTCATTTAGTAAACTTTATTTTCGAGTCGATAGTTAATTTTGTCTTTTATATTTATTTTTATTAATTGTTTCGCTTTAAATTACGTTTTATTATTTGTTTTAATATTCGTTTTAATATCGTTTTAACTTTTAGTTTTTAATATTCACCTTATTTTACTTTTATTATTTGAACTTGTCTTTAATTTGTTTTTAAATACTTTTCTCATTTACTTTTAAATTAGTTTTAGATAATCAACTTCCCTTTTTCTTAACCAAAAACAACTGAGTCGCACTTTGAACCGGAAATCAATTCGATTAGACACCGAGAAACAAACTTTTTCAACTAGCAAAATATAGTTATTAAAATGGCGCCGCTGCCGGCTCTTTTCGTGAAGATCGAAGGTTTTTTGTGAGTGACGCATTGGCTTTTGGGATCCGTTCACTTGTGAACGTTATTTTTCTTGTCAAAAATTTTCAAAATTCCAAAAACATTTGAAAAATCATAAAAAGCATTTCTTTCTCAAAGTTTTGCACCAAAAATATTCTTCTTGCTTATCTATCTTTCTTAATGGATTTTTATGTCCATTGCGTCCGGTGTGGGAAACAATTATCTGGGAACAACTCTTGTCAATGGTGTACATGTGAGCGGTGTGGAAACGATCTCGACAATACACAATTCTTATTCGGATTTTGTCCTTTGTGCAACTCGACTAATTCGTCCTTTTTGAACCCACCTCCTCCTGTTCCCCCGTGCATCTATTGTGGAAGCGATTCTCATTGGCATGTTTCGTGCCCGGTTCGATACTCGTATTGTCACGGGCAAGAACCAGGGTACAATCATGACAATGATAATAGCTATCCACAAGACGCACCTGATTTTTCTCCATACCCGGTTTGCAACAACTGTGGGGGTCCTCACGATACCTATTATTGTCAACCAATGAATTATTATGAGTCAAATCCGTGTCCTCAGTTTTCTTCACCTATGGATTATTATGAACCAAACCCGGTTTCTAATTATTCCCAACCGATGAACAACTATGAGCCACAACCTTGCTATAATTCAGGTTTTCAACACTATGAGCCCCCACATCACACCCTCAATCATCAATCCTCTCAGAAATTCATCTTGACCCACAACTCACTACCTTGAATGAAGAAACACCCTCCATTGTTTTGCAACTTCAAGAGGCCGTTGTTTTGCTTAAAGAACTTAGGGACGAGGAAAAGCGACTGCAACAAGAGCAAGTATCTAATCTTAGTGATTATACCCCTCCGCTTGTGCGTCAATACTATTATGATGATGATGACGATGATGTTGTATGCACTTTCAACTCATCTTCTGAAGTTGCTGCTCCTACTCTCGATGTTCCTACTGCGTCTAAGGATCTAGATTCGTTGCATGAGCTTAGTGATTTTGGTCTCGACAAAGTATTGGATGATGAGGTTTGTGACTTACCTGCTATGGAGCCTGAGGACGACGTTGCTCTTACAGACGAGGTCGATCCTAGTGATGACGATTCTTCTCTTTGCTATGAGAATTTCACTTTTGAAATTTCTCAATCTCCACTGGGAGATGCAGAAAATGACGATTTATTCTCTCCGGTTTACGAGCAGTTCACCGATGAACATGATCTTGTGGATGAGGTGGAAGACGTGCTTCTTCGCGATGGATTACGGAAAGTGCACCTTCTTATTGCTCAAATCGAAGCGTTGACTTCTCCTTCTCTTTCCAAGTCTTTACCTCCATCTATTCCTCCCGTTGAAGATAATGACCCATTGCAAGAAGAAATCGATATTCACTCCATCCCTCCAGGTATTGATGATTCTGACACGGAGGGGGACATTATTTTTGAAAATTTGCTGCAGGAAAGTATTGACCCAAGTCCCCCTCCCGAGCACCTTCCATCCTCCCTTTTAGCCACTATCACGGAGGATGAGTGCTTTGATCCGGGAGGTGACATTGATTATGCTATGATTGATAACAATACGGCTTTGCCGTTTGCTCAGCATCCATTGTCTTTGGGGGATGACAATGTGCTTACTATACCCAACCCACCTCCCGTGGATCTTGAATTCACATACTATACGTATGTTGAAAGGACCTTTCTCCCTTTCAAGACTTATCCCCCCGCCTCTCCTTTATTGATGTCCTCCGGGAACGAGGACAAGGTCTTTGATCCCGGTATCACATTCGAGGCTTCCCCATGGACTATTTAATTCGGGGACGAGTCAGGCTCGTGACTCGGTTAACAAAAACAAGCGCTTTTTGGGAGGCAACCCAATTATCTATCTATTTTCACCATAAGTGTAGGGGGAGCCCCGTTGGTGTTTCTTGTTCTCTTTTTTATCATGTGTAGGGATTAGAGCTTCAAAGACACACTCTTGATGACTTTTGACGAACCGTGATTCCGTGTTCCCTTCTTCCCGGTTCTATCCTAAACTCTTTTCGATTCACTATTTTATATTTCTCAATATTAAAATAGGAATCTCTTTAGTTGTCTTTTCCTTAACAAGATTTAAACAAAGTGCACAATGTCCTAAGTGTAGGGGAGTTTACTCCCACATGCTTACACATTGAGGACAATGTTTATATTAAGTGTAGGGGGACTTCTATCGAAGTTAAGTGGTCTTTTCCTTGTATTTGCCCTCATTTTAACCGGAAAATCAATTTTTCGACATTTTTCGACATTTTTCAAAATTTTTAATCTATTTTGGCCTAGTTGTAGTCTCCTTTATTTTTGTTACTTTCTAGCATTTTAATAAAATGGTTTTAGCAAGTTTAGATATCTTAGATATATTAGGACCGTTGTGAATACTTTGACTCAACCCGAGTTTACTTATCCAAGTTCACTCTAGCTAGTATCCTTAACCATGTAGACCTTAATTGGTTTATTAGGCTAAGCATCCACGAGTCTCATTCCTTGAGATTTTAAATTTGTGGAAAACGAGAAATGATAGAGTTGGTTACAAGTTTGGTATTCTCTCATTAACTTATGTGAGTTAATTATGATCTTTTTCTCCCATCACTTGCTATTAAATTATTTGCAATAAGTAAGGTCGTACGATTTGAAAAGTTACTTAGCTTCTAGCCCAAGATCGTTTAAAAGTTGCTCGGTAATGATAAGAGTTCATAGCCAAGGCATAACTTATGAAGCGGGGCGCGAAGATTGGCGAGTCCGAAAAGGCCCTAACAAGGCATGAGGATTCCATTTTATTGCTGAAGATCCAAAGTGATGTGAAAAGCATTATTCCCAAAATAGGATCAAGACTCACGACGAAAAGCAATCAACTCCCATAAAGATCATGGAGAAGTCTATCCGAAAAGACCCTAACAAGGTATGAGGATAAAAGATCCAAGTCCGAAAAGGAGGCGGATCGTTGTATCTCAAAATTCCAATTAGAGATTTAAGAAATAATCATGAAGTCGTGGTCAACGAAGCTGGAGTACCCCTCAAAAGTCTCCAAGTGAAGAAACTCTATAACGAAGAGAAGACCATTATCTCAAAAACGTCTCTCGAAGATATGAAGTATGAAGTACATGCCAAATATCGGCCCGAGAAAGGTCTCAAATCATGAACCAAGTTATGCCAAGATATGAACTTTTTGATATACCGAGAAGCAGTTTTAAGAGATTTTGTCCTTTAGCTAACTATTGATCAAATCGTCCTACTTTGCTTTCAGCCTAAATAAATTATCAAAATAAGTCAACAATGCATCCTCGTGATCATTCAAGACATCAATAAAATATAAGAGATATCCATAGGAATAAGGGAGTTTAAGTGATTAATTAAACCGCATAAGTAAATGTTTGTTATGCTAACTTGTACTAACAATGATCTTGTTTTTAAGCTTGGCATGGGGAACGTGAAACTTGAGGGTGATGAACATTCATGACACACAAGCCCTAATGTAAGTCTTAGATTTCTTTACAAGTTTCTTCTTTGTTGCATCTTGTTATTTTCTATCTTTTTTATTTTCCTTAGTTGTTTAATAAAGGCCAAGGTAGGTTGATTATGATGGAAAATGTAAAACATGCTTTGTAACTAATGCATTGCATGAGGACATTGCAATGGCTAAGTGTAGGGGATTTGATAGGTGTGAAAACACCCATCCTTTTTACCACTTAATTGCAATAATAACCGAGCCAAAACGTGTATTTTATGTCATTTATGTCGGAATTATGCGTGGTTTGTGTTTTTGTTGTGATTTAGGACGAAAAGGTGAAAAGTGGAGAAAACACGGCATTCACGGGCTTTTATCGAAGAAAAAGACGAAAGATGAAGTCGAAAGATCAAGAGTGGAAAAAGAACGGAAGTCCAAGACCAATTCTGAAGATTTACCGAAGAAAAAGTCAAAAGACGGAAGTTTACCAAAAGCCGAAGAACTCAAGTCTAATTCATTGAAGAATTATAAGACGAGTTAAAGAAATCCCAAGACAAAGTCCAAGATTAAACAAAAGATTAAGAAGATCAAGGACTTAAGTGTGAAATTAAGAGAAAGAAGAAAGAGGGAGGAAGCTTCCTAAGCTCCTCCCTAATTCCCCTATATATAGTTTTACCTTCATTTTTGTTTAGGTTGTTGGAGGCTTGACAAGCCTCTCTTCCCCATTTTCATTCCTTGTTCTTTATCTTTATGCACCTTAATTCTCTTGTAACGCACCTTTAATCTTCTTTTAATTCCAAGTAAGTTTACCTTTAATTTTTGTTAATCTTTATCTTATTGCCAATCTCCTTCTACCTTTCTTGTTTGATTTGTTCTTTATCTTCATTGTTCATGTTCTTGAATTTTTATGGTTTTGATCAAGTGGGTTTTGATTGATTTGGTTATGTTTGTTTTTTTTTGATGATTTGTTTTGATTGATTATTGTTAGTTGATATTTAGTGGTTATTTTGGGTTAATCTTTTGGTTGAACTTGATGAATTTTGGCTAAAATTCGTGTTCCCCTGTTTCTTCCATTACGTACTGTTCTTATTTTTCCAGGTTCCGAATGAGTTCATTTTAAAGTTCCGAATCAATTTGTATTAAAAAGTTCCGAATCAATTTATTTTAAAAAGTTCCGAATGAATGTTTTTTTTAAAAGTTCCGAATGGATTTTCCTTTCAAAAGTTCCGAATGAATAGTTTTTAAAAAGTTCCGAATGAATGATTTTTAAAAGTTCCGAATGAATAGTTATTAAAAAGTTCCGAATGAATGATTTTTAAAAGTTCCGAATGAATGATTTTTTAAAGTTCCGAATGAATGATTTTTTAAAAACTTCCGAATGAAAGGTAAGAAAAACTTCCGAATCAAGCTAAACAAAAACTTCCGAATAAACATTGCCAAAAAGTTCTGAATCGGAACTTTGAAAAGTTCCGAATAAACATTTGGTTCACCAGCCTACGTGCATGCATGCTTGGTTCTGTTTGCCGCCAATTTCACCAGCTAGCTTGCTAGCTTCCAGCAGCTAGCCTGCTAGCTTGTTTATTTAATAGTATTGTTCCGTAATTGTCTAGTTTTATCTGAAAGTTGTTCCGATTTTATTTTTGAAAGTTACATATTTTTATTTGAATTTTTCGTCGATTTTTAGTATTAATATTTTTTCGTAAAGTTTAAGTTTTATCTTTTATTTAGTACCCGCTTTAGGTTTTGCCTCGTTTAGCTTTAAAGTACCATTTTAGTTTTATTCTCTCCTTTTTCATTTAGTAAACTTTATTTTCGAGTCGATAGTTAATTTCGTCTTTTATATTTATTTTTATTAATTGTTTCGCTTTAAATTACGTTTTATTATTTGTTTTAATATTCGTTTTAATATCGTTTTAACTTTTAGTTTTTAATATTCACCTTATTTTACTTTTATTATTTGAACTTGTCTTTAAATTATTTTTAAATACTTTTCTCATTTACTTTTAAATTAGTTTTAGATAATCAACTTCCCTTTTTCTTAACCAAAAACAACTGAGTCGCACTTTGAACCGGAAATCAATTCGATTAGACACCGAGAAACAAACTTTTTCAACTAGCAAAATATTGTTATTAACCTACCATGAGCTTGTTTGATGTTGGCTCAAGCAGGATTTCCATCTTCATTGTAATACTTGCGTATTACTCGGATGTTCTGGCAATATTACAAGAATACTGCGTAGGACTCATAAAAATCTCTTACTTTCCACAGTGTGTGAAAAAGCAAGGAATAAATGGAAAGTGTCCTAATGAGACTTTTGATGATCTCGTGGCTCTAGACTCGATAGTGCGTTTTGATTTAGTGAGCGATGGCTGGAGAGGAGTGCCACCTTTTCAATATCAGTCTATTCGGAGTAAATAAACCAATAGATAACGTGTTGATCTCCGTGTGATTAAAACAAATACCTTTTGAGAGATATTTGAGTTAGCTGGGAAGGGTTGTGCATTACATCACTGGGTCCATGATGTCTTTCTTCAATATCGAGAATCATTAACAAATGATCTCAATAGCATATGTATTGACCCGGTTTCTGCCTAAAGTTGTAAGGAGGGCTTCTTTCTTTACACCCTTTATCTTTACATTTCTTTTTCATTCTTCAACCCCTTCAGTACTTACCAATACATCATTACTATCACCTTGTTGTGATTGTTCCAGTGCTAGCATCAGTAATTAGTCGGTACTCTGCTACGTTCACAATCTTTCTCCATCTTTCCTAGGACTTCTAATTCTATCTAGGGAATTGTCCTTGGGAAGATTCCATCGGCTCTGATGAATCATTGGACTAATACCTATTCCTACCACCCTTTTGTCACCACATCCGTCGTGAATAAAGCGTGTTTTGGGAAAGTATAGTCACCATGAAAAATCCTTGAAAATCACTTAAGGTACTTGTGATATTGAAATCAAGAGTTTTGTACCTTAAGTGTTTTGTTCATCAAAAACGCTCCCCCTTAACACGTGCTTTACACATATTAAGTTGGATTATCGTTAAGTCTTTTTCATCTTTTAGCCAAGTATCATTTAAGTCTCCTTAATCCCATTTTCTCCCCTTATCCAAAATGTTAACCATTAATATTTGGGATATTGAATGGATTAACCGGTCTTTGGGTAAAAATGAAATAATTGTTTGGCCATAGAACATATTAATGCTCCCCCTTAAATTAATAAGGGTTAATTGTAGTGCTTTAGTATAATATATTTTGAAAGATTTAGAATCTCGTGAGAAATTCTTGAAAAATTATCATACCTTAACACTACATCAAGCCATAAAAGCACAATATTCACAAAATTTACATATTCACAATTAAAACCAATATAGAGTGGACCTGAGATGTACGACCCATTAGATGGATCGGTGCAGTAACTTGTAGTGCACTCCATATGGTCTACCACCAACGAATCTTTCTAAGCTCCTCATCAATCTACGTTCCCGGAGCTTTTCATCAATTTTTTTGATCACATATGTCGCCATTTGCCGATAACCCGGATGCCAATCCTCAATCATTTCTGGTAATGACCCACCAGAATTAAGATGCTCAAATTTTCCTCTGACGTATATGAGAGTCCCATCACTGTATTTATGAAGCTCTCCTACCCTCATAAACTTCATGATCCCACGACTGTTCATGTAGAAAATCTCGTACATCAGAACGGTAATGTCGGTATAGGGACATCTTTTGACATGTTGAGGTGAAACTTGATTCATTGGTCGGGTCATGTTAAGCTTCCTTTGGTAGCTTTCAACTCACAATTGAAGATCTTCAACTCGTTTCTTGATAACAACGCTTCGTGTGAACATACGAAGTGCTGTATTCAAGGCAATGATTTCTTCACGAGTAAGATGGGTAAGTTGATCACGGGTCATCATAAGCAACATGTCTTCGATATCTTCAAGGCGAATGATAGAAAAATCTCCCTGCTGTATTGTGTATTCTCTGTCATCCTCCCTTTTTAGACGAATCTCCGTCACATGATGATAGCCATTCTTGGATTCAGTTTTCAGTCCCAAAATACTTGAGATGTGAATATCGGATTTAACGATACTTCCTGAATTGGCTAAGCAGCAGCCTCTATACGCCCTTCGGACTCGCTCGTCCCAATGTGATGAACCTATAACATCATACATATCATAATTACGATTTACCTTTGGGACCCAGAGTCGGTTTACCTTTTCCTCGATCCAGGGTATTGTCCCCCAATTAGCAGCTTTCAACAAGGTCAGGGAGGTTGCGTACTTGGATGATCCCTTGAGGAGATAATTAAGATCATAGGTGACAAAGAAGTCAAGAGCAATTTGATTATCTTGAGAAGGATCAAGTGGAGGTGGAGCTCTTTCTGAGTCATGAAGGTTTGGCCTTTGAACGGTATTAAGAGCTTTCAGGACCTCGTCAGCATAATACTCGTACTCCATGCGGCTTAACCTGGTTTTGGCGTGAATTCTCTTATCCTTTAGCGCTCTCTTCACCAAAGACGGAGTGACCGAAGATTTAAACTCATGAGCCAAAAATGCACACAAGTCTATCGGACTACGGATACGGAGATATAGAATATCTCTATCAGCGTTTGTGATTGGATCATATTTAGCAGCTGCCGTGATCCAAGCTTGTGGCGGTGCAGTTTCATCAATATCCAATGTATTCGCCCAGTCCCGTGTGCTTGACTCGGGAACAGTAGATTGTGGTTCTTTTGCAGAGGAGTAGAAACATGAACACTTGCTGGTTCTGATTTAGGCATTTCGGCGGTATCATGAACAGGCGAGTGTTGTGCAGATTCAGGTTCAGTTACTGATTCTGCAATCACAGGAGCAACAAAAGAACTAACAGGATTAGTGGTAACAGGTATAGAAACAGAAACAGATGTACCGTGAATCGATGACGCAGTGGCAGCATTCACATCATGGCGCCACTTGGTTCGTCCTGACTCCGTAGAGGTGGACTTTTCCTTTCGCGCAGCATCTTTCTGAGACTTGGTACCAGACTTGGATGGTTTCTTTTCGCTGGCAACCTTGTCCCCCGTTTTAGGCTGATCATGTTTACCACCATCATCCTCATCATCATCCCCGTTGCTACCATTATCATTCTCCTCATTTTGATCATCACCATCACAATCATCACCTTTGTCATCACCATCATCATCATCATCTTCTTCTTCTTCACCGTCATCCTCCTCTTGTTCACTATCTTCCTTTTCCTCCTCAGCCAAAATGTGGTAAGGTACCACACTTCCAAACATCTTAAACAACCGATCATCCTCCAAGATAGCTTCATTGAGTGCTTTGTAGAGTGTCCGCTGAACTTTAGACTTGTCAAAAGATCCAACTTCCTTCATGCGAGCTTTGAGGATCTTCTTTAATTCAAAATCCGTTAAGTCATATGCAATTTTGTAGGCTGATTCGGAAGGGTTGGACGACTTGATCATCAAGTTATCAGCCGTAAGTTTCCTCATCTCATCACGCAGCTTTGGCATAAGGGCCTCAACAGATTCATTCACTCTCTCTAAAATAGAAGCTTCAAGTAACTCTTTCTGCTCCTTATATTTATCCTTTATAGCTCGAAGTCTCGTAAGTCGTGCTTCACTCTTTTCAGCTTCAGCCTGTTTGACCTGAGCAAGTTCTTCTGCTTGAGCTTTACGTGTCAATTCCATCTCTGCAGTGAACTTAGCTATCATCTCTTCTTGGGCTTTCTTGGATTCCTTTTCACTTTGCATTCGTCGAAATAGCTCTTCTCGAAGTTTATCCATCTCTTTTCTTTGACTGTCCGTGTGTTTATCCAACATTTCTGCCATTACGAATGCAGCCATTGAAGATGGTCCAGAGCTACTCTGGGAAGGTTGAAGAGGCTCGGTTGTGATTACAGTACTGAGGATGGAAGTTGTTGGAGGTGTAAGGAAAGGTAGTGGTGTTGACACCGGTCGTGTTGGTAAGGGCTGGATTGGTGGAGGTTGAGTTACGAGAGGCTGTGTAGTCACAATGATTGTTGTAGCACCGGACTCCTTCTCAACACTTGCTATATCAGCAATGGATGTCTCCTTTGATGCTGAGTAACGTTCAGGTGATCCAAACTCATTAATATCATGTGGCTCCCCGTATTCTTCTTCAACATCCATCTGTGCACCCGAACCACTACCGCCCGTGTCTCTCCTACTCTTTTCAATAGCCATCTTCATTAACTTTTTCTCAGTCTTTTGAGTTTGCTCGGGAGTAGGATCGTCATCAGTGTGTCTTCATCTTGAATAACAAACTTGTCAGTCGTGCTCTTACCCTTCTTAGCCACGGTCTTTGTCTTTTTGGTTTTGGGTTCAGGTAAAGCTGTTTGCTTGCGTTTACCTTTACTCTTAACCGTGGTAGACGAGTCTTCTCCTGCTTGAATGCTTGCTTGTTGATTCTCGATTTCTCTTAGCATGTTCTTGTAATCAGCAGAAGCGATAATCTTATCTGTCAGGAGATGACTGGGAATAGGACCAGGGACAACAATATTGGAGTGAGTTTCTTGCCTTAAGTCCACCAGATCATCAGCATCCATTGTGTGGTGACGGCTACCTGAACGCTTATCAATAGACGCATCGTTTTCCATAAAATAATGTATGATTAGCTTTATGAACCTAGGGTACTGGTAAGCTTTAGCCTTAGTCTTCGTGTTTGTGAAGACTTGAAAAATAAACTCTTCCCACAACAATGATGCATAATAAATACCCATACCTTTGAACATACCAAAGAACATCTTGACGATTGGCGGACGCACAGCATCATACCCAGTCGTTTTGGGTGTGAGACATCGGCTGAGAATACCAAAAATCGCTCTCCAAGGTTGACCCACTTTGGCTGTGGTAAAATCGGACACTATTCGTATGTCCGCACATCCAATAGCAGAGAACATCTCCATGAGATCGTTCTTGGTCGGATTCGCTGAGAATGTTGTTCCTTTGGGTGACTCCCGAAAACCAAAGATCTTGCGGAAGTCTGACACGGTGAGAGTCTGTTGCTTGTTGTCCAGGAAGAATGTGATCTTGTTTGAAGTCTTCTCTTTGGTTGCCCAGAATTCGTACATGTAGTCGAAGGGCACCGAAGCACTATCCCTTAGCGCATTCTTGAAGTGAGAATTGTCAAGAATGGCTGAACCTACCTTGAATCCATTGTGAGTGGAATGAGAGACCTCCTTCAACCAGTAGTTGTTTGGAATGAACTTGAGGGTTTTGGCCTCGGCAATGGCTGCTGCTCTAGAGTCTTGTATTTGTTGCACGGTTGGGTTAGTCATTGTTTCTGCTTAAGATAAAACATAAAAGTTGATACATACAGATATGAATATCATTATGAATTTATACCTAAGCATTATACATATGACATAATCCCTTAAGCTTTTAAAACACTCAATCATCCTTCATTCGGAATAAGCATTTAATTCGGAATAAATTGGTCTATCCGGAATAAACGTCTACCCGGAATAAACGTCTATCCGGAATAAACGTCTATCCGGAATAAACGTCTATCCGGAATAAACGTCTATCCAGAATAAACGTCTATCCGGAATAAACGTCTATCCGGAATAAACGTCTACCCGGAATAAACGTCTATACGGAATAAACGTCTATCCGGAATAAACGTCTATCCGGAATAAACGTCTATCCGGAATAAACGTCTATCCGGAATAAACGTCTATCCGGAATAAACGTCTATCCAGAATAAACGTCTATACGGAATAAACGTCTATACGGAATAAACGTCTATAGGGAATAAACGTCTATACGGAATATTTTTGCCAAACACTTGCTCATTCGGAATATCCTTAAAACCGGTTCATTCGTAATACACTTAGAAAAAATCCGTTTATCCGGAATAACCTAAACGCACCTTATGATCGATTAATCTAGGCTTAGATGATTGTTTTAAGCATTCTAAAGGCCACCAAACTCATTCTAGTCCTATTCCGCGTGAAACCCAGCTAAACCCTAAATCAGTTAACCCTAAATTAAGCAGAAACCCTAATTGGATTACTTTAATAAAATCAATTTAATTAAGCAGATTAAGCATCGAATTAGACGAATTAAACGAGAGTATGTACCTTAGATAAGCTTAATGAGACGGATTGAGATTAGTATCGTGATATTTTGATCTTTGTATGTGTGTTTTTAGGTGTGTTAATGGAGAAGGAAGAAAGAAAAACAAAAGAGAGAAAAGAGAAAGAGACGGAGGGGGGGGGGGTGTTTTGTTTGACTTTAGGTCAACTTTCCACAAGTTTCAATGGTTGTCACTTTTAACCCCTTCATTTTAAGGTCTTTGTCACTTATTTTCCCTTGTCTTTTCATTTTTCTTTTCTAGTCACTAACGATCGTTAAACTCCCTAACCATCGTTAGACTTAGCCACCTTAACCTATCTTAGCGATCACACAGCTAAACTATTCACGACAAACTCACAAACGAATACAAGACGAATGCCAAAGCAATTCCAGTCATTAACCATTGAGCCAATTAATTTTCCTCGAAGACTTTTGAAGACGTTTTGATGATGAAGATGATTTAATATTTTCTCCCCATTAAACGATGGCCCGTTTTCTATTTAAAGAGCTGTAGTCATTGTTTAAAGAGTCAAATATTGATGAAAACATTTCCAATTAATGTCTTAGAAAAATTGATTCGTGGTGGCAATAAGATTTCTCTTATTTTGACAAATTAATACACTGAAACGTACACTAAGTCGTGTTAGACCAAGTTATAAAGTAAACTTGATCCCTTTGCATGATTTGGCTTGTAAACCATGCCCGAGAAAATTAATTCCCGTTGTGAGCCAACGTTTTCCAAGGAAATACGTGACTTTAATGCGAAAAACGGTTTGCAGTCTGAAATAACTACAAGCCATTATGGGCATGTTTTAAAAATGTACAACTTTTATACGGACTCTATTTATGGCACCGTGTCAATATTGATCGACATTTCTAAGGCCGTAAATATTACCGTACTAAAAGACATGCCCGATTTAAAAAGAAAATATTTTTGGGTTTTCTTGGTTTTATATTTGTTATGGTTTTTCTTGGTTTTATAGTTTTTATGGTTTCTCTTGGTTTTATATTTTTTATGGTTTTTGTTGGTTTTATATTTTTATATTATTCTTTTTGTGGTTTATATATATACGATAATATACATGATCACGAACAAAGGATACGCATGAATAGTTTACCACCACTATTCTGCTGATTCTTCTGCCAACTCTTTGAGAGTCGCTGGAGAGAATGATTTCATGCCAAGCTTGTCGATCAAAAACTCGATTCGTCCTCGATCTAAGGCTTTGGTGAACATATCTGCCAACTGATACTCAGTGGTGACAAAATACAGCTCGATCACTCCGTTCTCCACCTGCTCTTTAATGAAATGGTAGCGAATGTCGATGTGCTTTGCCCGGGAGTGTTGAACGTAGTTGCAGCAAAGGGCAATGGCGCTCTTGTTGTCACAATACATCGGGATTTTGTTAAATCCAAGACCGTAGTCAGTTAGTTGTGATCTCATCCAAAGGACTTGAGCACAACAACCGGACATGGCAATGTATTCGGCCTCCGTGCTTGAAATTGCAGCGCTTTTCTGCCTTTTTGAAGACCAACTAATCAATCTTTCTCCAAGGAGTTGCACAGACCCAGAAGTGCTACGCCTCGTGTCTTGACACCCAGCATGATCGGCATCTGCATATGATATTAAAGCAATAGAGGAATCTTTCGGATACCATAGACCACGATGAAGTGTTCCTTTGAGATACCGAAAGATCCTTTTAACAGCATGTAGGTGCTTTTCGGTAGGCCGAGCCTGATACCGGGCACACATGCATACGGCAAATTGCAGACCAGGCCTGCTAGCAGTCAGATAGAGAAGGGTGCCGATCATTCCACGGTAGAGTTTCGGATCGACAATAATCCCATTCCTATCTTCATCTAACTTGGATTTCTCCACCATTGGAGTGTCCACGGGGTCACAATTTTCAAAGTTATATTTCTTTAATGATTCTAGAGCATATTTGGATTGATTAATAAAGATGCCTCTGGGATTCTGAGAAATTTGTAATCCTAAGAAAAATGAAATTTTTCCCATCATTGACATCTGAAAGCGTGTGGACATTATCTTCTCAAAGCGGTTTGACAATTCTATGTTAGAGGCAGCAAATATTATATCATCAACATAAATTTGTACCAGTATCATGTCGTTGTCCTCCTTGAGAGTGAATAGAGTGGGGTCTACTTTGCCTTTGGAGAAGCCTTCCGAAATGAGAAATGTTGAAAGGAAATCATACCACGCGTGTGGAGCTTGTTTCAACCCATAGAGAGCCTTCTTAAGCTTGTACACATGATTAGGAAACTCCGTACTAACGAACCCATCCGGTTGACTAACATAGACTTCTTCCCTTAGTTCACCATTCAAAAATGCCGTCTTCACATCCATTTGATAGAAGATCATGTTCATATGAGCAGCATACGCAAGGAATAGTCTAATAGCCTCCAATCTTGCAACAGGAGCAAAAGATTCTTCAAAGTCGATACCTAAGGCTTGTTTGTATCCTCTAGCAACCAATCTAGCCTTATTCTTCAAGACTCTACCCATCTCATCGAGTTTAACCTTATAAACCCACAACAAAGTAAGGATGTTAACCTTGTCAGGGAGAGGAACTAATTCCCATACTTCAAGTATTTGGAATTCATTTAGTTCCTCTTGCATGGCTTCAATCCAAGATGATTGAGTCATAGCATGTTGCCAGTTTTTAGGTTCAACTTCGGAGAGAAATGCATCAAAATAGAAATAGAGTGCACTCTCTTGTAATTGATGGCGTGTCGAGACTGGTCGATCGAGACTTCCAATAACATTCCTAACTGGGTGATCTTTTGTCCATTTGGTGCTGTGATTTTCAATCCGCGGTGGTCTGGAGTGAACAATTGGAGGAGCTTCTTCTGAGGTAGACGCGGCTGAAGTATTTTCAGGTATCGGTATACCAAAGAATGGAAGCTCTTGTAGATGAGCATAATCCAAATCTTGATCAATAGAATCCTCTTCAACATCATTTGGCACAAGTAAGGGTGAAGATTCAGGTGTAGTTTGAGAATTACCTGGTAGAGGTGCATCCGGTTCAATGTTAATTGAAGATGCATTTGATAAAGCTTCATTAGCTTGAGCAACAACTTCAGGGATTGGAGCTATCACTACAGGTGCTGGAACTTCATCACTTGGGGGATCAAAGAATTCATCAAACAACGGTTGAAATAGTTTATCCCACTCGGGTCTTGTAGGTGGTTTAAATGATGTAGAAGTAGGATTATTGGGAACTAATCCGAAACTAATAGCACCGGTTCCCATCTCGTGAAGCGCGGGTTCAGAGTTGCGTTGCTCAGAAGCCATCACTGTCATCTCATCAAAATCTGCGTCCATAGTTTCTACTATCTTACCAAGACGACGGTTGTAAATTCGGTATGCTTTCTTGGAGGGTGAGTAACCAATGAAAATACCTATATCGGCTTTCGGTTGAAGTTTGCCCAAGTTCTCACTATTAATGTTTAGATAACAAAGAGCACCAAACACATGAAAGAATGAAACATCGGGTTTACGATTATGTAGAAGCTCGTAAGGTGTTTATCCATGGCGTTTCCGAATGATAGAGCGGTTTTGGGTGAAACATGCAGTAGATACAGCTTCTGCCCACAAGAATAATGGAGCGTTCGCATAAATCAGCATAGTCCTAGCAGCTTCCATAAGCGTACGATTCCGTCTTTCAACGACACCGTTTTGTTGTGGAGTACGTGCAGCGGATGTTTCATATGAAATACCAACTTCTTCATAGTAATCACGAAGAGTCTGGTTGACGAACTCTGTTCCATTATCTGTACGAATATGGTGGACAGTAGTATTTAAACGTACCTGAATGAATTTCATAAAAGTGATGATAGCCTTCGGTGCTTCATCCTTTGTACGTAGAAATCTAACCCATGTAAACCTGGAGAAATCATCCACAATAACAAGGATGAATTTCTTACCGCTCACACTCTCGGTTCGCATTGGCCCACAAAGATCCATATGCAAAAGATGAAGTTTTTCTTGATTGGTGTCTTCAGCTTTGGACTTGTATGATTTCTTGGTGCTTTTCCCCCTTGAACACGCGGAACATAAATGGTCCTTGTGAAATTTGAGCTTTGGAAGACCACGAACTAATTCGTTTTTAGCCAAATGATTAATAGCATCAAAGTTGAGATGAGATAATCTGCGATGCTATAACCATGACTTGGTCTTAGATGCTTTGGAGAGAAGACATACTGGAGAGGCGGCCATCATGTCTTGTAGGGACAAAGTATAAAGATTTGCACCACGAGACCCCTTCAACAAGTCTTTTCCTTCCAAGTTGCGGATGAAACAAGTATGTTGTCGAAAAGCAACCTCTAGGTTGGAATCACAAAACTGTCCTACTAAAAATAAATTATGACCAAGACCTTCTACATAGTATACCCTTGAAATCGTAACATTTCCAATCTGATATTCACCATACCCCATTATCTTTGCAATATGATCATTACCGAATTTAACCGTTCCAAGAAACTTGCTGACGAAATTTTGGAGCATCGAGCGATCTCCGGTCATATGCTTTGAGCAACCGGAGTCCAAATACCAGAGGATGATTTGGACCACCTGAAATATCACCAGACGAGGACAATGTATAGGTGTCGGAATCTGAATGTTCCTTGTTATTAGCAGGTACAGATTTAATGATCTTAGATTTGCTAACCTTAGGTTTCTTAGATTTCCTAGCCTTCTTCCTAGTTGGTGGTGTAGATTCAAGTTGGCTTAAATCCTGAGGTATTTCTTCACTGATAGGCACTATAGTGGGGGCTGTAATAATTAAAGGGCGCGGTTTCCATACTTTAGTGCTAGTGTGCCTAACTAAAGGACGCTGAGACTAACCTCAATGGATGCATTCCTAGTTAAAGGGCACATTTTTCCATCTAATGTAAAGGTCCTACCAGTGGGACGCCATTGCCATCCAACTTGGGTACGAGTTCTCCCAGTTGGCTTCCATTCAAGATCATTCCTAATGGCATTCATTTCATTCACATGATCAATAAGACACAAATCATGACGTTGGGAAAACATGCATTCATTACAATTCCAACATTTCAAATTAGAATTCACAAATGGTTTAGGCTTCTACACAGGCGCAGAGCTTTTAGTCTTAGCAACATGATTCTTTTTATTTAAATCTGACATAACATACCTAGGGTGAGCTTCTACTTTCTTCTTGATGGTACTACTAGTGGAGGGCTTGATCTTATCTTTCTTGAGTGGCGATCCTTTAGCCTTAGTAGACTCTTTTAATCCTGTAGAAGGCAAAGTGGGAACATTATCAACAGATTTTAAAGGTGCCTTAGTTGATGGTGCCAATGACGGTTTTGCTCCTGGGGTCTTATTGAATGGAGTTACAGCAATGGGTTGATTAGTGAGTAGTATAGAACCCGATCTACCTATATATTGCAAATATGCTAAGCAATATTGAACTCGCTGAATATATGCATGAGCTGAATAATAGTAACTGCTTGAGGGATCTAACGCATACAAATCATCTAAAATATCCCTAACAAGGTCCACGTGCTTAATTTCATTCATCATATAAACATCGTAAGTATCCAGATTTTGCTTATGGCGCGGGTTCTTATAGAGCACTACTGAATTGGTTGATGGAGCACTAGAGGACGGTGCAGAGTTGGTAGCTAAGTTATTAACAACTTCTTGTCGGGTGAGAAGAAGTGTCTCCTTTAACTCGGCCAAAACCATGTTTTTGTCAATGAGCTGGATATTTAAGTCAGAGATTTCCTCACACTTTTGGTTCAGTTGTTTAACATAAGATTGTTGCTGTGCTGCATTAAAAGCTAAGCGTTCTTCTCTTGAACCATAAAGATCGGATAGTCCCTGTCTTACCCGATCCATCTCCCCTAGAATAGACGAAAGTCTAATTTCTAAGTCCTGGTTTTTAGACTCTGCAGCCTCTAGTTCTAATTTTAGTGTTTCATTCGATGACACATCTCTCTTTAATCTCATAATCTCTTCCTCTAATGCCTTAACTATCCCAATCATCTTGTCACTCGTCTCAACACTGTTTTCACAACCATTTGTTATCAAAAGATCCTCATTTTGAGTTTGTTGTTTTAATTCTAAAGATATACGATGTTGTTCAAGTTGATTAAAGCGTTTTGTAAGTAAATTGTAAGAATCTTGAAACTTTAAAAATTCAGCGTTAGACTCGTGACAAGAATGATTATCTACCTCGTTTACAGTATCAGCAACATTTATAGAGAGATCATGCACATCATCACATATATTCACAGCATCACAGTTATTCATAGCGGATGTAAGCTCATTCGAATAATTAACATTCACAGTAGTAAGCACATCACACGAAATTACTTGAGACACGAATCGGTCATACTCGGATAAAATCTTTTCCTTTTCAATTAATTGTAGTTCGTAAGCGGTGTCCATTTCATAAAACACTTTTTGAACTTCTTTAATTTCAAACTCGAGATTTTCCGAAAGAGATGCAAAACTTCCTTTTAGACTTTCGACAAACGGATTGATCTCATTCTTAAACACCTCGTTCATGTGTTCGAAAGCCCATTCTCCGGCGTTTAGACCATTTGAAGTCGTACATTCCTGGATGACCTTGTCAAAACTAGCAAAGTATTGATTAATCTCTTGCAAGTTTATCCATACAGTGCTAACAGGTGGAAGATCCTTTGGAATTTCCTTAGGTCCTTCCATTTTGACAAGTGTAGGAAGTGTACTAGGGTTTTCTTCATTTAACATGTAGGTTGGTGCTGTGATAAGATCTTTATCAATATGGAAGCGAATTCTAAAGTCCGTTTTTGCAAGCTCCTGATTCATTTTAAAATAATCACACTGGGATATTTTGCAAAGTCGTATGACCGATTCTCATCAACTAGATCCTTATTTGTGCGATCCTCGAAAATAACAATCGGATCTAAGACCAATCCTAATTGGGTTGCATTATAAAGTCTTGGACTATGGATAAAAGCTTGTCTTGCATACCGTGGGTTAGGGGGAAGGTCTTTTTGACACGATAAGTTAAACTCTCTAAACGATGCGTCAAATAAGTGCATTAGTTGAGAGGCAGCGTATTGTCTTAAAAGCAAATAATCTAAACTTCTAATCTTATTAGCCGCATTAATTTCCATTTCATTCTTTTTAGACTCGAGTAATTCAAAATCCGTTTGAAGTTTGTGAAAATTAGTGACCACTAACTCTTTTTCTTTAAGTTCGTTAGAAAGATCTGCTCTTAAGGTTTCAATTTCTTGCAAATGACCCATTTGTTTGTTTCGAAAATGATCATATTCGGGATTTGTTAGAACATTGGACGAAGGAACTAATTCCAAAGTTTGAACTTTTTCGTTGCACAAGGCAAGCTCAGCAGACAAATTCTAATTCTTAGCTAGGGTTTCTAAGAGTGCAGTATTCATTTGGCTAAGTAATTTTGCAGGAACCATGACCAAATCTTGTTGAGCAGGAGTATGCGTATGCGAAATGGCTCCCGGTTATGATTCACTCAAAGTCTGGGGACTCACATTGATATTACTATCATTGATTGTCTCCTCATTTGAAAGACTCACCACCGAAGACTCATTCGGATCAGCACTCTCTTGCGCAACTTGATGTGGTTGAATACTAGTATCAGTGGTATTAGTAAGTACCTCAGATATTTTATCTGACCCAAAGCTAGAGATAGTTGCCATAAGAGCAGCCTGAGCAGATTGAAGATCATCACAGTCTGAATCTTAAGCATCCAGATCATCTGCTTGGTATGCTGCATTCTGTGTAGTGAGAACTTCTTGTTCCGCAATCCCTGGATCAGCAAGAAATGCAAGCTCCTCTTCATGAAGTTCCTGTCCTTGTGCCTGAGCGTTCACCAAATAAATCTTCTCTATAAACCATTGACCATCCCTTCTCCTCTTGGGTTTTGTGCAATCCCTGGACATGTGACCTTCTTCCTTACAGTTGTAGCATGTAATCATTCTCAACTTGCCTGTGGAATTAGCCCGTGGAGGAGTGTTGACCATTGGAGCAGGATTGACCATGCGTGCATTGGTGGTTGATGTAGTGGGTCTCCCCGGATAAGGTTGAATAGGTTGAACCATTACCCTGCCATTCTCAATAGTAGCTTGTTGTCGAGAATTGGATAAATTCCTCAGCTGATTGTTAGTAGGAGCTGGTCCTCTAAATCCTCGTTTGCTCAATGTCCTTGTGAGATAAGCAGACATAGTAGCTAACACTTCAACTGGGTCAGTTCCTTGTTTGAATTCAGGAATGGGAACTTCATCATTATCACAATACAATGCTTAGTCTTGTTGAGCGGCATAAGCACTAGAAGGAATACTCATGTGGTCAGAATGGCTTAAAGGATATGTTGCATTTTCTTGATAAGAAGAGTATGATGACTGAGCATAAGGTGCAATGCTTGCTGGTGAATATGGGTGAGGTTGTGAGGCATATTGTGATGCTTGTGGTTCTCTCTGAGACGAAGGCGCATTAAACCGATATTGTTGCTGATGTGAGGTGGGTGGTTGAGGTAGAATCGAATATTGGGGGAAGCTTAGAGTCATGTACAGTGATGGATGATAGGCTTGGTGTCCCATGATATAAGGAGTGTTGTTGTATGACAGGCTTGGTTGATTTGCCATCAAAGCTAAAGAATCAGGGTACATACCTCGAGGCGAACGGTGCATGATCACGTGCTTCTCATGCTGCTGGAGAAAAGCATAGAGTTGATCCAAATTGCACTTATGCAAATCCCTAGTTAACTTAACATCAGTAATATACTCACCCCATTAAGCTTGAGGTAAAGTATTCAAAAACTTGGTGTTAACCTGGAATGGAGCAATCACGAGATTGTATACATTCAAATCATTCATGAGAGTAGTGAATCTGAAGTAGTAGTCGTGAAGCGTTTCCCCTGGATTGTACGTGAATCTATCAAACAGATCATACAACTGACATTCCCGTTCCTGTTTAGTAAGAGACGTACCTTGTAGCAAAACCTTTAGACGTTCCCATAAATCCTTTGCAACCGTATATTGACTTACCATTCGATAGATGTCATGTGGAAGAGCTTGGAGAATGGTTTGAAGAGCCTTTTCGTCTGCATCGGCAATAAGTTGTTGAGCTGGTGTAAGTTCTTCAAACTCCCGTGGTCGAGTCACATTGTTAACAACGATGGTACCATAATCAAGTGGACCATTTAGAATTGACTTGACCATAAGCCTCCCATATGTCGGTTTTCCCTTAATGTATGACATCATACGGCCTTGCCATGCTTCAAAGACTTCTTTAATGAGCATTGGAGGGCGATTATCCGTTCCCGTAATGACGGAAATATCCGTAAGTGATGTCATTTGAGGCATTAATGAATTCGGACTCATTTTAATCACTTTAAAGAATCAAAGATTATCGGTTGATCGAGCAGTGAAGTAAGGTTGTGAATTGTGTTGTGTTGTTGAAGTAAAGAGTGTGTAAGAAGCCAAGATTAAATCCACTTAAAATCGTCGAAAAAACTCGTAAAATACTCCTTGATCCGGAATAATTAAGTTGATTCGGAATAAATACCTTAATGTGAAAAAGATCTTGATTCGGAATAATTACCTTGATCCGGAATAACTTGCTTATCCGGAATATCTTGCTTATCCGGAATAAGTTGCTATACGGAATAAGTGCTATTCGGAATAACTGGCTATACGGAATAAGCTGGCTATACGGAATAAGCTGCTATTCGGAATAAGTGCTATACGGAATAAGCTGCTATTCGGAATAAGTGCTATTCGGAATAAGTGCTATACGGAATAAGTGCTATTCGGAATAACTAGTTATACGGAATAAGCTGCTATTCGGAATAACTGGCTATACGGAATAAGCTGCTATTCGGAATATCTTGCTATCCGGAATAATCTGTTATTCGGAATATCTTGCTATCCGGAATAATCTGTTATTCGGAATATCTTGCTATCCGGAATAATCTGTCATTCGGAATAAACCTGGAAAAGCACTTCAAGACCAAGAACACCAACTTTTGAACGATTCTAAACCCGATTTTTGATCAAAAACCACAAAAAGTTTTGTGATTTCTACCAAATTAAGCTAAACCCAAGACTTATCTACTAATCCCAACAACAAAAACACCAAAAAAATTACAAGATTCAAGGTTGAATTTCCTAAAAATCACTAATACATTCAAAAACTAAAAAACAACACTAATCCCTAGCTTAAATCACCCCATGGCTCTCTGATACTAATTGAAGAATATGGATAATCTTATGAATTAATAAGGTGGGTTGAAGGTTTCTAGAGAGAGAAAGTAGTGAGAGAAAGTGAGTGAGAACTATGTGTATGTTTATTAAACTCAAATGTGAAAAAACCAACAACCCCAACCCCTTTCCATGGTGGAAAGGGGTATTTATATCCAAGCCACTAATGGGCTTGGGCCGCCCATGACAAGCCCATGGGCCGGTTTTTACTTAACTAAATAAGCAAACATTAACTACGAGCTATACAGCATTAATAATATTGTGGAGTGACCGATACTTCTAATATACGTTAAAAACGTATTTTTAACAATACTCCAAAAAGAAATTGGGGGAAATAAATACCATATTGACTATAAGCAAAACCAATGAATTTTGTAACATTTTTAAAAATAATCCTTATAGCTACCAGTGACGTTTAGCGTTAGATTATTCCACAAAATGCACTAGATTCAAAATAGTTTTCTGGTATCTCAGGTCTAAGGATAACTATTTATGATTTACTTGATGAAAAAGATCCACAAAGTAACACAAACTTAAAGGATTAGAAACCCTAAAAAACCCTAAAAAATTCTCTCTAACCCTAGGTGATTTCCGGCCACTACTTTCTTGATTCCGATCTTTTATTTTCTTTTCTAACTGTTTATTCCTTAATATCACAATCATTGAATCCTTTATTTCATTCCTGATTGTTTCTGATTAGGGTTCCGTCTAGTTCTTTGGACGGGATTCTTGATCTGTAAACTTTTCTTGTAGTGGGTTGGAGTTTTAGTATTGTTTTATTTACTTGAGTAATTGGTTACCTAGGAAGATATTGATCGATCTTTAAGTCGGTTTTCGAGTCATCTAGGGTTTGTTATTGCGTATCCGTTGTCGGCTGCTGTGGTATATTTAATCTACAAGCATTAAACTCTCCATTGCTTCTTTTGAAACGATTTAGGGTTCCTGTTTGTGACTTTATGTACTATTTTGTCCCTGAATATTTTTCAAGTCGATCTGGATTGTGAAGGCCAGTGTTTGTATTTTCATTATATATCTTCTTGGGTACTGGTGGTGTTTTATATACCTAGCTTGAATATCCATTACCAGTTTTTGGGTTTTTAGGGTTTCTTGCAACGGCTGGGTGACGGTTCATATCTAGGGTTCTATTCTTAAGTACCGTTTTTTGTTGTTGCTGTTAACTCGGTGAGTTTGGTTTCTATTATGTTGGGTTTAGAGAGATGGATCATGGTCTGTTGAAAGTGTCAAGGGTTAAGAATATAGATGGTAAAAAGCCTCCTCAAGGTGGTTTTATTAAACAGGCACTTCGTAATATACAAAGCAAGATGAGTGTGGAGTTGCCTTTGAACGACTCTACTTCGAGGCTGCAGGGTATGGAACAGGCTGAGGTGTCTCGAACTATACCTCCTTCGATTTTAGGTAAAGCTAGCATGAATCATGACTCTTCTATGTCTGTTAAATCTGATTTGCCAATTAGATTATCTTATGTCAATCATGATTCTCCTGTTGTGGGTGCTAATCTTGAAATCCCCTTGGACTCGATTCAAGGGTGTGTGCACATTTTGCAAACACCATTTATGGGTATTTCATTGGTAAGCGTCTAGCCTTCCCTATTGTCAAAAATTTTGTATTGAATGCGTGGAAAAAGTATGGTATTGAACGCGTTATTCTTCGCAAAGGTTTCTTTCTCTTCAAGTTTAATACTCCTCATGTCATGAATAAAGTGATAGAGAATGGGCCATGGTTTATTCGTTCAATTCCATTATTTCTTAATGTCTGGACTCAGGACACGAGGTTGCACAAAGAGGAAATAAAATTCGTGCCATTGTGGGTGAACATTCATGATGTACCGATTGTGGCATACTTTGAAATTGGTCTTAGTTTGATTACTTCTGAGCTAGGACGTCCATTTATGCTTAATTCCTACACTAGCGAGATGTGTTGTAACCCGTGGGGCACAAAAGACTATGCTCGAGCTCTTGTAGAATTCAATGCTGAAAAACCACTGATTTCGTCTATGGTGGTAGCTATTCTATTTAGTGATAAGCCAGGACATTCAATGGAAACGCTTCGGTGGATTATGAGTGGAAACCCCCTCGGTGTGGTGTGTGTTTGAACTTTGATCATATGGATGAGCATTGTCCTATACAGTGTGTAACTAAGAACACACGGACTGATGAGGAAGAGGTTAATCAGGTTTCTCAACTGAAAAAACAGCCTTCTAAGGCTATTAAGACATGCCTTATCGATGGTCTTTGGATTAATAAACCCAAATCACAATGGGTTGTTAAATCTGGAACGAAAAATCCTTCTAATGATAAGAGTTCAGGTACTAATCCTAATCATATTGATAATATAAGTATATCGAAACTTCGAAGTTCTATGGCTAAACTAGTCGAGGAGGATAAGGTTATTGATGTGGCTACGGATACTGATCGTGGTGATTCTCATTCCGTTTTACCTACTAGTGTGGCTATTGGTTGTGATGATCCCTTAAAACATAAGCGGGATTTTGATTATAGTTGTTTTGATGATGTTGTTAATGCAAGTGATACTGATGAGGAGGAGGTGTTTGCATCTCCTGATGAATTTAATGCTTATCTATCATCTATCGAAAGAGGACAGGAGCCGGAATTGGAGGAGTATGACTGCTATGATGACTATTCGGATATACTTCGAGACTTACCGGGAGAGCTCAAGGCTTGCCGTGATTATCATCTCCTTAATACTGGTAGAAAGTAGTTTTTTTATTTTGTTGCCTTGCTTTTTATCATAAGAGGGGTGTCTCTTATGTAGTGGAATTGTTAGGTGCTTTTATTTGAATGTATGTTGCTTTCAGGGCTGAGGTATAGGACTCACCTATACCCGTCTGTACTTCAGCGATTTTTTGGAGTAATGCATTTTACCAGGGTAACCATTCCCCTTTACCAAAAAAAAAAGATCCACAAAGTAAAATCATATAGTTGGGATAAGTCCAATATCTGATTCATCGAATATCATCCAAAATCGATCAATACACTTTCAAGTATACTCTATCGCAATTTTGATTTGTCTTAGTTTAATAATATTCTCATATTATTAATCGACAACGGACATTTAGCACAACAATTTATTTATGGATTAAAACATGTAAAATAGGATACAAAATTAACTAATAAGAATAAACGAAACACAATCTTTATTTTATTAAATAATAATGTCTTAACATCCTTATCCAAATACTAATCACAGATTGATTGCATGAAATCACTAGCTAGTTGCAGCCCAATAGCCTTGGTAAGCTTAACTACCTTTGGTCTAGGCAAAGCCTTCGTAAAAGGATCAGCTACGTTATCATATGTGTGAACTTTTATTAATTTGATTTCACGAGCTTCTACTTGTTCTCGGACGTACTGATGTCTAAGCTTAAAGTGTATGGCGCCTTTCATGACTTCAGAATCATTGGCGAATATTATTGTGGCAGAATTGTCACAATACATATTTATTAGGTTCTTTTATTGCAAGCATCGTCCCAAGATCTCCAATAAATTTCCTAATCCAAACCACATTCCTTTCGTACTCCTTAAGTATTGGCTTCCCTCCGAACACCAAATCATTTCTTTTCGTATTCCTCAAATACTTCAGAAAATGTTTAACAGCAACCCAGTGGAGCTTCCCTGAATTTTGTTTGGTAACGGCTGACCAAGTTCTAAGAAAACGCCACATCGGGCCTTGTGCATCTTACAACATACATAATAGATCCTACAGCCGAAGCATAAGGCACCTTCTGCATGTATGCCTCCTCTTCAGGAGTTGATGCATCCATCTCATGACTTAGATTATGCTTAACTTCCATAGGATGAAAATGTTTCTTGGAATTATGCATATTATACTTCTTCAATATCTTATTTATATAAGAATTGACTAAGTCTAATTAACCGTGTTTTCCTATCTTGATAGATCTTAATTCTCAGACTGTATGCAGCTTCTCCTAAATCCTTCATAGAAAAACATTTACCAAGATAATCCTTAACAGCTTTAAGTCTTGAAATGTTACTTCCCATGATTAATATGTCATCAACATATAGGACTAGAAATACTGCATCACTCCCACTAGATTTGCGATATACACATGGCTCATCACGATTTTGAATAAATCCAAACTTTTTGATTTCTTCATCAAATCGTTTATTCCATTGCCGTAATGCTTGCTTCACACCATAAATATATCTTTGAAGTTTACACACATGTTTTGGATTCTTAGGATCAACATACCCTTTCGGTTGTTGCATATAGATGTCTTCATCTAAACGACCGTTCAAGAAGGTAATTTTGACATCCATTTGCTATATCTCATAGTCATAGTATGCTGCTATGGCTATGAGAATCCTAATAGCTCTTAAGTTTGCTACAGGAGAAAATGTCTCCTCGTAGTCTACGCCAAAAGTTTGAGTAAAACCTTTAGCTACTAAACGAGCTTTATAGGATTGTATTCTATCGTCCATGTCGATTTTCTTCTTGTATATCCACTTATGTCTCACTACTTTAGCATTTGGTGGTGGATCTACAAGAATCCAAACATCATTAACTTTCATGGATTCCATTTCCTCATCCATAGCAACCATCCACTTATCCTTCTCAAGATCAAGCATGGAGGATTTATAATTAGCAGGTTCTCCAAGATCCCCTACTTCATCATCATCTTCTATATAAAGACATATATTGCTATTTATGTTTTTAATCCTTTCGGATCTACGAAGAGGAACTAATTCTGGTGGAACCGCCATACTTTCTGGTTCTGCATGAATTATTTTGCTAGTGTTTTCAGAAGGTAATGTATCTATATGACTCTCTTCAAGATCATAATTTCTCCCACTAAATTATTGATTTAAAAGATCACATTCAAGGAAGTCTCCATACCTAGCAACAATCACTTTGTTCTCAGGTGGATAATAAGAGTAGTAACCCATTTCCTTAGGGTATCTTACAAAGATACATTTCACAGATCGTTGTTGGAGTTTGTCACCCGAGTAACGTTTCACATACTCCTCGCAACCCCAGACCTTTAAATAAGACAAATATGGCTTCTTGTCATGCCATAATTCATATGGTGTCTTATTCACCTTCTTCATGAGAACCATATTTAAAATGCGAACAGCAGATTCTAAAGCATAATCCGAAAAGGATATTGGTAAAGTTATATGATTAAACAAAGATCGTACCATATCTAATCATGTACGATTTCTCCTTTCGGATACACCATTTTGTTTTGGAGTATAGGGAGAAGTAAGATGCTGAACAATTCCATTCTATCTTTTTACTTTGGTTATGGAAGTTCTTTCTCTCATGATGCAGCGAAGGGTTCTTGATGCTGATGACTTTTATTTCCACCACCGGTGTGAGCAACAACGAATTATTAACCTTTGCTTTGCAGATGATCTTTTCTTGTTTGCCAGGTGTCATTTGGGTTCTGTGCAAGTTATTATGGATGCTTTGGAGGAATTTAAAATTGCTTCTGGTTTGGTTCCAAGTATCCCTAAGAGCACTGTTTTCTTCTGCAATGTTTCCACTGCTGTTAAAAGCACTATTTTACATATTATGCCTTTTGCTGAAGGCGAGTTACCTGTCCGATACCTTGGTGTTCCTCTAATCTCTTCCAGGCTTCTGTATAGGGACTGTAAGGTCCTTGTAGAAAAGCTTGAGAGTAGAGTTAATGATTGGCGCAATAAATTTCTTTCTTTAGCAGGAAGACTCCAATTAGTTCGTTCAGTCCTATCTTCTATGCATATTTACTGGGCGTCAGTCTTTATTTTACCTGTGCGGATTATTCATGATTTGGAGCAGCTTTTGAGAGGCTTCTTATGGTGTCAAGGTGAAATGAAGAAGGGTAAGGCTAAAGTTGCTTGGGACTCTGTCTGTAATCCTTTTGTTGAAGGTGGCCTTGGTATTCGTAAGCTTTCTGATTTTAATGCTGCTTTAATGGTTTCTCATATTTGGTGTATTTTGACTCGTAAAGATTCTTTATGGGTCAAATGGATCTATTCTTATAAGTTAAAGGATAGAAGCTTTTGGGATGTTCCTAGTATTGGAGACATGAGTTGGGGCTGGAGAAAACTTCTCCAAATCAGATCACGTGTTCGTAAGTTTGTATGGTATAATATTAATAATGGTAGAGTTGCTTCTATGTGGTTTGATAATTGGGCAGATTTATGTCCTCTACGAGACATCCTCACGGTCCGTAATATCAATAGATCGGGGTTCTCTTTATCTAATAAGGTGAGGGATCTTATCGTTGATGGTGCTTGGCAGTGGCCGCAGGATTGGAATACTAGATTTCCTAATATTGTTTCTATACCTGTGCCTATTATTAATGATGACAAAGAAGATGAGTTGCTATGGAGGGATATTAGTGGTGTTTCACGGCCGTTTTCTGTGGCGTTAGCTTGGGATTCCATACGTGATAGGGCTATGGAAGTAAATTGGTATAAAGCTGTCTGGTTTTCTCATTGTATTCCTCGTCATTCTATTAATGTGTGGCTGGTGGTTAGAAGGAAATTGAAGACACAGGATAGGCTTAAACAATGGGATGTTGGCCCGTTGGTGGATTTAAGCCTTCTTCGGTGTCCTTTATGTAGTTTGGTGCAGGACTCACATGACCATCTTTTCTTTGAATGTTCTTATTCTGTGCAGGTTTGGTCTAAGGTTCGGACATTGTGTGGTATGGATACTGTCCCACCTCGTATTGATGATATATTAGCTCATGTTATTTCAATTTCGAATGGGAAATCATGTGTTAGCATTCTTGCTCGTCTTGTGTTGGCTGCTACTGCTTATTTTATTTGGATGGAACGCAATTTAAGACTATTCAAGAAGAAGCGGATGTCTGTTGATCAGTTATTTCAGATTCTATGTGATACTATTCGCTTGAAGTTGATTTCTTTCCGTTTCAAGAAATTATCTACCAGGTCAAGTTTGCTGCTTGACAAATGGAGGGTGCCGAGCTCTAGATTTGTTCCATGATAGGTGTGCCGGGTGAGTGTTGTACTCTTTTTTCCTTGTCCAAGGTTTTTCCCACTGGGTTTTCTTTGGTAAGGTTTTTTAAGGAGGCAGACTCATTTGGATTCATCCTGCTCCTATCATGGTGGTGTTGGATGTTGCAGAGTGAGCGCGGTTTCATGTTCACATCTTGGTTTTTATCTAGTTTACTGTTTGTCTTCTAGATTCGGTTAGGGATTTTGATGTTCATAGTCTTTGTTAACAAGCTGCATGTAGCTTGAGGTTAATGTGGTATCTCAGCCACATTCCTTTGTATTTAAACGTTTTTTTGGTTAATATATACCAGGGTAACCCATTACCAAAAAAAAAGACTTAAATATTCACCACCTCTATCAGAACGAAGAGCTTTAATCTTCTTTCCTAGTTGCAATTCTACTTCTGCTTTAAACACTTTGAATGTTTCAAATACCTCATGTTTATGCTTAAGTAAATAAACATAACCATAACAGCTATCATCATCTGTAAATGTTAAGAAGAAGCTAGCACCTTTCCTTGACAAATGTCTAAGTGGTCCGCACACATCAGTATGTATTATACCAAGTAGATCAGTAGCCCTTTCAATATTACTATTAAAAGGTTTCTTGGTCATCTTTCCAGAGATACAAGACTCATATTTATCAAATGATTCATCATTGATATTTTCCAAAAGACCTTCACGTTGAAGCTTTAGTATACGAGTCTTCCCAATGTGGGCAACTCTACAATGCCAAAGATAAGAAAAGTTCTTGTCAAACTTTCTCTTCTTTCTCATGCTTAAAACATAATTATTATTATACTTGGATTCATTATCATGCATGTCTATTTCAAACACACCATTCACGGAAATTGGATTAAAATAGAGAATACCATCTTTCCAAACAAAAATTCCATTATTATCAATAGTGTGAACGAATCTAGTATTCAACAAACAAGAAAAAGAAATAACACCCCTATCAATTGTAGGTGCATAATGAAAATCATTTAAAATCAGTACTAAACCCGAAGGTAAAACTAAATTAAATGTTCCTATAGCTTCAACCCCTGCTTGTGCGCCATTGCCCACTTGCAGAAATTGTTCCCCATAGGATAGCTTCCTTTCCAGATTAAATCCCTGCAGCGTATTACAAATGTTAATACCGTATCATATACCCAAGAATTTAATTTGTATGTCAAATTAAATAATTCGATCATAAATAAAGTAGTTGAAGCTGCAACGCTCTGCTCAGACTTCGTCTTTATTTCTCAGAACTCTTCGAGGTAAAGATGGTAATTCTTCTTCCAGCACTTGCCTTGCAATGGTGACAAGTCTCATCCTTCTGAGATTGATTCTTCTTGACAAAGTTCTGCTTAGGTTTCGAATAAGTCGCAACTTGCTTGCCATTATCACCCTTGCCTTTTCCTTTCTTCTTGTTCGCTTGCGGTTTTGGCTTACTTACTCTACCCTTTTGTATTGCTAGTACAGGAGGAGTAGAGTTAGATGCCTTGTCCTTTAACCCCTTTTCGTAGTCAATGAGCATTGCATGAAAATCATTCACTGTCTTCCCCGTGCAATGCATATTATAGTTTCTAACAAAATCATTGATGTCCTTGTTAAGGGACCTATTGATCAAGTTGATAGCCATATTATGATCATAGGATTGTCCTAGTGCTATGAGTTGTTCCATATAAACCATCATCTCCATGTAATGGGCACTAAAAGACTTTCCCGAAGTTTGCTTGCAGCTATGCAAAGCATCTACTAAGTCGTAGATCTCCACAGCTTGCGGCTTCTCGAACATAGCCTTGAGCTCATCAAGCATACGCTTAGTAAAAAATAACTCATACTTCCATTGAAGCGGATGGGACATTTCCCTAACATTAAGAAAGCCAACTCTGAGTGCTTCTTAACATTAACAGCGTGTTCAAGCCTTTGCGCTTCAGAAGCTCCTTCAGCAAGATCCTCCGGATAAGGTGTGGTCAAGGTATCAATAGTACCCGCTACAAGACAATTCTTAGTGAGCGATACCAATCATTGAAGTTTGGGTCAGTAAGTTCCGAACGATCAATAAATGTTTTGAACGCAGAGCTTATAGTGTTATTGCCGGGTTGAGCCATTTCTACAGAAATAAGTTCAATATATTAGTATTTTCGATAATAAAATACTTTCAAGAAAATAAAATTACCCCGGTATATAAACCATAGTATTTTCCTTGAATCCTAGAACATATATTGACATAGATCCATTACATCAGTTGATCTGCTAGTAATGAATGTACTCAACATAGCGACTTGTCGAACAATTCAATTGACAAAAAAAATTCAATTTCTAGATATTTAAGGGATTTACATTTCCAAAAAAACGTTTTGCATTATAAACATGTTTCATCCCTTCTGAATGCCTTAAGTTTTCAGATCTCACTGAGTAACTTAATTAAGTCATCTAATCTGAATAACGTAAAACCATCATACGAATTCCCATTCTATGAAAGTTTTCTCTCCATTACAACATCGTCCAAAAATCTCATTTGATGACGTAGTAACTTCAAGTGTTCGTCAATTAGGAGCATTCGACTTAAATTTTTAAGGGTGTAAATTTGATGTCGAAATCAATGTATGGAGAAGCATGCATACAACTCCATAGCATAAGTTTAATAAAACATTTAGTAAACTTTTACATGAGACTAAATTTCTACATAAATTATGTTGAGGTATTGGTTTAACCAATCAAAAATTTACCCACAACTATTCACAACGTACATACGGCTAAAGCAGTAAGCAATAACTTTATTCATTATGATACGGATGTGAATTTGTGGTAAATCCACCTTAAGGTATAATTCAAATAATATCGTAGGTAATTTCAATTTGACGCACAGGCGAGCCGAGATTTTGGTCAGCGACTAATGGCTTAACATCTCTTTCCTTAACCGAGTACATGACCAGCGGTGCGGTATACCCACTTTACAGTTTGTCAAAAAGAATATGCCGTTAGACAATTCACCAATCAACGTATTTCTATGTAATTTAGATCTCAAACAAATCTCAATTTTTATATGATTTAGTCCATATTTGTTTTTCTTAAAAAAAACCCTTGTTTACAACAATTCGTACAATTTTTAACATAAAACAGTTAAAAAAACTAAATCATAAACACATAATAACAATTTATATGTGCGATAAATAAATCAAATAGCCACATGCAAATGATTTATTCAATAACCTTTAAATCTAGGTTTTTATATTCATATAAAAGTCTTCCCTAATTCAAAATTTATTGAATCAAATAAAGCAAGTAGCACATAAAATCATATATACATACGATTTTACGATCCATGAAAACATGCACGTTTATCATGGATCCAACCTCAAATCTTAACAATTAAATCTTTTCGGATCGTAACCTTTAATTTACACGATATAACAATTAATCATGTAATTTAATCTAAAATTATACAACATGTAATTTAGGGTTTCAAAAACAATTCTTCTTTTTTTTATAAAATTCGGCAAAAAACCCTAATTTTAAAAAAAAACCCTAATTTTTAAGAAAACCTAAAAAACATGTAGTTTTAACTCAAAATAATTATTAATTAAAAAACTTTAGATTTTCGATAATTATAACATGTTATAACGGCTGTCTGATACCACTAAAGGTTTATATAGTTCATAACAATTACACAAAACCCTAATCGAGATCAAAACACACATATAGCGGAAGCGATTTAACAAGATCATAATTAATACAATTATAATTAATCGAATTAGGGTTACATACCTTTACGCTAAAGCAAATCCACAAGATAAAGAACGAATCACCAATTCGGGTTTATAACGTACACCTCCAAGATATAATCTAAAGTAAGACTATATTACGTTCTTGTACACACGTAATACAACGAGTTAACCGTGATTCTAGCACGTCTAAACCAAGCTTCTACGCTTGTGTAAAATCTACTCAACAACCCTAGAGAGGGGCTAGGACTAGATTATAAGTAAAATCGAAAGAACAAGTAAACCAACCAAAACCCTTTGTGGGTTTGTCCTTGCGATCGACTAGAGAGAAGAGAGGGAGAGATTGGTGTGTTGAATTATGAGGGTGGGGGGTTGTTTATATAGACCTAAATCTTGTAGCCCAAAACAAATATAAGGAAGGTTTTTCCCTTCCCCTTTACCCCTCCATAACCGGCGTCTCAAACACCCCTGGGGCTGTTCAGGAACCTTCCACTCTTCTTTCTATTTATTCCACTTTCTATTTATTCCATAACGCTCGTTAATACTTAACTCTTAATTATTTAACAGTCGTTAAAGTTATAGCTCGGTTTAATTTAATAAATATAATAAATATATTTATTATATAAATTAATAAATATAATAAATATATTTATTAAATAAATTAACTCTTTACGTATTGTGTGCAATCTCGTAATCTCGAGTTCGATCCTATCACACGACTAATAAATATAAGTCCATAAACTTTCACAAACTTGGTCATAAAGCTATTTTAGAAGGTTACGAGTTTCAGCCTAGGAAATCAGATCCCCTAAAAATATGAGGTTATTTGTGTGCACAAGAATTCGATTGGAAAATAATTTCATCAAAGTTGTCATTTTCAAATGAATGGGTTGTTAAAAAATTAAACGACCATCACACTTGTCCTAAGAAGCAAATTGGTATGCACCACCGTAATGTTACAGCAAAATTAATGGTTCATTTATTAGAACCTAAGGTAAAAGACAATACCACTCGTATCTACAAGGGAAAGGACATACAAGAAGACATAAACAGTCTATACAACATCAACATTTCATATAAACAAGCATGTAGATCCAAGTATGTGGCTTTGGAAGCGATACCTGGTTGCCTGGTGGCCTCTTTTGCATAGTTACCGTATTATTGCCATAATTTAAAATTGACAAACGATGGTACCGTAACACATATCGAGATTGGTCACGAGGACAGATTTAGGCAGGTTTTTATATCTTTTGGGGTTTCGGTAAGCATTGTTTTACACAATACTTAAAACCGTTTAATTTTTTAATATCAGTATAACTACATGTTTCTAGTTGATTTAGATTCGGAGCTTTAGGGACCATACGAGGCTGTTGTTGATAATAGACGGAGCTCATCCTAAAGGGCCATTCTGTGGAACTAATTTAATTGCAATTGGAATGGATGGCAACAACCAGATTATACCTATTACAACTGGTGTGTCTCAAGGTGAGAGTGTAGAATTATGGGGATGGTTTATGTCCAAGTTAAAGGAATGTATAGGGGAAAATCCAGAATTAGCTATCATATCAGATAGACATGCGGGGATTTTATTAGCTTGTAATGTTGTTTTCCCAAATGCATTTCATGGGTATTGTTGTAGGCATCTCATGATGAACTATAACTTGGGCGATGATTCACTTGAGGCAACATACTGGAAGATGTACAAAGCTTACCTAGTTGGAAAAATTAAAGGCAAAATACCGACAGCATACAAAACCATTATCAATGCTGGTGTTGACAAGTGCTCGAGGGCACATTGTACTAGTAATCGTTACAATTACATGACTTCTAACTATGTTGAGTCAATCAATGCATTAACCAAAGATCAAAGAAAACTTCCAGTTACTAACCTAATGGAGTGGTATAGAAAAAAACTGGTTCAGAAGTGGTATTGCGGTCGTTGGGACAAATATAAAGGTACATTCTTTATAAAAATTCGTAGCTAACTATAATTGTAATACACTTACGTATTTTTATTTGTTTACAGATGTACAACTGATGGACGATGAACTAAGTAACTGGGCTAAAGGGAAATAACCAAGCGATGGATAAAAGGCGTTAGTTAGTCTGTGACAGGCATTGAGAAGTTTAGAATTTACCAAGTTGATGATACGCATAGAATCCATACTGTCGAAATATATAATTACTCATACATATGTCGAGTATGGCAAATTTTAGGTTTGCCCTATGCCCACGCTTTGGCGATATGTAGAGTTCTTGGTTTGACAGAGTTTAATCACTTGGTGCAAGGCTGGTTTAGGAAAGCAACGCTTAAAGCCACATATCATGTAATGGTATATCTGTTGGGAGAAGTTTCAAGTTGGCAACGTCCAAATTACTTGCAAGTTTAAGGCCACCACTTATGGGTAAACGCCCCGCTGGCAGACCAAGAATACAGATCGTAGAAGATCTCAAGGTGAGGAAAAGTACCAATTAAATGTGGAAGAGGTGGTACTCGTGTGCACAATAGAAAATCATGCAAAGAACCACTCCCATCGAAAAAATTAAGTTCTTGATGTTGTTTATAAAGCTGGTATTTTGTTATTTTGGTTTTATTACATTATAAAATATTTTACATATGTTTTAGGCAAAGACGTATGACGACGAAATGATGCAGGAAGCGCATAACAACCCTCAACAATCAATGTCGTCTTTAGAAGTTGTTAACTTGGATGAACCATAGATTTGCATCATCTTTTGGGGTTGTTAATGTACTTTTTAATTTCTGAACTTGCAATAGTGTTTCAGTTTATTTATGAACTTAAATTGTCTGAACATGATGTTTTGTTTCAATTTCTATACTTGTGAGAGATGGTATTTCAGTTTATTGTATCTAACAATTTGTGTTGCTTATAATTCTATCAAAGTGTTTGGTATTTAATAGTTGATTATGTGTGAAAAAAAATTGTTTGTCATTTATAGTTGTTTATCCCCCTGTTTTTGAAAATTTTATAAAGTTCCCCCTGATTTTGAAACTTTACTCGATGTTTGAAAATTGATCGTTATTTGACCATTTTGCCCTTATTTTTATAATCGGTGGGAGAAAAAGCATCTATCAATGTTGACCGGTGTTTGACCATTTATTCTTGAGTATCCATTCATCAGTTAAGGGCGGTTTCATCATCATTTCGTTTAATAAGTATCCTATTGATTTTTTTCAATTAACTCAAATAGGTCCAATAGGATTTCTTCAATCTGCCTATAAATTCTCAATTCCCTCTTGTCACACTATCATCTCTTTAAATCAGTCAAAACCCACCCATAACCTCACACATTTAACAATCAATCATTAGGTATCAACAATGACGAATATAAAGTTTCATGGTTATCACAACATTGTTGCCAATGTAATATTAGTATATGTGTATTTCACATTTGATAAATAAATAAAGAGGTGAATACACTAAGAAAATTTTTCCTTATGATGTGATATATGATTGATTTATAAAATATATGGGTTCTTACTATCTCAATTGCCACTTCAACATATGCCTATATGTTGTAAACAATATGCATATATCAAGTATGAGTTCTAAAAGTAATCATATAGATATATTATGAATAAGAACATTTTAAATATAACAAGGATGCCCTAAAATCATTAAAGAGCCTTAGAAACCTTATAAATCCCTTGTAAACTAAAGTTTTAAGTAATATAACTACACAATATCTATATATGAATATCAAAGACAAATGTGCAAGTTATAATCTATCATTTAGGAGTAATATTTGATCCTAAATTACTGAATATAATTTGTTGATCCCAAACTTAGATCGATTAAGCTTTGTGTTAACGAGATTGAATCAAGTTTAACACGTAGAGAAACTTTGTGTTAACAACAATCTAAGTGTTATGCGGAATTAACACTTAGAACAAAGATCAATGCTAAACACAATATAAACCAAACTTTCACTTCGATTAATAATAACTTGCGTATAATGAAAGTGTAGAAAAACGTATATCGATATTCATGGGGTCGGAGTACTTATGCTAGAGCTTTAATTGAGGTGTCTGCTGATGAGGAGTTGTTGGAATCTTTTGTCGTTGCTGTTCCGTTAGGAAGGGATAAAGGGCATTCTTTTGCGACCATTGAAGTGGAGTACGAGTGGAAACCGCCAAGGTGTTCTACATGCTGTGTTTTCGATCATATTGATGAAGCTTGCCCTAAATTGCCAAAACCTATTGTTGCGGAGAGTGTAAAAACTGATGATGGTTTTAAGGAGGTTAAAAAGAGGAAGGACAAGAAAAAACCTCAAGCTAGGGGGAGGCAGATTGATGGTATCATATTAGGCAAACCACAGCCTAATTTTCATTATAAGCGTAAAGAAAAAGGGAAGGCGTTAACTAATGTTGATCATTCAGACGGTAACTTGGGGCAGAGCATTCCTAGTAGCAGCAAAAGCTATATGGTTATTAATAAGTCCACATCGGCTACACCCTCAATTGCTACTAATAATGCTTTTAGTGCACTATCGGACACTGACAATGACTTTACAACTGAGCATGATCAGCGGGTTAATGAGGATAGCGAAGATGATGAAGTGGACGAGCATATCATTTTGGAAAATCCGCCTACTATACCGGAAGGAGCAAGCACTCCTGTTGAACAGGTTATTAATGTTTAGCCTTGCTTCCTGGAATATTAGGGGAATGAATCTCTCTCTTAAACAAAAAGAGATTAGGCAAGTGATAAAGGAGAACAATTTGTCTTTGTGTGCTATCCTTGAGTCGCATGCTAGTTCTTCCAAGTTGGATAAGCTGTGTGGTTTGGTTTTTCGTCAATGGGACTGGGTTTCTAATAGAGCTTGTTGCAATAAGGGTACTCGTATCATTGTTGGTTGGGATCGTGATGTTATTGATGTTTCGATCATCAACCAAACTGATCAGGTCATTCACACGCGTCTATGGATTAAAGATTGTAATAAAGAGCTGTTTGTGTCCTTTGTGTATGCTCATAATGCTCACACGCAGCGTAGATCTCTTTGGCATGATCTTGAGATGCATAATCATTTTATTCGACAGCGTCCATGGTGTATTCTTGGTGATTTCAACTCGGCGCTTGTGCTTGAAGACTATGCCTCGGGTTCTTCTTCCATCACTATTTCCATGCGTGAATTTCGCGAGTGTGTTGTGAACATTGGTGTTAAGGATGTCCAAAGCACGGGGCTACAGTTCACGTGGTCTTAGAAACCTCGAGGGGAGGATGGTAATTTCAAAAAGATTGATAGGATAATGGCTAATGTGGAGTTTTATGATCAGTTTGTGGGTGGGCATGCTATCTTCCAGCCATATAGGGTCTCGGATCATTCGCCTGCGGTGTTACGGATTCCTGCTGTGATAAAACCTAAAAAACCTCAGTTTAAATTTGCTAATATTTTATGTCTGCATAAAAGGTTTAAACCTATTGTCCTTGAAAATTGGCGCGAGCATGTTAGTGGTTTTCATATGTTCAGTCTTGTTCAAAAGCTCAAACGTCTTAAGAAACCATTACGGAAGCTACTGTTTGATCATGGCAATCTCCATGATAATGTTAAAAGGTTGAGAATGGAATTGGATGATGTTCAAAGGGACCTGGATCGGGACCCATTTAATATTGTTCTGCGTGAGGAACAAGTTGTGTACGTTCAAGCTTTTAATGACGCTAGTCTGTTGGAGGATCGGTTTCTTCGTCAACAGGCGAGAATGGATTGGATTCGTGATGGCGATTCTAATTCTGCTTTTTTTCATAAGGCGATTAAGAATAGAATGAGAAGAAACAGAATTGACATTATTACGAGCACCAATGGTACTGTTTTTGCTAATGACCAGGTTGCTTCTGCCTTTGTTGCACATTATGAAGATTTTTTGGGGAAAGCAGGTCAGGTTACTTGTTTTAATGATAATGATGTGTTTACTAATCGCCTTAATAGTGAGGAAGCTTCCAGTATGATTAAAGAGGTCACTAATGATGAGATTAAGAGGGTGGTGTTTTCCATGGGTAACGATAAAGCTCCTGGCCCCGATGGCTTCACAGTGGCTTTCTTTAAGGAAGCTTGGGAGATTGTGGGTTCCGAGGTGTGCCTTGCTGTTCGAGAGTTCTTTTTTAACGGGAGATTACTTAAACAGGTCAATCACACTATCATTGCTCTTATACCCAAAGGTTTGAATCCTTCTCGTGTTACTGAATTTCGTCCAATTGCGTGTTGTAATGTGATCTTTAAAGTTATTACCAAGATCATTGCTAATCGCATGAAGGAGTCTTTGAAGCGGATTATTAGTCCTAATCAATCAGCTTTTGTTCCGGATCGTAGTATTTCGGATAATATTCTGATCACCCAGGAATTAATGCATAACTATCACCTTAATCGTGGTCCTCCAAGGTGTGCGTTTAAGGTGGATATTCAAAAAGCCTACGATACGGTGGATTGGAACTTTTTGAAGAGTATTCTGATTGGATTTGGTTTTCATGCTAAGATGGTTTCTTGGATTATGGAATGTGTTACCACGGCTTCTTTCTCGATTAGTATTAATGGATCGATTCATGGCTATTTCCAAGGCAAACGGGGTTTACGTCAGGGGGATCCTCTTTCTCCATATTTGTTTACTCTTGTCATGGAAGTTTTGACGTTGATTATTAGAAGAAGGGTTCGAGAGTCTGATTCATTTACTTATCATCGATACTGTTCGAGATTGGAGCTTGTTAATCTTTGTTTCGCTGACGACTTATTTCTTTTTGCCCATGGTGATGTTTACTCAGCTCAAGTGATTATGGACGCGTTGGATGAGTTTAAATTGATGTCGGGGCTTGTTCCAAGTTTACCAAAGAGCACCGCTTATTTTTGTAATGTGGTCCCTAATAGTAAGAGTTCTATCCTTCAAATTCTTCCGTTTGAAGAAGGTAAGCTTCCTGTAAAATATTTGGGAGTTCCTTTGATCTCTTCGCGGTTAGTGTATCGGGATTGTAATGAGCTTATTCAGAAAGTTCATGATCGAATTGATGATTGGAAGCACAAAGCGTTATCTAGGGCTGGTCGTGTTCAATTAATTCAGTCGGTTCTCAGTTCGCTTCATGTGTTTTGGGCGTCGGTGTTTATCCTTCCCACTCGAGTTCTACATGAAATTGAGCAAATTCTTCGTAATTTCCTTTGGTCCCCCTCTGGTTCGTGCAAGGGTAAGGCTATGGTTTCATGGGAGGTTGTTTGCCTTCCTAAGTCAGAAGGTGGATTGGGGATTCGAAGTTTGGAGTCTTTTAATCAGGCGCTCATGGTTAGGCATATTTGGAATCTCATTACGCGTAAGGATTCTATGTGGGTTCAGTGGATTCAGGCCTATAAGCTTTGTCATCGAAGTTTTTGGGATGTTCCGTTGCGTGGGAGTTTAACGTGGTGTTGGCGTAAGATTCTTCAATTGCGGCCTATTATTCGTGAATTCTTTTGGCATAAAATTGGGAATGGTAACAACACTCTTGCGTGGCATGATAACTGGTGTGAGGTTAGTCCTCTTTCTAGGATTATATCGTGTCGTGATATTCATCGTGGGGGTTTTCATAAACACTCTAAGGTGAGTGACCTGGTGACTAATGGCCATATCGAATGGCCGAATGGGTGGTGTCAAAAGTACCCGTTGCTTTCTCAGATTCCTGATCTTATTCTTTGTGATCGTCCGGATACTATTAGCTGGAGGGATAACATGGGAGCTGTTCAAGCGTTCTCAATCAGTGTTGTTTGGAACGATTTAAGGCCGCGCAGCAGCAAAGTTCCGTGGAGATATGTTGTTTGGTTTGCTGGTTCCATACTGAAGCATGCAATGCTGGTGTGGTTGGTTATCAAGCGTCGTTTGAAGACTCAAGACAGGTTAAGAGCTTGGGATCATGTTGATGCCTCGGTGGTCAAATGCTCGTTGTGTGGTGACTGCCCTGATTCGCATGAGCATTTATTTTTTGAGTGTGCGTTTGCTAGACAGATTTGGCATGAGATAAAGGTGTTGGCGGGTCTCTCAGATTTAGGGTATGAGTTTGATAGTGTTTTGAATGACATTATCCCTTATGCCAAGCTTAAGAACTCGAAGAGTGTCATTACAAAGCTTGCTTTAGCGGCGACTGCCTATCATGTTTGGATTGAGCGTAATAACCGGCTGTTCAAAGCGGTTAAGAGGTCCCCAGGTCAGGTTATTGAAGTTGTGAAGAATGAGATTCGGCTCAAGCTTATGTCGGTTCGTTGGAAGCATTCTCGAAGTGTGAATCATATGATTCTACGATGGCGATTATCAGATTCTATTTTAGTTTCATTATGATTGGTTGTATCTTTTGTTTATGCACTTGTAGGTGGTTTTTTCCTATAGGTGTTATTGGCTTTGTAATAGGGTAAGATCTATGGTGTGTCATATGATCTTGTAGTTCAAGCTTTGCTTAAGGTTAATACGGTGCTTCTGCCGTATTCCGTTGTGCTTATTGGTTGGGTTAATATAATTTACCGGGATTAGTCCCTTTACCCAAAAAAGGAGTCTTGAACAATAATTTACCTATCAACTATTTTAAGTAAAGATAAACAACAAGAATACAATGTAGAACATATATTTTCCTAAATATACAAAACGTGTTGACTAAGTAGATGATAACAACTGGTATTTCCATTGTCAGCGCTTGAATTTGTCTTGTCAGTGCTCATTCTGTCAGAGCTTGAATTACTCTTGTCAGCGTCCAAAATCCTCTTGTTAGCGGCATAGTGAGTTAGCTAATTTTATTCCCAAAAATCCTCCTCAAACTTAATACTCATACTAATATTCAAGTTTCTAAATAAAAACAAAACACAAAGAGGATTCTTACAAATAAAACCTACTCCTGAATATGAGAATATATAAACCTCATAAAGTCCATGATAACATCACTGGTATAATCAACTTCAAGCTATGGTGGTGATCAACTTCTTCAATAATTCTTGTGATAGTGGATACTTCTCATCTATCAACAAGTATTCTGCAAACTTTGTTGTACTAAGATGAAACACACCAACAGCTGAATACAAATGCCACTTCAAACTACTCAAATCATCCAGATTCCACCAAACTGGATCATCAACATCATGGGCAAACATTCTTCTAAATGTTGTCCAGATTTTTATTCCATTCAATGATGAAAGAGCTTCAGCCTCATAGACCTCCTTCATCAAACTCCACAGAGTTTCCACACCCTCCCTATCCAAGCTGGCAAATAAAGAAACCAAGGAAGTAAAAGTGTGTACCTTATCACCAGCCCTAGTGATCACCCAAAAACCAACTGAATCTTCTTCATATCTAATGTTGAAGTCCAAAGGCACAACAGCAGCTAAGTCAGAGGCCATCAATGGAGAAAGCACCATATTCTTCTTTAAAGTAGCTTCAAATGGGTGCAATTGATCAAGTACTAGAAATCTTAACTTGAATCCTTTCTTCACTTGTTTAGGCACAACCAACGCCTTCTTGATATTTAGCTCTTCCTTTATTTCTTCATGTCTCTCCATAGAAAGAATTCAATATGTATTTGCCTCACAAACATACTCACAAATAAGAAAAGCATAATACTCCAACTGATCAAAAGAAAGCTTCCTTAATTTTTTGTAACTACACCATGTTTGCTGGCATCTAAGAAGCATGTAGTAAAGCTCTCTCCTTGTTGTCTTGTTTTTGGACAGTACTTTGCTTTCCCTATGCTCCAAAATGACTTTACAATCATTTTGAACTCTCAATAAAAGCTCTAGACCCCAAATCTGTTCTGACAATGTCATGTCTGGATTTTCTGTGCAGGCCTCTTCCCATATGAAATACATAGCAGATACATGGGGCATATCAAAATCTACCAGCATCTTTAACTCTCTGAGCTTTTCCCTTGCTAGCTCATCCTCCCCATACTCCAATTTTTCTGGTTCTTCCAGAATATATAACCATGATCACTTCCCTCTTCTTCATCACCAGAACCAACTTGTTCATCACTCTCAGATTCAGATGAAAGAATCTGAGCTTCAATAGCACCTTTCCTAAGCTCCTTCTTCTCTTGCTCATGAAGCTGTTAAGCTAACATAGCATCAACCTTTTGCTGGGCTACATCCTTGGGAACATCCTCTTCTACCAAAACAGCTTTGCCCTTATCTAATGGATCAATAAGAGGCAAAGTAGTAGGTGTTACCTATGTGGAAGGCTCCTTAATCATAAATGGTGGTTGGGATACACCAGTCACACCATGGATCCTGTCAGCGTCTAAAATAGGCGTATCAGCATTCAAATTACCTTTGTCAGTGGCTGATAATCCACTTGCTTGTAGCATCATTTCTATGAAAGACTGCTTCATAGGAGTAATAAAAAGGGTGGTAGCTTGTTCTTTAAAACCTGTAAGCGCCTCAGCTACCTCCTTTGTCCCATACGAACCTTCATGGGACCCCTTATCACTCTCATTGAAGGGTTCAGTAGGTGCTTCCTACCCTTTATAAGAATCATCTTCAGAGGACAACATCATATCCCTCCTTTTTCTTGAACCATTAGCTTCTAAAACAACTATCCTCTCCCTCAATTGATTGAGTTCAAGGCCTTGGTCTATGACTTTTTGTACAAATTCCACATTGGGATTTTGCAATCCAATGCAGATAGCCATCAATTCCATAACAGAAAGTGGTTGCAGACTGCCCTCCTCCAAAATTGGGATTTGAAACCTCAACACGGATTCATCAGGCAAAATTCTCTCAGCTTCATGGCTAGGACCATTAGAGGAGAATACTCCAGTAGTCCTTTGTCATTTCTCCAAGCGAATATCAAAGGGTTCAGATGAGGAGGTGGATTGGTGAACATGTGTTTGGGGTGGTGAGGTGACAGCGGGTGAAATGGATGTGTCAGCGGCAGAAACGCAAGTGTCAGCGGCTGATGCAGGGGGGGGGGGTCAAGGTTCATTGGATCAACTTGGTGGGGTGAAGGTGGTTGTTGTTCTTGGGCAGGTTCAAGTTCAGGGTGAGGCTGGGGGTTTTGGGCTGCTTGAATAACAGCTAGCATGGGAGGGGTTAAAGGTAAGGGTCTGAATGGTTGAGTGTTCATGGACAAAAAAATTTAAGATTTTTGAGTAGGGATCTTATAAAAACTGTCATAATCCCTACGACAATAACCTTGTTGTTCAAAAACCATTTTTAAAAACCTAGGGTACGCAAGAGTCATCTTGGTACCCTTATTGTGCAACATGCCCTCAAAAATCATATATTTTTGCCTAGTGGCCATATAAACAAGAATACAACCAAAGGATCGATTGATTTCATTGAAGGATGTACACTTGGGACTAAGACTTTGTAGGAGGACATGTATCAAGAACTTCTAGGCTGGGGGGAATTGTTGTTTTGAATATTTATTAATTTTTCCCTCTGGGGGCAAATCATACCCCAAGCCTCTAAGTCCTTCCTCTAACTGATCATTAGGAAGGGTTGTTACACCATCAGCATCATCAAGCTGTAAAGCTTGACGAATAAGTGCTTCGATAACTATCCATTTTGTCCCATGAACAATCCTTGATAATGTAATCACTCCATCAACTGTTTCAGAACTGGCAGTGTTCCGAAACTGTTTGATGTGTGTGATAGGAATGAGTGGAGCATGAGTCAAATCATACCTTAGATTAGAAGCCAAGAGATACTCAATCATTCCAGTATACTGGGTATGATGATCAGGATCAGCCTCAAGATAGGCAATCATGTTGTGTAGATCCCTGAATCCCAAAGTAGCACCAGCAGGATTAAATAATGGAGCCATGAAGACTGCGTGTGAAAGGTTAGGATGAATGACAATGAAGATGTATGGTTATGGAGAAAATATGAGACAAATATGCAAGTTGCCCTGTTTAAAATAGTATGAGCCGTATATATAGGTGGTAAGCTAAGTTACTATTGGTTGAAAAAGAGGTAAGTTATTCAAAAAGTAATGATTAAAATCTTGTAAAACAATAACTTATCTCTTATATTTTGAAGAAATTACCAAATCCCATAAAATTACGGCCTAAAATATCGCAAAAGTAACAGCTTGGTAGGACCCAGTGTTCTTCAACCGTCAAAATATTAGTGTCAGCGGGTAACGGCTATAGTTTGTCAGCGTGTAAATTTGCCATGTCAGAGTTTGAAAATGTGCTTGTCAACGGATGAACCACTATGTGTCAACGGCCAAAAATAAAAAGTAATAAAATAAAAAGACCTTAACCAAGAGGTTTACCCTAATAAAGATAACTCATCTCGGACACAGACTGAAGTTAGCATTCTCTGTCAAATTATACACACTTGCATAAGCAAGATAGACATAATTGTCCTCAAGTGAACCTTGCTAAAGTAAGTCCTTTAGAGTGAAGTGATCTCATATAAACTCTTGGTAACTCCCAGGTAAGCCCATATTTATTTACACTAAGTCTCCCAACAAACCAATCATAATTCTAGTCTAAAAATTCTTGGCAACATGCATAGTATATCAACTTTACATGCTACAGTGCCTCAAGATTTAGAAATTCCAACAATTCTTAAAAAGAAAAGCCTTCATTATTCCTAACTCCTACTCACCAGTGGACACAATCTAGAATTGTTATAAGAGCACTCTAAAAGTACCCAAAAACATAAAGGTTTCCTAAACCTCCCCTTAAACATACACATGTTGCAAAAGAAATATATGACAAATTTTTATTTCAAGATAGGAATGTAAACATTCCAACCATCATAAATAAATATTTGTCAAGCCTTTGAAGTCCATAAGCAACACTGTATCCTTTTGCATAATGCTCAACCTGCCTGCATGATTAGATGAAAAACCACAAAAACTAACATAGTCTGTTGCCGGCCAATATCCACGTGTTAGCGGATAAAATGCCTTTGTTAGCGTTAGAAAATATAGTGGAAAATCTAACACATTTACATGGAATAATAACAATACATATCCTGTACATACTATACAATGATCCCAAAAAACACATAATTTATGGCTTGATCATTCCAATACTTGTTACCAAGTACTGGAACCTCCCAACATCAAAAGGTTTAGTCAAAAGATCAGCCACATTATTTTCATTGTCTACTCTATTTGGATGTATTAAACCTTTTTCAAAACAATCCCTTATAAAATGATGTCTAATTTCTATGTGTTTAGTTTTAGAATGATGTACATGATTTTTAATAATGCAAAGTGTACTGTTATTATCCACAAAAATCTTGGTATGCATAAAATTGTACCCATAATCCAAAAGCTGATTTTATATCCATAGCACTTGCCCACAACATGCAGCAGCAGCTACATACTCAGCCTCAGTTGTTGAATTGGCCACCACAATTTGTTTCTTGCATTGCCAAGAGATGAGTCTGCTTCAAAGAAATTGACATCCACCAGTTGTGGATTTCCTAACATGATTATCACTGATAGTTGTAAAATACGTCTTTTAGGAAAAAAAACGTAATTAGGGCAAGTATTAACAAGTGATTTAGGAAAACCACAAGTAAATGACCCAAGGTGTGGATCGTTCTCAAGGAGGCTTGTGTATTGTGTTAAGAAATGATTAATGGTGTGATTATAATTTATGAGAAAAGAAAAATAGAAAAGAGATTAGAAGAGAATGACGGTTACGATTATGAATTAAACTAAGACGATAAGTCATGCACGTAAAACCGTAAAAAGTGACCAAATTAAAAATTTACCTTAAAAATTCCTAGAAAATTGCAATAAACCCTAAAAATGTAATTAGAGTTTACAAAAAATCAAAAATCACTCAAACCTTTTATTTAATTAAATAATAATTTTTTAATGCTAATTAAAGCCCAAAAAATCAAATTAATTAATAAAAAGCCCAAAATGAGATTTTTTAACTTGTAAACCTCTAAAATGACTTAACTAAATTTAAAACTATTTTTGAAAAATTTAAAATTAATAAAAACTATTTAAAAATAATTAAAAACTATTAAAACTTAAAATAATTCTAAGAATTAAAATTATTCTAAAAATTGTAAAATTCCTAACTTAATGTGTTTGATCTAAGAAAAATGAAAAACTTTGAAAAATCTAAATTTTAATTTTTAATAATAAAATATTAATAAAATATTAATAAAAATTCAAAATTATATAAAAAATTCTAAAAAGTTGCAAACTAGTTTATTTTAACCTAAATAAAACAGAAATGAAGTTGAAATTACAAAAATACCCCTATTGGGCCTTGAAATGGGCCAAAAGTCCAAACAGACCCCTTAATGGGCTTTTAATGGCCCGATAAGAAAAATGTTGTCCAAATAAGCTTAAAATCTCCTATCTGACTTATAATTTTTAAGAAAAAAACTCTGAAGGCCCAAAAGCTGAAAATGTGTTTAAGCTAGCTTTTTCAAAGCAGCTTATTCTTAATGGGCTTTTTGGCCCATTAAGCTAGAAGCTGATGCCATAAGCTAAAATTTGAGACACAAGCTTCTTTTGAGTTACTTAAGAGATCTGTAAAAAGAAAATTTGAAAAAGTACAAGAAATAAGCCTGAAATAAGCCAAGACTCTCTTCACAAAACGACAAAATAGTCGGTTTTGAGTTCTAGACCACCTCAAGTGCTTATTCAACTTTCAAAAGGTTTTAAATGACTTAATTAAGCTAAATAATAAAAAAGTTTTCAAATAAGCATAAGCAATAAGCCATAATAAGCAGATAAGCACTTATGTAAAAGTCAACTTAATGAGTTTTCTAGTAAAAAGTCAAAGTCAAACCCTAATAAGCTCCAAATCAATTCAATGGGTCAAATGAGGAAGATCTATCACAAAAAATAAGTTGTTGCAAGTCTGGATAAGCCAAAATGGCTTATGAATAGGTTGTTTGATGTTTTACACTAGCATGGGCTAGTTTTGGAGGTTGAGCAGTGGGAAAAGTTTCCACTGCTTGACCAAATTGACTTTTTGTCTTATGTGACTTTTTTGTGGATTCAAGTTAAGCAAAGGCACCCAAATGATCAGTTAATCATAAGGAGTCAATATCAACAAAAAAAACACAATTCCAATTAGCCAATCAGTGAAGTTAATTCAAAATGTCACCACATATGCATCAGACATGAACAATAAGCAGTTTTCACTCAATAAGCACTTTTAGCAAGATTCAGCCAGCCAAACTTCACCAAATACATACACAAGCTATAATTAATTCAAATGAACAAATTTAAACAGGTTTCATGCATTGATTCAAAGTCTAGATCCAAATTCAAGCAGATTTAAGTTACTTATGAACAAAGAACATGCAGTTTTGACACTTAGCTGATATACTTGACCACAAATCCAATTTCAAACACTCAAATCTTCTAAACAGGTTAAACAAACTTTGATTTAACACTTTTTAGCCCTAAACATGCATACACTCTAGGTGTTTCTAAAATCTTAGGACAAAATAGGCAAAATCAAGTGAGTTTTAGCACAATCTTTAATTTGATGTTTTAAGTCTGAAAACTTGCAGATATTAGCATACAACCAAGTGTTTAGCAGGTACAAACAACAAACAACACCTTCCAATAACACAATAACAAGTTATGCACTTAAACAGGTTAACCCAAACACCCCTTATCTTTTTCAAATCAAGATTTAAACAAGTATAAGTGTGATTCAATGTTACCCAAGCCCAATCAAGCACAATAACAGATATATTATGCAGTATCAAGCAAGATTAAGCCATAAAAACAACAAAAACACTAGCAGAACACAAAATTATAAAAATCAAGTATTTTTCAGATTTTGGGTTCAAGAACTCAAACCTCATGAATGTACATCCACACTCACGAATTTTTGAGTTGATGTGCCTAGCAAAACAAGGCACAAGCTTCCACAAACAAGCTGCTAAGATTCAACAAGGTTAGAACAATAAAATGAAAAACAGAAAGGTGACAAAACTTGATTAATGCAACCTTTGTACCCACTCTCTGATTATCCCCAAGTTATAAGCCTCACAACACCTTGATAACTCTTTATCAGGGTGCTATGATCCACTTATAGCCCAAAAATTCCAAAGGTGTACCAAAGAACTTAGCAAAATATCAAGGTTTTTGAACTTTGAGCAATTTCTTGCACAAAGTTTGAAAACACGTTTTTAGATTCAAGATTAGCAAACATATAACAATAACAAGCAGATAAAAAGATTGGCACTTGGGTTTTCTTCAAACATTCAAACACAATTCATTAAACATGAAGTAGGATTTATAGAATTTTTTGAACAAAGGAAAAACCAAGAGCAAGCTGCTATGAAGCAGGTCCTATGCCTTATATAGGCTACAATGACTATCTAGGAACATAAGAAACGTAAACCCTAATGGTGTGAAGTCCCTGAAATGCCCTTTGAAGATTTTTAAAACTTGGAATCATGTGATGGAATTTTGGCTGTTTGTTGAGGGATGAGCTGTTAGAATTGCATCAAAGGCACATAAGGAGCTTAAGTTTGAAGCTACAATCTTGGACGTTGGATGGCTGGCTGTTTTTGGCATCTTCCTCACAAAACCGTGTACAAGGTTGGTGGCATGTGACACGTGGTGATGTGGCATGCAAAGTGAAGGTTGGGATGTGTTTAGTTCCACCTTAATCTTAAATCTGGAGAAGATTAAGGCTTAATTGCAAGTAATGAAGGAATACCCAATTTGATTAAGAACATGAAGAACACACGTTTTAATCTGTTTTGTTTTTAAAAAATGTGTTTAGCGCCTTAATTAATAAATTAATTAAGGTAGTTAAATCTGGTGTGGGTGGGAAATCAGGTGGCAGAAAGGTGAGGTGTGATTGGTTGGTTGGGGTGAGTGGGGCACGTGTCACCCCACCACTGGTCTAGGTATCTTTGTTGTCTGTCAAGTTTAGCCCTCCATCTCTTTTGTTCCTTTCATTCGTAAATTAAACAGCCAAAAACGTATTTCCTTTGATATTGAAGTTTTCTTTTTCACACTTTTGCCCCAAATACTTTTCCAAAGTATTTTCAGGGGTATTTCTTGCCATTTGATGATTCTTGAAGGGTTGTTTTGGCATTTTCTTCAAAGATTATGGTCTTGACTTGTATGATTGACTTTTTGGACGACTAATATTGACAAGTCTTGATTGTTGAGGGACCATTCTTGCCAATTCTTCAAAGTGGAGGGCCCTTTTTGTAAATTTTACAAACTTTAAGGACCAAACTTGAAATTATGAATAAACAAGGGTTTAAAGTGTCAATTATTCAATATTGGAGGACCCTTGTTGTACAATCTTCATTTCTTCAAGGGTTATTCTTGGAAAATCATCACTAGGGCTTGGCTCATTGTGCGGCTTCGTTTCCCGTGTTCGTTTTTGCTTGTTTCTTGTGATCTTTTGTCATTTTCTCAATATCCGTACCTGAAATACACAAGTAACAAACACAAGCATATATTTGGCATTTTTCATGATATTTTATGCATTTAAAGCCCGTTTTGGACGATGAGACTATGTATAAAAGCAGTCTCATCACTCCCCCATACTAAACCATTGTCGTGCCCTCACGCAATGCTAGAATAAAGTATCGTAGCACCTCCAAAATTCATTTTTATTCACTTTTATTGAATGATAAACTAGCTACACTACTACTATTACTTCTACTTGCGTTTTAGACATAATGTATGATTTTCATCGCAAAATGGGACGTTTAGGTTCATAGAATAAGAACACGTGAATGCTTCATTAGAAATAATTTCATCGTCCTCGATTTTCACCCCAATTCCATGCTAAGCGTGCAACGAGATCATTGTCATTATAAGTTAGTAATGCTAACACTACTCATATGCCCTAATCACGTACTTATCCTCCCATTTTCCTAAGTTGTATCTCTTATATTTTATTTTGTCTTGAATGTTTCACGAGGATACATTTTTTACTTATGCGATGATAGAGATTTAGGTCTAAAAATAGAGTCCTAACGGTGTGACCAAGACCATCGAATTAATAGCCCCTAATAATAGACAACGATGTCAAAAAATTATGTCAACAAGAAGGATCGATAAACACGATTTTAGAACGGTTTTTAACATGAGACTTATTACCAATACTTTTATACGCCCCCTACTAGATGGGCCTTATTATCATAGGTTTACCTCCATCTTTTATTCAACTTCGCCATGAAGATTTTATTATGACTTCGGTCTTGCCTTGCCTTTTATTTAACCTCGCCATGAGGTGTTTATTATGGCCAAAGACGTATATCCTCACGCTAAAAGCGAATTGTGGATCTTTAAAGCTTCAAAGATAAAGGCTTGATTCACTTTCAATTTCGCATAGATTTTTTGGCTTTGTGAGCTTCAAATTGTTTGCTTGATTTAGGTGAGCACTTGAAATCTTATTATTGGGTGAAGCTTTCGATTATTCGGGTTGCTAATACTTCAAAACCGTGACGCTGGCGATACCTTAATGTCTTCCCAAATTAATTACATGGAAGCTACTAGAAAAGACTAGAAACCAACAATCAAGACTAAACCGCTAAGTCCATATTTATTAAGCAAAAAATATTTACAAGTGAAGGGAGAATAAGCAAACAACGAGAACACATGAGTTTTTGAAAGAATACGAGTACTCTACGTTTAGCATAGTAACGTATAATTAACTCTATCATTTCTCGTCCTCATTTAAGAGACTTAGCCTAATATAAAATTAAGGAATCGAAGCTAAGTGCTCAACACGCACGGTCGAGTCAAAAATTACTCTTATTCTCGCCATCGGAAAATCTACATTCGTGTCTTCAAACACTTATAAAACATGAGAAAAATTTTAAAATTTGGCCATTTTTAGCCTTATTTTGCAACAAAATGATAAACAAAAAGATAAACTTTGGAAAGCGTGAAGGTTTGGCAAGGCAAGTATCCATTCACCCCCCCATACTAAAGTTAAACATTGTCCTCAATGTTTCGAGTCTAAGGGTTGGAAACCCCCATACTAGAGACGTAGTCGAATGCTTAATCTAGCATGGAAAGGGTGTAACCGTTAAATTTAAATCGTTTATGAAGTGTGCTATAAACCTAAGGTTAGAACATCAAATGATATATCATGGATATTGAGAAATTCTTCAAAGCAAACGATCGAGTGCTCCCGTAAAATAAATACGAGAGGCTCCAATCGTGAAGATCATGATCATCTAAAAACCACATATCACAAACAACCACGAAACAAAGGTTGAAAGGGTACAAATCCCTACACGTTACTACATTAGAAAGCGATAATATGTACATAGGATAAGCATGGGACTCCCCCACGATGCACCTCGTTTTTTATTACCGAGTCATGAGCTCGAGTCGATCCCCTCAATACTAATTATCATTGGGGAAGGTGATTTGGTCGAGGTAGTTCAAGGATGGAACTTCCCCGCCAAAGTAGTGTTTCAACATATGTCCATTCACCTTGAAATTGGGGCCATCATTTTGAGCTAGCTCGATGGTCCCATAAGGAAAAACTTGAGTCACGATGAATGGACCGGACCAACGGGATTTCAACTTGCCGGAAAATATTTTCAAACGAGAGTTAAAAAGCAACACTTGATCTCCAATGTTAAAAACCCAGTTTTTAATTTTTGAGTCATGAAACTTTTTAGTTTTTTCTTTATAATTGAATGAATTTTCATAAGCAATATCTCTCAATTCATCCAATTCATTTAGTTGCATTTTCCGGTGTTTTCCTGCGGTCTCCATATCGTCATTACAATGCTTAAGGGCCCAATAAGCTTTATGTTCAAGTTCAATTGGCAAGTGAAAATTCTTCCCATACACAAGCTTATAAGGAGTGAACCCGATGGGCGTCTTATGACCAGTCCTAAAGGCCCATAAAGCATCGTCCAACTTATCCGACCAAGATTGTCGGTTCTCTCCAATAGATCTCTCCAAGATCCTTTTCAACACTCGGTTTGAAACCTCGACTTGCCCACTCGTCTGTGGGTGATAAGCCATAGAAAGCCAATGTGTAACCCCATATTTCCTTAGGACCCTTTCGAATTAGTCGTTACAAAAATGGGTTCCACGATCGCTTATGATCGCACGAGGGGTTCCAAACCGAGAAAACAAGCTTTTCAAAAACTTGACTACCACACGAGCATCGTTGGTGGGCAAAGCCTTAGATTCCACCCACTTAGATAGGTAGTCAACGACGACAAGGATGTACTTATTACCACGGAACGTCCCCATAAAGTCAATGCCCCAAACGTCAAAGATCTCACACACTTGGATGATATTTTGTGGCATTTCATCGTTTTGTGAGGCTTTTCCTTGTCGTTGGCATGAGTCACGTGACTTCACAAGTGCATGTGCATCTCGTTAAATAGTAGGCCAAAAGAAACCGGCATCAAAAACCTTCTGAGCCGTGAGATTAGTACCGTGGTGACCACCCGTGGGTCCCTCGTGACAAGCTCTAAGGATGTTATAAGCTTCGGTGCCAAATACACAACGTCAAATAATTTGATCTGCACAAGTTCGAAACAAGTAAGGGTCGTTCCAAAAATAGAACTTGACGTCACGAAAGAATTTTTGTTTTTGTTGAGTCGTCATACCCTTGATGATGAAGTTCCCCGCATGGTAATTTGCGATGTCCGCAAACCATGGGGTAGATGAATCAAGCTTAGAATTCACTACACCAATTGTCTCGAGCGGAAATGTTTCGGTGATTTCCTTTGGCTTGTAAACACTTTGGTGAGGATCTTCCAAACGAGAAATATGATCGGCCGCTAGATTCTCGACTCCTTTTTTGTCAACGATCTTGTGATCAAATTCTTGTAGGAGGAGAATCCAACGAAGTAATCTTGGCTTTGCATCTTGTTTAGCCATAAGATACTTGATAGGCGAATGATCCGTATACACTATGCATTTAGTCAAGACGAGATAAGGTCGAAATTTCTCAAATGCATACACCACGGCAAGGAATTCCTTCTCCGTTGTAGTGTATTTTAGTTGAGCCTCGGTCATCGTCTTGCTAGCATAGTGAATAGGCAAGAAGTGTTTTCATGACGTTGCCCCAATACGGCCCCAATAGCGTAGTCACTAGCATCACACATGAGCTCAAAGGAGAGGTTCCAATCGGGAGCAACAAGAATGGGAGCTTCGGTAAGTTTCCTCTTAAGGATTTCAAAGGCTCGTACACAATCTTCGTTAAAGACAAAACGTGCATCTTTTTTGAAGAGATGTGTAATAGGTCGAGAAATCTTTGAAAAATCCTGGATGAATCGACGATAAAAGCCCGCGTGGCCTAGGAAACTCCTAACTCCCTTAACGGTTTTGGGATGAGGTAATTTGGTGATGACGTCTACCTTAGCTTGATCTACCTCAATCCCCGCTTTCGAAACCTTGTGCCCTAAGACGATTCCACTTTTAACCATAATTTGACATTTTTCCCAATTAAGCACAAGGTTGGTTTCCTCACAACGTCTTAACATTCTCTCAAGATTTGACAAACACGAAGTGAACGAACTACCAAACACGGAAAAGTCATCCATGAAGACTTCCATCGTCTTCTCGATCATATCATGAAAAATAGCCGTCATGCACCTTTGAAAGGTTCCCAGTACATTACAAAGTCCGAATGGCATTCTACGATAAGCAAACGTTCCATATGGACACGTAAACGTGGTTTTTTCTTGATCACGAGGATCGATGGGGATTTGGAAGTAACCGGAAAAACCATCTAAAAAGCAATAGAAATCGTTTCCCGCAAGACGCTCCAACATTTGATCCATGAAAGGCAAGGGAAAATGGTCTTTACGAGTGGCGTCATTCAACTTACGATAGTCAATGCACACTCTCCATCCGGTCACGATTCTAGTTGGAATTAACTTGTTGGAATCATTTGGCACAACGGTCATTCCTCCCTTCTTAGGGACACAATGAATAGGACTCACCCAATGGCTATCGGAAATAGGGTAAATCATTCCCGCGTCAAGGAGTTTTAGGACTTCCTTTTTGATGACGTCGTGAATTTTGGGGTTCATCCTCCTTTGACATTGGATTGTGGGTTTGTAATCTTCTTCCATTAAGATTTTGTGGGTACAAAATTTGGGATCGATCCCCTTAATGTCGGATAACTTCCACGCAATTGCCCCTTTGTGATCCTTTAGAACATCGACAAGTGCGGTTTTTTCATCATTCGAAAGATCTTTCGCAATAATAACCGGCAACTTGTCGTCCTCCTCTAAAAATACATATTCAAGATGAGGAGGTAAATCTTTCAACTCGAGGATTGGTGGTTCCTCAATTGAAGATTTGGGCTCGATACTCATAACCTCCTCGGTTGGAGGAAATGGGAAATCGTTAAGAAAATCATTGATAGTCGAGAAGTCCTCATCATTGTCGAGGTCTTCGTCACAAGTACGTGGAACATCTAATTCTTCCAACGTCAAACCACCACCTTCAAATGGAGTGAAGGTTGGTGTCGAGTTATCAAGAATGGGATCAAGGATAGTGGGATTGCCACAATTTTCATCATCACCAAATCCTAGAACTTCTTGTGAAAATTCCTCGCAAACATCGTCAATCATGTCAACGAGGTTTATGGTTGCAACGGAATAAACATGAGAAATTTGAGAATTTTGAGTTGCGTTTATAACAAGTTCCTCGTCGTTGAAACGTAAGGTGATCTTTCTAGCATGCACATCAATTAAAGCCATAGACGTATCTAAAAACGAACGACCTAAAATGAGAGGAACTTGAGGATCTGTGGGAATATCGACAACGATAAAGTCTACCAGATAATTGAACTTTCCCACTATCAGAAAAAAGTCTTCCGCCAATCCACATGCGGGAATCGTGGAATGATCGGCCAACTCGATAGACATTAGTGAAGGAGTAAGATTAGGAAGATTGAGCGACTTGAAGATTGCAAGTGGCATTAAGTTAATACTAGCACCAAGATCGGCCAAGGCATAGCATTCTTCCATATCTTGAGTTGCACAAAGAATCAAGAATTTACCGGGATCACCGACTTTTTGAGGTATGCGGTTAAGATAAACCGATGAACAACTAGACAATTGTTGCAATTTCTCCTTGTTGTTCAACATACTCTTAAAGTTAGCGGCAAATTGAGGCATCATGACCAAAGCATCGGCAAAACTCACATTAAAATGAACGTCACGAAACATTTTCATAAAAAGATCAAATTGGTAATTATCGCGCTCTTGACGTTTCTCCTTTCTAAGTCTCGATGGATCGGGCAAAGGTTGTGTGGGTTGAGGCATAGGCATAGCCTTTGGAATCTCGGGTTCCAAATGTGGTAATGGGTCAACCGTAGGTGTGGCATGAGCGGTACTTCGTGGGATTGGGACATGCTCCGTTTTGACCACCACCTCGGGTTCTTCCTCAATTGCTTCCTCCGTAGGAGCAATTGGTTGAGGAGTCGGTTCCTTAAGTGTCTTACCACTTCGTGTGGTAATCACTTTCATCTCTCCCTTAGGGTTCGATATGGTATTGCTAGGAAGACTACTCGAAGACGGTTTGTACATTATAGCCTCAAACATAGATGAAATTTTATCCTCAAACATAGATTGCCTCTTCTCGGCCTTAATCATCTCTTGTTTTATTTCATGTTGCCCTTGTTCCATTTTTTGTTGGTTTTGTTGTAACCTAGTTACATTTCCCTCCATTTTGTTTCTATGGATCTTAAGCTCATTTGCTAACTCGTTTTTCAACTCCTTTTGCAAGTCATTCTTAAACTCGGATTTTAGGCTATTGATCTCTCTTTGAATATTATCAAACCTAGCATCGTTTCCATATGCGTATTCAACAAATTCATTTGGAAGATCTTTCAAAGTTTGCAAACCCTCATTGTTGTTTGAAAATTATTGTTTTGATTTTTGTTTGAAACTTGATTGTTATTAGCCCCTTGATTCCCATAGTTTCCTTTGTAATTGTTTTTTAATCCAACTTGATTGTTTCGATAGTTGTTGTTAGCATTCTGATTAGGAGCAAAACCCGGTGGAGTCAATTGATTAGAGCGGGTAACTTGACCGTTTTGGTTGTAAGTTCCCGTGGCCGCGTAGGCACTCGAAGTGTTACCACCGTTGGTAATGCACTCGGAGAAATCATGACCTCCACCACAATACATACATGAAACCTCAACCTCTTTAGCCGTAGCGGGAGCACTTTGTTCACCAACTTTGAATTCAATTAAAAGTCCTTTAACCTTATCAAATATTTTGTTTTCCAATTTCGCCTCAATTTGGCAAGCATCGATGGTATTGGACAAATAAGGTGAAGTCGGAGACGAAGCCTTACGAACACTCGATGTGTTACAAGGACTATACGCCTTAGATCTATTCTCAATTATAGACAACGCTTCCTCAACCGTTTCACACAAAAAATTACCACCCGCAGCGGCATTTAGATAATCCCTTTCATGATCATTTAAACCATTGTAAAATGTGTCAATTTGATGCAAATCGGAAAAACCGTGATGAGGACACTCATGTAACATTTCCTTAAACCTATTCCAAGCCGTTGAAAACTCTCATTAAATTCTTGTAAAAATTTTGAAATCTCGTTATTCAAATGCGTAGTCTTAGAGGGCGGGAAAAATTGGTTCACAAACTTAGAAACGAGATCCTTCCACGTCAATATAGAATTGGGTGGCTCTTTCTCTAACCAAATTTTAGCGGGCCGCTAAGGAATACGGAAGAAGCATCATCTTAATCGAGTCATTAGCAACATCCTTAAATTTGCAAGTGGCGGTAAGACAATTGAATTGGCGGATATGGTTGTGCGGGTTGTCCTTTTCATCACCACGGAATTTGTTGTTTTGGATCATCGACAACAAACCCGTTTTCACTTCAAAATTCTCCGTAAGAATAGCGGGAATAACAATAACCTCTCCATAACCCTCGGTGGGTGCTTGAAGTAACTCCATCATAGTACGATTCGCCATGGTTGCTTCGTCAATAGGAGACTCCTCACTAGAAAGATTAGGAGTAGGTGTAGACTCCTTTCGGTTTTTTCATTTACGTGCACGTCTTGCTTGATTACGAGTAAGCATAAACGTCACGTACAACGTGGGGATGAGCAAAGAAGAATCTTTCTGTCGTTTTTAATTTTTTCATTTTTTGTGGGTTTTGATTGTTTTTACTTTTTTGGATTTTGTGATTGTATTAGGTAGACAAAAATCTACAAATCTCCTCCTTAATCAAATCTCTTGATTAAAGAAGCCTCAAGGAATGAAAACGATCATGTGAAGTGAACGCCTTCGATGACTTTAGAACGTTGGTGGAACACCAAAACGTTCAAGGGGGTTTAATCAAATGAAACCAAGAACATATATATGATACTTAGATAATACTTTTGTTGGCAAACCCTCGATTAGCCCTTTTTATCTAAACACTCACCAGCAAGCGGGGAAACCAGGCGGCGCGAAGTACTTAAGAGCCTTTTTCCTTAGGGTATATTTTATAATACCCGCCTTATACCCACCTTATAGTTTGTGTTTTTCAAAATTAAGCTTCACGAAAGTATTTATCTATTTTGCCTTTTCTTTCTTGTTTGAGATTCGAATACAATGATTGAGTAATAACCTCCCAATCAAGGTTGTGTTTTCACACTTTTGGAGTACTTGTGAATTTATTGTTCTACATATACAATATAGTGATAATATTCACACAAAAAACTAAAACTAATAATACGTATTAGTAGAGTGCTACTAATACAATTAGCTATTATGGCTATATAAAAACAACAATTGTTCAAATCAAAACACAACACGCCTCCCCGGCAGCGGCGCCAAAATTATAGTTGTAAAATACGTCTTTTAGGAAAAAGAACGTAATTAGGGAAAGTATTAACAAGTGATTTAGGAAAACCACAAGTAAATGACCCAAGGAGGGGATCGTTCTCAAGGAGGCTTGTGTATTGTGTTAAGAAATGATTAAGGGTGTGATTATAATTTATGAGAAAAGAAAAATAGAAAAGAGATTAGAAGAGAATGACGGTTACGATTATGAATTAAACTAAGACGATAAGTCGTGCACGTAAAACCGTAAAAAGTGACCAAATTAAAAATTTACCCTCAAAATTCCTAGAAAATTGCAATAAACCCTAAAAAAAATGTAATTAGAGTTTACAAAAAATAAAAAATCACTCAAACATTTTATTTAATTAAATAATAATTTTTTAATGCTAATTAAAGCCCAAAAAATCAAATTAATTAATAAAAAGCCCAAAATGAGATTTTTTAACTTATAAACCTCTAAAATGACTTAACTAAATTTAAAAATATATTTGAAAATTTTAAAATTAATAAAAACTATTGAAAAACAATTAAAAACTATTAAAACTTAAAATAATTCTAAAAATTTATCTACTGATAATAAAATTATTCTAAAAATTGTAAAATTCCTAACTTAATTTGTTTGATCTAAGAAAAATGAAAAACTTTGAAAAATCTAAATTTTATTTTTTAATAAAAAATAATAATAAAATATTAATAAAAATTCAAATTTTATAAAAAATTCTAAAAAGTTGCAAACTAGTTTATTTTAACCTAATAAAAATAGAAATGAAGTTGAAATTACAAAAATACCCCTATTGGGCCTTGAAATAGGCCAAAAGTCCAAGCAGACCCTTTAATGGGCTTTTAATGGCCCAATAAGAAAAACGTTGTCCAAATAAGCCCAAAATCTCCTATCTGACTTAAAATTTGATTTTAAGAACAAAACTCCAAAGGACCAAAAGCTGAAAATGTGTTTAAGCTAGCTTATTTTAAAGCAGCTTATTCTTAATGGGCTTTTTAGCCCATTAAGCTAGAGGCTGATGCCATAAGCTAAAATTTGACACACAAGCTTCTTTTGAGTTACTTAAGAGATCTATAAAAAGAAAATTTGAAAAGAACAAGAAATAAGCCTGAAATAAGCCAAGACTCTCTTCACAAAACGACAAAATAGTCATTTTTGAGTTCTAGACCACCTCAAGTGCTGATTCAACTTTCAAAAGGTTTTAAATGACTTAATTAAGCTAAATAATCAAAAAGTTTTCAAATAAGCACAAGCAATAAGCTATAATAAGCAGATAAGCACTTATATAAAAGTCAACTTAATGAGTTTTCTAGTAAAAAGTCAAAGTCAAACCCTAATAAGCTCCAAATCAATTCAATGGGTCAAATGAGGAAGATCTATCACAAAAAATAAGTTGTTGCAAGTCTGGATAAGCCAAAATGGCTTATGAATAGGCTGTTTGATGTTTTACACTAGCAGGGGCTAGTTTTGGAGGTTGAGCAGTGGGAAAAGTTTCCACTGCTTGACCAAATTGACTTTTTGTCTTATGTGACTTTTTTGTGGATTCAAGTTAAGCAAAGGCACCCAAATGATCAGTTAATCATAAGGAGTCAATGTCAACAACAAAAACACAATTCCACTTAGCCAATCAGTGCAGTTAATTCAAAACGTCACCAGATATGCATCAGACATGAACAATAAGCAGTTTTCACTCAATAAGCACTTTAAGCAAGATTCAGCCAGTCAAACTTCACCAAATACATACACAAGCTATAATTAATTCAAATGAACAAATTTAAACAGGTTTCATGCATTGATTCAAAGTCTAGATCTAGATTCAAGCATATTTATGTTACTGATGAAAAAAGAACATGCAGTTTTGACACTTAGCTGATATACTTCATCAAAAATCAAATTTCAAACACTCAAATCTTCTAAACAGGTTAAACAAACTTTGATTTAACACTTTTTAGCCCTAAACATGCATACACTCTAGGTGTTTCCAAAATCTTAGGTCAGAATAGGCAAAATCAAGTGAGTTATAGCACAATCTTTAATTTGATGTTTTAAGTCTAAAAACTTGTAGATATTAGCATACAACCAAGTGTTTAGCAGGTACACACAACAAACAACACCTACCAATAACACAATAACAAGTTATGCACTTAAACAGGTTAACCCAAACACCCCTTATCTTATTCAAATCAAGATTTAAACAAGTATAAGTGTGATTCAATGTTACCCAAGCCCAATCAAACACAATAACAGATATATTATGCAGTATCAAGCAAGATTAAGCCATAAGAACAACAAAAACACTAGCAGAACACAAAATCATAAAAATCAAATATATTTCATATTTTTGGGTTCAAGAACTCAAACCTCATGAATGTACATCCACACTCACGAATTTTTGAGTTGATGTGCCTAGCAAAACAAGGCACAAGCTTCCACAAACAAGCTGCTAAGATTCAACAAGGTTAGAACAATAAAATGAAAAACAGAAAGGTGACAAAACTTGATTAATGCAACCTTTGTACCCACTCTCTGATTATCCCCAAGTTATAAGCCTCACAACACCTTGATAACTCTTTATCAGGGTGCTATGATCCACTTATAGCCCAAAAATTCCAAGGTGTACCAAAGAACTTAGCAAAATATCAAGGTTTTTGAACTTTGAGCAATTTCTTGCACAAAGTTTGAAAACACGTTTTTAGATTCAAGATTAGCAAACATATAACAATAACAAGCAGATAAAAAGATTGGCACTTGGGTTTTCTTCAAACATTTAAACACAATTCATTAAACATGAAGTAGGATTTAAAGAATTTTTTGAACAAAGGAAAAACCAAGAGCAAGCTGCTATGAAGCAGGTCCTATGCCTTATATAGGCTACAATGAATATCTAGGAACATAAGAAACGTGAACCCTAATGGTGTAAAGTCCCTGAAATGCCCCTTGAAGATTTTTAAAACTTGGAATCATGTGATGGAATTTTGGCTGTTTGTTGAGGGATGAGTTGTTAGAATTGCGTCAAAGGCTCACAAGGAGCTTAAGTTTGAAGCTACAATCTTGGACGTTGGATGGCTGGCAGTTTTTGGCATCTTCCTCACAAAACCGAGTACAAGGTTGGTGGCATGTGACATGTGATGATGTGGCATGCAAAGTGAAGGTTGGGATGTGTTTAGTTCCACCTTAATCTTAAATCTGTAGAAGATTAAGGCTTAATTGCAAGTAATGAAGGAATACCCAATTTGATTAAGAACATGAAGAACACACGTTTTAATCTGTTTTGTTTTTAAAAGATGTGTTTAGCACCTTAATTAATAAATTAATTAAGGTTTGTTAAATCTGGTGTGGGTGGGAAATGAGGTGGCAGAAAGGTGAGGTGCGATTGGTTGGTTGGGGTGAGTGGGGCACGTGTCACCCCACCACTGGTCTAGGTATCTTTGTTGTCTGCCAAGTTTAGCCCTTCATCTCTTTTGTTCCTTTCATTTGTAAATTAAACAGCCAAAAACGTATTTCCTTTGATTTTGAAGTTTTCTTTTTCACACTTTTGCCCCAAATACTTTTCCAAAGTATTTTCAGGGGTATTTCTTGCCATTTGATGATTCTTGAAGGGCTGTTTTGGCATTTTCTTCAAAGATTATGGTCTTGACTTGTATGATTGACTTTTTGGAGGACTAATATTGACAAGTCTTGATTGTTGAGGGACCATTCTTGCCAATTCTTCAAAGTGGAGGGCCCTTTTTGTAAATTTGACAAAATTTAAGGACCGAACTTGTAATTATGAATAAACAAGGGTTTAAAGTGTCAATTCTTCAATATTGGAGGACCCTTCTTGTAAAATCTTCATTTCTTCAAGGGTTATTCTTGGAAAATCATCACTAGGGCTTGGTTCATTGTGCGGCTTCGTTTCCCGTGTTCGTTTTTGCTTGTTTCTTATGATCTTTTGTCATTTTCTCAATATTTGTACCTAAAATACACAAGTAACAAACACAAGCATATATTTGGCATTTTTCATGATATTTTATGCATTTAAAGCCCGTTTTGGACGATGAGACTATGTATAAAAGCAGTCTCATCAATCACCGCCATACTCACTATCTGAATAGCAAATAAGCTCCAAAGGAGACTCTCTAGCATACCATAATCCCAATGTGGGAAAGCATCTAAGGTACCTAAAATCCTTTTAGCTACATGAAGGTGACATTTCTTGGGAGTCACTTGATGACGTGCACATGCACAGACTGCAAACATGATATTAGGTCTTGAAGTTGTAAGATACATCAATGAACCAATCATTGATCTATAATGCCTGACATCTACCTCTTTACCATCTCCAACCTTTCCCCATGGGTGTTCCTTGTCCATGGGAGTGCTAGCCCGTTTTTCATGTGGTGAAAAACCAAATTTCTTCAAAATCTCAGCCACATACTTATCTTGAGAGATGAAGATACCATCTTCTTTCTGCTGAACTTGTAGACCAAGAAAGAAGGTCATCTCTCCCATAGCACTCATCTAAAAATTATATGTCATAAGTTTGGAGAAATCATCACTCATTCTTTGGTTAGATGAACCAAAAGTGATGTCATATACATAGACCTGGACAAGAAAAAAGTCATTCCCTTCTTGTTTTGTAAAAAAAGTCTGGTCTATGTTACCCCTCTTAAAGCCATTGTCCACCAAGTAAGTGGAAAGTGTTCCATACCAAGCTCTAGGGGCCTGATGAAGGCCATACATTACCTTCTTTACTCTATATACCTTATCTGGATGCTCAGAATCTTCAAAACCAGGAGGCTGCATGACATAGACTTCTTCTTTGATTGTGCCATATAAAAATGCACTCTTCACGTCCATTTGGTAGACTTAGAAACCCATGCAGGAAGCATAGGCTAGGAAAATTCTTATTGCCTTAATTCTAGCAACATGTGCAAAAACCTCTTCATAGTCAATACCCTTTTCCTGAGTATATCCTTGAGCAACCAATCTTGCCTTGTTTCTAATAACAATGCCTCTCTCATCCTTTTTATTTCTTAGAACCCATATTGTCCCAATAGGCCTGACATATCTTGGACAATCTACAAGCTCCCAAACATCTTGAATAGAAAACTAATGAAGCTCATCATGCATTGCTTCAACCCAACTTCTTTTTTAAGAGCATCAAAGATCTTCTTTGGTTCTAGTTGAGAGAGGAAACATGCCAACAAACATTCTTGAACAAAAGGAGTATCTTCCTTCTTGTGTATATTAGAAATGAAACCACCTTGAGTCTTCTTAGTCCTCCTTGTTTGCACAAGAGTCTGAATATCACCAATTATTTGGGTGGGAGGATGATCTTTGGCCACCTTTGTAAGAATTCCTCCCATAAATAACGAATTATCATGAATAGTGGACTCCATATTGCCAATATCATCTTCATTGCTACTCACATGCCTACTTGAACTTGGAGATATGTTGCCAGCGGCTGGAACTGGGCCACTAACATCTTCATTGGGTATGGTATCTTTAATATGTTCAAAAATATTTCTGTTGGAGGAAGAGAATAAATTGCCAAACAGATTGTTAGCAGCTGAATCCCATGTGTCAACGTCTGATTTGTCTTTGTCAACGGATGAAGATGCGTGCATTGATTCATCATGTCTCTTGTTGCTTTTCCTCCTCCTTTTTGGCGACAGCAAATGCTTGCATAAACTTTTCACTCCATATAGGTATGGTGACATAATCAAACATAGGAGTGAGTTCAACTACATGTGATCCTTCTTCTTTATCAACTTGTATACCTGCATTGTCAACAATAGGTGCTTCCAAGATAACTGGATTAGTCACAGGCATATAATTCATGGACCTTGATAATGGCTTTAACTCAAATATCCAATTAGGTCAAGACTTAGGATCACTTGGTTTACTCTCCAAGAAGTCAACATGAATGTTTTCTGTTAGAATCTTAGACTTCTTGTTATAAACTCTATACCCCTTGCTATTTGTGGAATATCCCATAAAAAGTCCCTCATCACCTTTAGAGTGAAACTTGCCTAGGTTATCACTAGTATTCAAAATCACTACATGACATCCAAAAGGCCTAAAGAAGTCTATATTAGGATTCCTATATCAAATTAATTCATAGAGAGTCTTATTATGAAACTTATTGACTAAGACCCTATTTCGAACATAGCATGCAGTGTTCACAGCCTCAGCCCAAAAATTAATGGGTAGATTTGCATCTGCCAACATGGTTCTAGGTGCTTCAATGAGAGTTATATTTCTTCTTTCAGCTACACCATTCTGCTGTGGAGTTATAGCTATGTTAAACTCCCTCGAGATTCCCTTACTGACACAAAAGGTATCTAGAAGGTTGTTCCTAAATTCACCACCATTATCACTTCTAAGAAAAAAAATTGGGTAAAAGGGATTTTTAACATCCCCGCAAAATATATTACACCAAAAAACCGTTAAGTACAATGGAATGAGGCTGAAATGCCTCATTAACCTCAAGCTAAACTTGAACCTCTAAGTCAATGAATGTGACATGCCACAATACATTAACAAGCCATAACATAACCTATAACACCAATAGGAAAAGACCACTTAGACCAAACAAACCCCCCCCCCCCCACCAGCCCTAAAAAAGACTAACATAAGGGTCAAAAAATACTATCCGGGAGCTCCCAAAGGCGTTTGAACTCCAAAGCACCCCTAGACTTCTTGAAATTGCAAGATAAAAGCTTAAGCCGTACCGAAGACTTAACGCATTCAATAACCTGCCCTACCGTCCGCTTGTTGTTTTGGAACAATCGAATATTACGTTCTTGCCAAATGAAGTAGCAAGACGACGCTACTACAAGTTTAGCTACCACACCTCGAACCGTTCTCCGAGCCGAAAAAGGAATGATGTGATCCACAATATCAGTAATAGAAGCGCCCATATTAGATAGCCCAGCCAAACACTTCACTTTATTCCAAACCTGAAACAAAAAAGGACACATAAAAAATAGGTGAGTCCGACGGACCATCACACAGCGAGCATTGGAATCTCATAGCCCTTCCATGCAAGTCCCAAGCTCGAAGAGCATCTTGGGTTTTTAACCGTCGCTTTGCAATCGGCCACATAATGAAAGCATGGCGAGGAACGCAATTTGGAAACCAAACAACATCACACCAATTTACTTCAACATCCCGCGGCCGAATACATTCCCAAACCCTAGCCACCGAAAAGGGTTTTGCTTCCCCCAAATAATCCAGCCACACTAAACAATCCTCACGATCCAGGATAATATTAGGAAGAGCCCTATTCAAAAGCAAAGGATACTTCGTTACAAGAGAAACCGACCATGACCAGTTACCCTCACCAGTTGCATCCTTTACCTTAGAAGAAAAAGTATATCCTGCCCTGTGAATGTCCCGATTCGTAACAGATTCCACCAACAGACTATGAGCGTCCCATTTATCAAACCAAAGAGAACAAGTCTCACCATTACCAATACTCACAAATTCACGGACCAGCGTACAAAGTTGAAGGATCTTCCTCCAAGCCCACGTCATGTTTCCTCTACTCGGAATCTCAAATAAATGACGACCCTTAAGCTTATATTCAGAAATCCACTTCACCCATAAAAACTCTTTTCGAATAAGGATATTCCAAATATGTGTAATCATAAGAGCCCTATTGAAAACAGAAAGTCGCCAAACCCCAAGCCCGCCCTCCCTCTTAGGAAGGCAGATAACCTCCCAAGCAACCTTAGCCCGACCTTTCTTCATGTCTCCTTGGCACCAAAGGAAACCACACATCATTTGTTCAATTTCAAGCAAAATGCGACTTGGAAGAATAAAAACTAAAGCCCAATATACATGCATCGAGCCAAGGACAGACCTAACCAACTAAAGTCGCCCTACCATTGAAAGAAATTATTTTTCCAATCAGAGATACGACTCCTAATTTTTTCGATAAGCTCACGACAGTCCCTATATAACAGCCTCGAAGAAATAAGCGGAACCCCCCAAATACTTTACTGGCAAACGACCCTCTTCAAACGGTAGGATTTGAAGAATAGATACTTTAGTATGGTTACATACATTACAGAAGTAAACCGTACTCTTTTGAAGACTTGGGACCAGACCAGAGACATCCTTAAATTCATCTAGAGCCTCCATAATGACCTTTGCAAAATTAGCATCACCGTGGGCAAAGATAATCAGGTCATCCGCAAAACATAAGTTAACTAGATCAATCTTAGAACAATGCCGATGATAAACAAACTGATCTGACTCACGAACCTTACGTTTAAGCATTAGGGTAAGCACCTCCATAATAAGAGTAAACAAGTAAGGTGATAACAGATCACCTTGTCGCAACCCACGTTTTCCTTGAAAGTATCCATGAAGAGAACCATTAATCGATAACGAAAAAGATGTAGTTGACACACATTCCATAATCCAACTCACCATTCTAGGATGAAACCCAAACTGAATAAGGATTAACTTAAGGAACGACCAATCAACTGTATCATACGCCTTTTGAATATCTATCTTAAAAGCACACAGGGGAGAGCCACGATCCAAGTGATAGTTATGCATAAGTTCTTGCGTAAGGAGAATATTATCAGAAATTCGCCTTGCCGGAACAAAATCCGATTGATTCGGGCTAACAAGCAACTTTAACTTATCTTTGAACCGATTAGCAATGATCTTACTAATGCATTTAAAAATCACATTACAACAGGATATGGGTCGATAGTCATTGATACGATTAGGATCAGCCACCTTGGGAATAAGAGCTATGATAGTGTGATTGAGTTCTTTAAGCAGTTTACCATTCACAAAGAACTCTTGGACCGCAAGAGTCACATCATCCGCCACAATATCCCACGCCTCTTTGAAAAACACGCTGAATATCCATTCGGGCCTGGAGCTTTGTCGTTCCCCATTGATAATATAGCCTCCTTCACTTCCTAGGCAGTGACCACTCGAATCATATCAAGCGCCACCTCAGGTAACAACTTCCGGTCAAAAAGGTCATCAGAAAGTAATTGAGTGACATTACCCGGCTGACCCAAAAATGACTCATAATGAGCAACAAAAGCATTTGGTACACCTTGATCAGTGACCAAGTTACCATCCATATTAGTAACTGTATCAATCCTATTCCGACATGCCCTCCCTTTGACAGTTTTATGAAAAAATGCTGAGTTTGAGTCCCCCTCGTGAAGCCATTCAATTTTGGATTTTTGCTTAAGAAATCTCTCTTTCTCAATAAGAGCATCCGTATATGCCTTAACATAAACTGATTCCTCCTCACGTAGAATAGCATAATTAGGATCAGCGTCAAGGCTAATTTGTACCTGGTCAAGCTCAACCCTAAGTCTCGTCACATTCACATGCAAATTCCCTTTACTATATAGGAGTTGTCGCGAAGGTTTCTTTAACCCTCTCAACTTTTTGACAACCCTATACATATGAAAGCCACTCACATAATCATTCCAACCATTCGTTACCACATCTTTAAAGTTAGGAAATGTAGCAACCACATTTTCAAATTTAAAAGGTTTAACAATTTGTGAATTCAGAATGGGCAACCTCAAAACAGCTTGTGAGTGGTCTGAAATCCGATAGGATTAGAAAATTCCAAATTAGCCATAACACGATCTAATTTTTTAAGGAGGCCCTTATCACCCTTAGGCTTTTAATTCCACGTATATTTTAGCCCCGATCTAGCAACATCCATCATCTCAATGTCTTCCACACATTCCTTAAACTCTCGCATCGCAATGTCCACTCTAGAAGTACCGGACGACACATCATCTATATTTAGAGCTGCATTAAAGTCTCCTAACACACACCACGGCCTACGGATAAAAATCTTGTGCATGCCCAAGTTTTCCCATAACTGACGCCTTTGAATGTACCGGTTATGAGCATATACAAAAGAACAAAAAACTTCCTTTTTGTAGCTTTGATCCATATACGGGTATGCATCACCTGGTCATCATGGAAGATCACATTAATGTCCACAATGTCCATATTCCACCCCAAAATGATCCTAGTTCCTTTACGACAAGAAGAACTATTAGAAGACCAACTCCACTGCCGAAACACTTGAGTGCATAACATATCTAAATTAGAGCTAGCAACATGATATTCCAAAATAGCACATACACACATATTATTTTCATTGATAGCAGGTCGAACCTCCTGTTGTTTGAGGGATAGGTTCATACACCTAATGTTCAATGAGGCCACACTAATCATGAGAAACATTGTTATCGGGAGTGCTTGCCCCAAAATAGAACCACCAACAGGCTGAACACGAGTTGAGTCCAACACTATATCCTCATTCACCTCTTCACTATCACTCTCATTTATAAATCCAGTCTTATCACTCGAAATCATGCCATCTTAACCCGTTTCCTCGTCATCTAGAGCAGAAAAATAATTAGTTGTAGAGACGCCATCATTCTTATGACCAGATTGAAATTCCTTACGAAACTCCTTCCGAACAACCTTTGGATCGCTGAACCCATTAGCAGTAGCAGGCCCCTTTCCATTATCATTTGCCTTCACCTCAGCACCCTTGGGTCCAATTTGCTGTGTCCCCGGTACACCAACTCCCTTGGTTGTACCAATGTCACGGCTATTAGACGACTCTCCTTTTTCACTAACAGAATGCTTATTTTTGTTACCCCATAGAAGAGTCGTCTTAGTCCTATTGAACTTAACACCCTCATACTGCCTCCCACCATTCTCCACAACCTTCACCTTTTTCTTCTTTTTTGTGACCACCATGAAGCCATCTTGCTCCGGTCCTTCTGTTCCTCACTCACCTTGGGGCGTTTCGGGAAATTTTCATCCGAGTGTCCAAATACATGACACTCTTGGCATAAAGTAGGTCTCCATTCATATTCCACTCGCATTCTCATAATAGTATGTCCCTCTCCATCTATCCTAGGAATAGCCATGATGGCCTCCTCTTTTAGAGGTTTATCTGCCGTAACCTCTACAAGAGCACGAGCATAACCCATACGACCCCATTCCTCACTACACATAGCATTGGTGAACGCATCCAACACACAGGAGTTCCCAACTGTGACCCAATGAGACTTAACCCATCAGCCGTATAGGCCACAGTAGGAACTCTATGGATTTTAACCCATACCGGAACACTCGTTACCGCATCTTTTGATAACACTAGGTTCGATAACCACTTGGTAAAAATGAGAGGCTGAGTGCGTATCACCCATGGCCCTTTCTCCAAAACCTGCTCCAAACTTGATGCATTGGTAAATTTGAAGAAAAATACCCCCTCCTCATTTCGTGCCACTTTCTGTAGACCATATTTAGCCCATGCATTGGACACATAGTTTTTGACTAGGGGAAATGCAACATTTTTACCCACAAAAAAACCCACCATGGAATTGGAAAATCTGCTATGAACCGCCGTGACATTCTCCATAGGCAGAACAAAGTCGGTATTCTCCACCCTCTCAGAAGTGAACATTTTCCTAAATTGAATCTTAGGGCTAACAACTTCCTTAGCCACAGCTTCAGCAAACTATCTCTGCCCTATCCCTTGTACAGCCTGAACGTTTAAGTCTTCCCAACCTGATGGCTCCACAACCTCAGGTATGTTAGACACCTCACTCAGTTTAGTCGCCTCCACTGTGCGCATGGTACTGGGCTCAACCACCTCAATCAACGTCTCCTGAGAATTATCAATCTTTGCGTCCGCCCTCGATCGATGCACCGTAATGCTAGGAGATGTCGTTTGTGGTTCCTGAATCGTATCAAATTTGGCATAAGCCGTTAACGTCTCCTGATAATTATCAATCTTTGTGTCCGCCCTCGATTTATGCACCGTAATGCTAGTAGATGTCGTTTGTGGTTCCTGAATCTTCAACTTTGGCATCAGCCGTTGGTTGATGCCCTGTTTTACTCGGTTCCACATTAGTTTCATGCGAACCAACATTTCTTGTTACCGTCCTCATAGGTTTGCCGTTTTTCCCCAAAATTTTGCCATCAACATTGCGTAATTTCCCAACAAAACTATTCTTCAACCCTCCACTCGACTTCCCTACCTGGGTTTTAGAAGAATCAGCCGTTTCCATCTCTCCAAAATAAAAATAATAGACAATGAAACACACGAATACAAAAAGAAACCCTAAATAGGGCTTCTAACTACCATCCAATCACAATAGTTCAACCTGCTGTCATTATGGAGACCAACAATAAAATACTAGAAAACCCTAAATAATGAAACCCTAAAAACAAAATCTCTATAACTGTTCAATCACTTCGAAAGTAATAATGACCAATCGTTCCACAGAGATCTAAGCCTCACTAACGCAAGGATACAAGATCGAGGAGCAATGAATCACTATTACAAACAAGAGATTTTCAAAACAGGATTAAAGATTTGATGGAGAGATTAGGGTAGCCGCCATTAGTGTTTTGTGAACATGAGAATGACCAATTCCACTTCTAAGAATTTTAACCTCATTACCTATTTTCTTTTCAATATGAGTAATGAAATTGATTAAAGTCTTAGTAGTATCACTCTTTAGTTCCAAAAAGAAGGTCCAAGTAAACCTAGAATAATCATCAGTGATAACAAAACAATAGGATTTATCATTAAGACTTTCTATATTGGTTGGTCCAAACAAATCCATATGTAGTAAGTGAAGTGGTTTAGAACTAGTATGAACATTGTTAGACTTAAATGAGGCCTTATGCTGCTTGCCTTTAAGACATGCAACACAATTATGATCATTGTGGAATGCTTTTGAAGGCATTCCTCTTACAAGATCATGTCTCACAAGTCTATTCATGTTTTTGAAGTTAATATGCCCTAACCTTCTGTGCAATAACTTGCTCTCATCTACTGACGCCTAAGCATAAAGACATGACAAGTTGTTACTCATTTTAATGCCATTTAGATTCACATTATAAACATCTTTATGTCTAGGTGTTCTAAACTCTCTGAACTTGTCAACAGGAATCTCAAAATCCTTACTTAACACTAAACATTCAGTGTCAGTAAAAAGAACCTTATTCTTGTTATCACACACTTGTGACACACTAAACAGATTATAATCAAGTTCTTTTACCAGGAAGACTTCCTCAAACCTCAAGTTATTGGTGATGAGAGTGCCTTTGCCAGAAATGTTGCCATAACTGCCACCAAAATACACTTTATCACCATCTTTAATAGGAATGAAATCAGTTAGCTAATTTTCCTTGCCCGTCATGTGCCTAGAGCATCCACTGTCCCAATATCAAAAATCATTGACCTGCTTATGAATGCCCTGAACATAAAGAAAACAAATTAGTTTTCTTTGGGAACCCAAGCCTTTGCAGACTTGGATTCATCTGGTTGTTCAACAAGAATTGATTTATTCCTTGTAACAACCCCCTGTTCATCCCTTTGTGCCCTTAACACCCAAATTACCCCAATGGGTTTAGTAATGACCTTTTCAAGAAACTTAAATCTATTGCAGGTCATAGAAATTCCATTTGAATTAGGGTTTTGATCTTGTTTAGGTCTCCATGTTAAACTGGACGAAGCTTTAGATCCTTTTCCCTTAGGTTTTAAATACCTATTACTTGGTTTAACATACGGTCTGACAGAAGCTAGTTGTGGCATTTTCATACGAAACCTAGATTTGTCAGCGGCTGATTTGGTCTTGTCAGCGGAAAATTGTTCTTGTCAACGTGTAAATTAGGGTTTGCTACAGGAACCCATTGTCTGTTAGACCAAGTATTAGTCTTTTGAAAGGGTCTTTGTCCATGGATATTAGTCCCTCTAGAAAAGAAAGGAGCTGGTCTAGTGGCCTGAGGACTTGGTTGGACAAAAGGTCTAGGTTTGACCATGGTTGACCTATTGTCAGCGGGTAAAGTGTATCCGTTGACACAGTTATAGGCCAAATGTGAGAAACTCCCACATGTGTAATAAGTCTTTTTAGACACGAACTTAGGCTTAGACTAATAAAACCCTATCCCATTAACACTTACTTGGCTTTGGGGTGACCTAGGTTTTCTATACATTTCAACATCTTTGACACTAGGTTTACTTTTTGGTGTTGAGCCAAGATTAATAGTTTTACCAGTGGTGGGGTTGGTCACAACAATGGGTTTAGATTCAACTGGGTCATCATTAAGCAGTCCACCCTTAACAAATAGAAAAGGGTTAGCTGCTTTCCATTGTTCAAAGTCAGTCACCTTTTTCCTATATTCCTCAACAAGAGTAAGCACACGTGGTGGAGGAATAAATTGCTTCTCTTATAATTCAGGTACTCTAGTCCAAGAGAGATCCTTTTTAAGGACACCATAAAATTTCCAGCAGGTGGTGGGATAGTATCATATTCTTTCATCCTAATCCCAGACATGTCTCCATGCTCCCTTTGCTCACTTGCACATTTTTCTAGGGTTTGGCTAGATTTTTCAAACTTTTCAATTTTTAACCCAACATTTTCTATAGACTTGATGGCTTCATCTAACTTAAGTTGTAAATCTGCTTTGGATTTCATTAAAGAATCCCTAGCCTCATTACTAACTTTGAGATCTCTAGTTAGGACATTAATTTGATCTTTAAGGTCAATTTCCATTTTCTTATACTCCTCAACCATCACATCAGATTGAGCAAGACCCCTTTATAGTTTGCTAGCCTGATTTCTACATCAAAAACATCTGATTTATATTTTAGAACTTCTTTGTTAAGTTTTTTAGTGTTTAACCTACAACCCTTACTACAAAAAGCATCATCATATACCTCATTATCTGATGAAGAGGAAGAGTTGGCCATGATAGCATATTGCACATGCTCTTCTTCCTTGTTAGCTATCAAAGCTTGATTCTGTTCCACGTCATCTGCCATAAAGCTCTAGTCCCATCCAATTCCATCAATTCCTTGCATGGCAACCATTGCCTTTGATCCAGCAGCTTCAACCTTGATGATCTAGCTTGAGATCTTTCCAGCATCAGTCCTATGTGGGGATCTGCATTCCCTCATGAAGTGTCCCATCCTATGACAATTATAGCATCCAACCTTGGATTTATCAAATCCAACAGTTTCCTTGCCATTGAATGTCATTTTCCTTCCAAACCTTTTGTTCCATCTATTGGCCCTTATGTTAGCAAGCTCCATACTCCACTTAATGTCCATCTCTTCAAGATCAGCATCACTAATTTGCTTAAGATCCTCATAAGTAACTAGAGAACCATTGGGCAAGGCAGCAATGTATGCACACACAGTATCCAAGTCAATACCAGCTGGTTTGAGACTTGGGGAACCAACATTGTAGGTGTTAGCGGCTGAAGATGAGCCGCTGACATATGTTGATCCTAAGACTGGATGTTCATTTAATATTCAAAGATATTTTTTAGAGTTTTAATAAAAAACATAGAATTCTCTCTCTGCCTATGGTGACTGCCTATAGCCTTTTCATGCCAAAATCAATCTAATTCCTCTTTTTCTTAGTTTATATCGTGATCCTTTATATCTCTGATCTCTAATTACACTGTTGATTCACTGATCTCTTGATTAAATTGACACTTAGGGTTTGATCATATGATCAAGAATTAGGGTTTGTTTTTTACAGCCGCTTTTTCTTTGACCAATATAATCAGGCCGTTTGTGTTTTTTAATCATTAAATCGTGATCTCTTGTGTTTTCGTTATCCTGTTGATCATAAAGGTTTTCTGGTGTGGCGTTTAAGATTTTGGGTTTTTCTATTTATTCGTTTAGGGTTTCTGGTTGGTTGTCATTCGTTGTTTTTGCTGAGCCATCGCGTTTGTCATTGCACAAACCCTAGAATAGTATTTTTTTAGGGTTTAGTTTATCTTGGCTGCTGGTGTTGGTGCCTTTTGTTATATCATACTGCTGCGTGAATCTGTTGGATTCACTGTGTTGTTTTGGTTGTTTTTTGGTGTTGTTGGTTATAGGGTTTAGAGAGATGGAGAAAGGTTTCCTTAACAGCCCTCGTGCTAAGCTGGAGACTGAGTTGCATGATATTGGGAAAAGGTTTAAGAACATAGATGGGAAACTTATTGTCAAAGATGGCAAACCCCTTGTTGCGAGACGTGGAGAGCCTAAACCTACTGGTTTGGGTACTAAGGTGATCGACGACAGTGTTGTGAGGTCGGTGCCTCATAACCCTAAGGATAAACCTTTAAAATCTATACTTAAGGGTTGTAATGTGTCGTCGAGTCCTGGTAAGGGGATTGGTGTATCGTTTGCTGCTGACATTGATCCGATTATTGTTATGGGGATGTGGAGAGTGGTAATGATGTAGAAGTCAATGTTGTGCCAAGTACCGTTTGTTCGAGTAGTAATTCCTATGCGGCTACTACGGGGAAACGTAAGGTTGAGGTTTGATCTCGTGTGAATGATGCTATTGTTCCAGGAGCTGATATTGTACTACCTAATGATGTGGTTGATGAGAAAATAAAAAGCTTGGATAATTCACTCTATGGTTATTTTGTTGGAAGACGACACGCATTTCCCATTGTTGACAGCTGCGTCAAGAATGCATGGGCTCGGTTTGGTCTGAAAAGAACTATGTTTCATTATGGTTTCTTTTTCTTTCAATTCGAATCTAAGGCTGGTATGGAGCAAGTCCTTGCTAATGGTCCATGGCGTATTAGGCTTACACCTCTTATGCTGAATATTTGGAATCCAACTAAGAAACTTATACGAGAGGAAATTAAAGCGATACCGGTGTGGGTCAAATTGCACGATGTACCTGTTGTTGCTTATTCTGAGATCGGGCTGAGTTTGATCACCACTAAGGTAGGGAAACCTATTATGTTAGATACTCATACGGTTGATATGTGTGTGAATTCATGGGGACGGTGCTCGTATGCACGTGTGCTTATTGAGGTCAATGCGGATAGGGCTCTTGTTGAGTCATTTGTGGTGGTAGTCCCAATTAAAGGTGAGGAGGGGCATTCATTGGAAACAATTACGGTTGAGTATGAATGGAAGCCGCCAAGGTGCGATAAGTGTAAGATATTTGATCACTTTGATTCAGACTGTCCTAAGAAAACTAAAGTTGTTAAACTAGATTCGTATCGTGGTGGTAACTTTTGGAGTGTCAATAGGAAGGAAAAACAGCAGTCTACAGTGCTTAAGGCACGACAGGTTGAAGGTTTGAAGTTTTCTAAGCCTAAGTCTTAGGTCATGAAACTTCTAAAGCGTCTTCGTCAAAGTGTAAAAGTTCTAACTCCACTCGAAAACAGGTCATTAGTGATAATATTAATTTGTTGGAGCTAAAAAACTCATTCGACAAGTTAAAGGACGAAGGTGCACTTCTAGACGTGGTTGAGCAGGCTGCTTTGGAACATACTAATTAGGAAGATTCGGTGAATGTAAGCACTAATATTCCTACTGAACATACTAAGGCAGGTGGTAAAAAGGTGGTGCGAGAGGAGGCTTCTTCTAGTAAATCAAAGTTATCATTTGGTTACAAGGATTTGGCTAATATTAGTGATGTTGTTTTCTCGATTAATCATTGATTAATCTTGAGTTAACAAAGTCATTATTTGGTTGCAAGGTTTTTAGGGTTTAGTTAGTCGATCCTTTTTTTTCTTTTAATCTGTCTGCGTTGTTTGAAATCGTAGATTAGGTTCTTAGGTCGGTGTCGTGTGTCCTTATTCGTAAACATATATAATCGTTGTGTGTTCACTTGCTTACCTACACGATTCGTTGATTAGTTTTCCATTGTTCTTGTTATTGGGGTTTGTTTTCTCGGTTTAGGGTTTTTACTTTTTCATCGCTGGATTAGGGTTTCTTATAGCTGTTATGGAATCAAACCCTAATTCTAAGATGGATATGGGAGAAAAGGCTGCATTACTCAATAATATTCAGCCTTGTACGATGGGAGTGATTGTGAAGGTTTTTGGAATACCATTTGATACAGTTAAGGAGGTTCGTGATTTCATGCACAATCTTAAGATGAAAAAATTTGCAATATGGTCGTTGGTTACTTGTGAATGAGCTAAGGAGATATTGAATCTGTTGTGTGAGTACGAAGCTGCTTCGATTGCGAAGGTGGGTAGTGTAACTGTTGATCCAATCAGGGTTTCTCCTAACCCTAACGCGGACCTGTATAGTCGAGTTACTATGCGCCAACCAACTAGGGGTTCTTCATACCCTATGTTTGATTTGCAGGATCCACAGGATGAATTTGTTAGCGTGTCTTCGCCTTTGGTGTCTTAGTTGCTGGAAGGGGATACTAATTTTTCGCAGCCTGCTGGAAATCCTAATGTGGGTATGAATACTACTGAAGGTGAATCTATGTCTGGAGAAGAATTTTCGTTTTCTAGACATTTAGAGACGATTGTGACCGAGGAGGTTGTGGAGGAGTGTGTTTGGTCAAAACCTACAAGTAATTCGCCTGCTGGTGTTCCTACAACGAGTCAAAAGGTCAATGTTTTGAATGCCAATTATGTTGGTGCGGCGGGTACTATTGCTAGTGCTAGTAATTCCACACGAACCTATTTACAACCAATGATCTCGGAGAATGCGTGTGAAGGTGTTAATATCTCGATCCCTATGACTCTGGTTGAAAAGGTAAGTGGAAACTTGGGAACATATTGTATGGATATTTTATTTGTAAACGAATGACGTTTCCCGTTGTTGACTTCTAAGTGAAAAATAATTGGGCTAAGTTTGGTTTAAAACGCATAATGATGAATGCTAAAGGGTTCTTCTTTTTTAAGTTTGATACTAATGCAGGGTTAGAATCTGTCTTAGAAGGAGGACCATGGATGGTGCATAACTCACCTATAATTCTTAAGAAGCTTACTATGAAAACGAGCCTGCAAAAGGAGGAGTTAACTCGTATCCCTATATGGGTTAAACTCCATGATGTTCCGATACAAGTTTTTGAGGAAGAGGGAATTAGCTTGATAGCTACATATCTAGTACTCCTATCATGATGGATTCTTATACTAGTGGTATGTGTAAAGATTCTTGGGTCCGTAGCAGTTTTGCTAGAGTTTTAATTGAGGTGAATTCAAGTGAGGAGCTTAAGGATTCTATTACTATTGGTATACCTGAAATTAATGGTCCTGGGTTCATTAAAGAGACCATTCGTGTTGAATATGAATGGAAACCACCTCGGTGCCCTACTTGTTGTATCTTTGGACATACTGCTGATGATTGTCCAAAACGTGTGGTTCCTATTCCGGTTGTTGAAAAGGATGATGATGGATTCCAGAAGGTGGTTGGTCGAAAACGAAATAATATAGGTAAAGGTCATATTCCATTGCCAAAGGGGGTGCCTACTAGTAAGGGGTTCCAAGTTGACCAAAATTTTGCATTCAAACCTAAGAATTCTGAAGGTGGTAATAATGGTGCTAATCGTAGTGTTAATTTGTCTAAACCTAGTTCATCTGCTCAAGTAGCTAAACCTAGTATTCGGAATGCTGATAAGAATGTTAATAAAGGTAAGGATGCTAGTGAACTGCATGGTCAGGCTAGTAAGGATGCGGTTCTGAATAAACATCCAGGAGTTTCCACATCTAATTCATTTGGTATTTTGATGGATGAAGAAGATGATGATGTGGAAAATATCTATGATGAATCTGATAATCTTAATATTTCTACAGGGGCAAGCACTCTTGCTGTGTTGGTGTCTAATGTTTAGTATGGCTTCTTTGAATATCAGGGGTTTGAATCACGCCCCTAAACAAAAGGAGGTTCGTCAAGTTGTTAGTGAAAATAACCTAAGTGTTTGTGCTATATTGGAATCTCATGTTGATGCTTCGGCGGTTTATGATTTTTGTAAGAAGGTTTGTCATAGGTGGAAATGGATTTTGAATGGAAGTATCTGTCCTAAAGGTTCCCGTATTATTTTAGGATGGAATGATGATGTGGTTGATGTTATGCTTTTGGCCCAAACAAACCAAGTCATGCATATCCAAGTGAAGACAAGATTGGATAATAAAACTTTATTTTGTTCTTTTGTTTATGCAGCTAATTATTATATTGACAGGCGAGAGCTTTGGGATAATCTTGTTGGGCATTCAGGTCTTATGCGTAATCATCCGTGGGTTTTATTGGGTGATTCTAATTCGGCTCTTAAAAAAAGGATCATTCGATGGGTGGTTATCAACCTACTGCTGCCATGCGTGATTTTAAGGACTGCGTAAATGCCATGGAAGTTGAGGATGTCAATGCTACGGGTTTACACTTTACATCGACTTAGAAACCTAAAGGGGATGTTGGAACACTTAATAAGATTGACCGTATCATGGGTAATCTTAAGTTTTGTGATCTCTTCCCAGGTTCGTTTGCTATATTTCAACCTTATAGAATTTCTGACCATGCACCGTGTGTTCTACGCATTCCTGTTGTTAGAAAACCGCGCCCAAAGCCTTTTAAATTTTCGAATTTTTTGGTGTTAAGGAAGGTTTTCAGGATGTTGTTGCTAATGGGTGGTTACTTAATGTGGAGGGGTGTCATATGTATCGTGTGGTTAAACGTCTTAAGAACTTGAAGTCACCTCTTCGTAAGCTGTTAATTGCTCAGGTTAATATTCATAAACGAGTTACTACTCTTAGAAATGATCTTGATGATTCCCAAATAGCTATTGATGGTGATCCGCATAATTCTGAGCTTCGGGATATTCATGCTCACTTTTTGCTTGCGTTCAAGGAAGCTTCTCTTGATGAGGAGCGTTTTCTTAAACAAAAAGCAAAGATTGAATGGCTTGAAGCGGGTGATTCTAATTCAGCTTATTTCATAAAGTTGTTAAAAGTAGATGTGCACGTAACCGTATTGAAATGATACTTGATAATTCTAATGTTATTCATGAAGGTAATGAAGTTGCAGGGGCTTTTGTAAAACACTATGAAAATTTTCTTGGTGTTTAGGGTATTAAGACTCCCGTTGATCCTTTGTTGTTTTCGAATATATTTGATGGTCAGAAAGCAGAATTTAGGGTTAGAAGTATTTCGGATTTGGAGGTTAGGATGCTATGTTTTCTATGGGTGAGGATAAAGCTGTTGGTCCGGATGGGTATACTACTGCTTTCTTTAAGAAAGCATGGGATGTGGTGGGTCCGGATGTGATTGCTGCAGTTCGGGAATTCTTTTCAACAGGTCAGATTCTTAAAGAAATTAATCATACCATTATTGCTCTTGTACCTAAAGTCTCTACTCCAGCAAAGATAAATGATTATAGATCGATATCTTGTTGCAATGTGTTGTTTAAATGTATTAGCAAGATTATTGCTAATCGGATTAAGGGGCATCTGGATGATATTATCAGCATTAATCAATCTGCGTTTGTTCCGGGTCGTCGTATTTCGGATAATATTTTGCTTACTCAAGAGTTGATGCGTAACTATCATATAAATAATGGTCCCCCAAGGTGTGCATTTAAGGTAGATATCCAAAAAGCGTATGATACTGTTGATTGGGGTTTTCTTCGATCTATTCTTGTGGGTTTTGGGTTCCATGAAAAAATGGTACATTGGATTATGATGTGTGTATCTACTGCCTCCTTTTCTGTTTGTATTAATGGAGATCTTCATGGTTGGTTTCAAGGGAAGCGTAGGTTAAGACAAGGAGATCCTTTGTCTCCTTATCTATTTCCAATGGTTATAGAAGTTCTCACATTAATTCTTAAGAAGAAAGTTGTTGAGAGTGATTCGTTTCAGTATCACCACTTGTGTGATAAACAGGAAATTATTAACTTATGCTTTGCTGATGATCTATTCTTGTTTACTAGGGGTAATCAATCCTCGGTTGATGTTATTATGCATGGCTTGTTGATTTTCAGCATGTTTCTGGGCTTGTTCCGAGTATACAGAAGAGTACTGCTTTTTTCTGTAATGTTCCTAATGTTATTAAGTCCTCTATGTTGAGTACTTGACCATTTGTAGAAGGTACCCTTCCTATGAAGTACCTAGGTGTTCCACTTATTTCTTCTGGGCTTAGATATAGGGATTGCAAGGTCCTTATTAAAAAACTTGAAGCTCGTATTATGGACTGGCGGAATAAATCTCTATCAATTGCAGGTCGTCTTCAGCTTATTAGGTCTGTTTTGTCATCTATGCATATATATTGGGCTTCTGTTTTTATTCTCCCAATGAGGACTATATATGATCTAGAAAAACTTATGTGACGATTCTTATGGTGCTCTGGTGGGACGACAAGGGTCAAGGCTAGGGTTGCTTGGGATGTGGTTTATAAACCTTAACTTGAGGGTGGACTTGGTATTCGAAGTCTTGAGGATTTTAATATTTCCCTTATGGTAACGCATGTTTGGATTCCCTTAACTTCTAAAAATTCTCTTTGGGTGAAGTGGATTCAATCTTATAATCTCAAAGGGAGGAATTTCTGGGACGTGCCATGTCTAGGGAATATGAGTTGGTGTTGGCAGAAATTGTTGCAAATTCGGCCCTCTATTCGGGCCTTTGTATGAAGTAAGGTTAATAACGGTGCTACAACGTCTACATGGTTTGATAAATGGCATGATATATGCCAATTACAGAATTTCATTACCCCTAGAGAAATCTATCGCGCTGGTTTTAATTTGTATACTAAAGTTAGTGATCTTATTCTTGATGGTACTTGGTGTTGGCCTGATGATTGGTCAATCAAACTTCTGCAGCTGGTTAATGTCCCTATCCCTATGCTTAATTCAAATAATGACGTTTTGTTATGGCGTGATAATTTGGGGAATATGGGGAATTTCTCGGTTAAGGGGGTTTGGAACTCTATTCATATTAGAGCTGCTGATGTGGATTGGTATGATATTGTTTGGTTTCCTTAATGTATCCCAAGGTTTGCATTTCATACGTGGTTAGTTGTTAATCAGAAGCTAAAAACGCAAGATCGTCTTCATCAGTGGGATGTTGGTCCAAATGTTGATTTAGACCTCCTTGTTTGTCATGGTCCGTGACTCACATTCTCATTTATTTTTTGAGTGTCTTATTTCTACACAGGTTTGGTCTCTTGTTCGTGATATAGCTGGTATGGAGGGTATTTCGCATCGTTTTGGTGATGTTTCTACTCATCTTATTGCGTTATCTCGAAGAAAGACTGTTACTAGTATTATCGCGCGCTTGCTTGTTGGAGCTACAACCTATTACTTATGGCGTGAGAGAAATGCTAGATTGTTTAACAAACAGACTTCTACGGTGCCTCAAATTGCTGATGTTATTTTATCTATGGTGTGGCTGAAGCTTGTTACGTTTAAATTCAGGAAGGTTTCTCCTCATTCGCATAATTTACTTGATAAATGGAAGATCCCCAATATTTGTTTGAATCATGGAGGGAGCTCTAGGTAAGGGTTGTACTCTTTTTTCCTTCTCCAAGGTTTTTCCCTTTGGGTTTTTCTTGGGAAGGTTTTTTAAGGAGGCAACCTTATTTGGATCGCATGCTTCCTCTATGTTGCTGCTGGAGAGCAAGAAGAGCTGATGTTACTTACTGTAAAGTTCTTTAGATCAGTGTAGTTTTATTTTTTATTGTGTGGTTATGGCATGTCATACACACTTGGTTACAAGCTATTAGCTTGCGGTTAATGTGGTACTTTAGCCACATTCCTTGTACTTAAACGCTTTTTGGTGTAATATATTTACCGGGGACATTGTCCCTTTTGCCCAAAAAAATAATATTAGTGATTCTGACGAGGAGGAAGTTTTTGCCTCCAATGATGATTATCAAGCCTACATGTCGTCTATTGGAGGAGGTCACCCACTTGAAGAGGAGTTTGATGTGTATGATGATGATTATGCGGACCAGATTCATGATCTACCAGGACAAATTAAAGAGTTCCATGATTTTCGACTCCATCATAGTGGTAGGAAGTAGAATAGATTTAGCTGTCATAAGAAGGTGTTTTTTCTTATGTTGGGGTTTGGGTTCTAGCATATGATGTGCTTGGTTGTTTCCTATGTAACGGGCTTGATATAGGATTTCACCTATATCTTTTATACTTCAACGTTTTTTGGCGTAATATATTTTACCGGGGATACTCCCCTTTACCCAAAAAAGACTGGATGTTCATTTAAGCCGCTGACATGTGAGTATCAGCGGTTTGTGAGTCATTATGAGAGATGAATGCCATACTTACAGATGTTGAATTACTCCCTTGTTTGAGCATGGCTTCAGGTTCCATGGTCCTTAGTTGATTATAAATATCATCAAAGGATGCATTCTTGTAAGCTTTGGTGGCAATGATAGATTTTGCATGAATCTCCCATGCATCACCAAGACCTCCAAGAATGGTAGTTGTGATTTCTTGCTCCTCAAGATCTGTTCCCATGAAAGCCAGCTTGCTAGTAATGTCTTGAAGATGACTTCTCACTTCACTCAGCTTTTCATTAGGACGAGCTTTGAAAACAGTATACTCAATCACAACTGCTTCTTCCTTTGTTTAAGGGTTTCCTCATTACCACAATAGATGGTTTCAAAAGCTTCCCAAAGATCCTTAGCAGATTCATACTTTCTGAATTTATGTTGCTCCTTAGGACCAAGAGCAATTTTAAGTGTACTCAAATCTTTCATATCATTCCTTCTATCTGCTACTTCAGCAGCAGAAACAACTCTTCCATCTTCAGGTTTTGGTTTGAGTTCATCTCCAGTTTGTTGAGCTGCTCTTCGTGTTTCTATAGCAGCTTGAATCTTTGCTTCCTTATCAAATTGATTACCAAACTCAATAACTTCCCAAAGAACATAGTTATCAACTTGCAGATATTGTTCAAACTTGAATTTCCAAAGTTCAAAGTTATCAGGATCAAGTATGGGAATTTTGAGATTGTGATTTGATGATTGTGAGAGTACGGCTGAGTTGGACATGATGTTTGGATGATGTTAGGGTTTTTAGCGATTTAGGGTTTTTGTGTTCTTTTGATCAAAGTTCCTCAACAACCTCTAATACCACTTGTTGATCCCAAACTTAGATCGATTAAGCTTTATGTTAACGAGATTGAATCAAGTTTAACATGTAGAGTGAGGTTGATGGTTTTCTAGAGAGATAAAGTAGAGAGAGAAAGTGAGAGAAAATGTGTGTAATATTAATATGAAAACGAACCAAGCAACACCATTTCCATGGAAGGAAAAGGGTTTATATACCCATTTCCACAATGGACTTGGGTCGTTGTCCCATGGACATGCCCACGGGTCGGGTTTGTTTAATGTTCTACAAATAACTATACTTTGTTAAATTATTGAAAGCTTCAAAGTTTGATACTACGGAAGTCTTTATACTGAACTTTCTAGAATTTGCTGAAGTTTTTGATGCAGTGAGTATAAGCATGTGAGGACGACATCTTCAGGCACTCCGCAACGCCACGGTCTTCAAATGCAACAACAAAAGTAGACACGAATGAAATGGCTATGAACATTTCATTCTAATTCGATTGCATTTTACCTCCGGTCGGTGAAGACCGTTAAACGATATTAAATATCGTACATGTGACAGGTAGTTTCAGTTAAGTAACTCCTTGATAAGGTTTCACGGGTGAACCCGTTCTCTTTAGTCGACCGACTCATAGCAGACTGCAAACATAAAGAGTGAATCATTTTGATAAAATTATCCTCATGATTGAAGCCATCAATTCATATACTTGGAACAAGTGAAATTCAATTAAGAATCGCAGCATCATTTCTTTCCAGTTGTCACGAGCTTGATTCTAATAGAATCTTGCTTGTCACCTACCGTAGTGACGTTTGATGTTGACACTGGAAGGATTTCCACTCATCATTGTGAACACTAATGAGTGCCACTCTGAGTGTTCTGGAAAGATCACTTAGATTTTGCATAGAGGCCTTGGAACAAGTTTGAATTCAATTAAGAATCAAGCCATTGTTTCTTTCTAGTTATCACAAGTTTGGTTCATAACGAACTGCACGTGTTACCTACCATGAGCTTGTTTGATTTTGGCTCAAGCAGGATTTCCATCTTCATTGTAAGACTTTCGTATTACTCGGATGTTCTGGCAAAATTACAAGAATATTACGTCGGACTCATAAAATATTTTTTACTTTTCACAGTGTGTGAAGAAGCAAGAAATAATTGGAAAGTGTCCTAATTAGACTTTTGATGATCTCTAGGCTCTAGACTCAATAGAGCGTTTTTGATTTAGTGATCGGAGGCTGGAGAGGATTGCCACCTTTTCAATATCAATTTATTCTGAGTGAATAAAGGATACATAACGTGTTGAACTCCGTGAAACTAAAACAAATATCTTTTGAGAGATATTTGAGTTAGCTGGAAAGGGTTGCTCATTGCATCACTGGGTCAATGATGCGTTGTCTTCAATACCGAGAATCATTAAAAATGATCCTGATGGCATTTGTGTTTACCTGGTTTCTGCCTAAGTTGTAAGAAGGGCTTCTTTCTTTTCACCCTTTATCTTTGCATTTATTTTTCGTTCTTCAACCCCTTCAATGCTTACTAATACATCATAACTAGCACCTTGTTGTGATTGTTCCAGTACTAGCTTACGTACTTGGTCGACATTCTGCTACGTTCACAATCATTCCCCATCTTTCCTAAGGACTACTATTTCTAGCTATAGAATGTCTGTGGGAAGATTCCTCTGGTTCTAGAAGAATCATTGGACTTATACTTATTCCTACCACCCTTTTGTCACCACATTGGTCGTGAATTAAGTGTGTTTTGGGTAAGTATTTACCGACAATGAAAAACTTCTTGAAAATCACTAAGGTACTTGTGATATGAATATCAAATGTTTTGTACCTTAAGTGTTTTTGTCATCAAAACGCTCCCCCTTAACATGTTCTTCACACATATTAAGTTAGGAAGTTTAATTAAGTCCTTTTTGTTTTAAATCACATATATTTACAAGACTCCTTAATCCCATGTTCTCCCTTTATCCAAAATGTTAATCCATGATATTCTGGATACCAATGGATTAACTGGTCTTGGGTCAAAAGATGAAATTATATTTGGCTATAGAACTTTTAATGCTCTGATGAAGAGTAAATTTAGTGTCTTGCTTTAGGAAAAACAAGAAACCGCAGCAAGTATTAGTCAATACGTTAGAAAACGTATTTACCGACAAATTAAGTTCGTTCTTCAAGGAGGTATTAGTATTTAGCCAAATTAAAGACGTTTTGGATTAATTACATTTTGGAAAGAAAAGATGTGAAAATAAAAGACGGATTATGCTACAATTAAACTAAGACGAAAACGCGTTACACAAACTAAGGCAAAACACTTTAAACCCCTAAAAAACATTAATGGCGGCAGAAATTTATCCTTACTTCCTGAATCGATTTTCTCTTCCCTGTTAATCTCAAAACCTTATAACGTTGTTTTTTTCTCGATTAATCTTTGATTAATCTTGAGTTAACATAGTCATTATTTGGTCGAAGTTTTTTTAGGGTTAGTAATCGCTTTTTTTCTTTTTTCTGCTTGTGATTAGTGGCCGTTTGTTTGTATTGGTTCTTGGTTGGTGTCGTGTTGTTGTGATCTTAGTTATATATCTTTGGTGTGTCTCCACTAGTTACCTACACGATTGTTTCACAGTTTTGTTTTTTCTTGTCGTCGCAAATTAGGGTTTCGGTTCTTTGGTTTATTATTATTAGGGTTTGTTAGTCGTTAGGGTCTCAGTCCTAGCTATGGATCCTATCGATTATGCTAAGATGGATGTGCGAGGAAAGGCTGCGGCTATCAATAGCATGAAGGCTTGTAGCATGGACGTGATTATTAAGGTGTTTGGGGTGAAATTGGGTACTGTGCGGGAGATCCATGATTGTATGCATAGTTTAAAGATGAATAAATATGAAGTATGGTCCTTGGTGTCTAGTACTCGATCCCAAGAGATAATTAACATGTTGTGTTCCTATGAATCGTCTTTGATTGCGAAGGAGGGGAATGATCAGTCTAGGGTTTCCTCAAACGCTAAATCTGCCATGTTGGGTAATGTTACGATGCGTGTTAGGGTTTCATTCCCGTCATTCAGCGTGATGGATAAACAAGATGAATTTGTTAGTATGTCTTCTCTTGTGGTGTCCAAATTTCTGGATGGGGATGCTAGCTTGTCACAGGTTGATGGAAACCCTAATATGGGTATGTATGATCGTGAGGTGTATCGTTTGCTGGTGAGGGCTGTGTTGTACGAAAGGAGCAAGATGGGATTGGTTCGCAGCAAAAGAATGACTCTTTTTGGTCTACTGGTCCGTCTTTGTCAGTTCCAAGTTCTCTTATAAATGTATCTCCACAAGTAAGTGGATCGAATGTTGATGGTTCTCCAAATGTGAGTGTTGCGGGTGTTCCATGTGTTCAGGTTGCGTCTGTGTCTTACGCTGGCATTGCATCGCAACGTGATACTTCGAAAGGTACTAATAGTTTTACATTTACGCAAGTGGGAAATGTGTTTGAAGGGGTGGATATATCTATTCCACGTCGGGTTATTCAAAATGTGGGGAATCGGTTTGAAAACATCCTATATGGATACTTCATTGGGAAACGTGAAGCTTTTCCTGTGGTTGAATATTATGTGAAGAACAATTGGGCGAAGTATGGGCTTAAGAAAATTATGCTTAATGCAAAAGGTTTCTTCTTTTTTAAATTTGATTCAAGCACATGATTGGAAAGTGTTCTTGAGGGTGGACCTTGGATGATTAGGAATAATCCGATTATCCTTAAGAGATGGATGATGAATACCAGTTTACTAAAGAAGGAATTAAGCCGTGTTCTGGTTTGGATTAAACTGCATGATGTTCCTTTAGAAATGTTTGATGAGGAAGGTATTAGTATTCTTGGATCTTATTTGGGGAAGCCAATAATGATGGATACCTATACTAGTGCTATGTGTAAGGAGTCATGGGGCCGTAGCAGTTTTGCAAGATGTCTTATTGAGGTTAGTTCTGAGGCTCCTCTACGTGAATCAATTAGTGTTGTTATTCCATTATTAGATGGTACGGGTTTTACGAAGGCAACTATTAAGGTGGAGTATGAATGGAAACCCCCTAGGTGTGATAAGTGTAAGATTTTTGGGCATTCTATTGAATCGTGTCCGGCTATAGTGGTGGTTACTAAGGAAGCTGCAAATGTTAATGATGGTTTTCAGCAAGTGGTTAACAGGAAGAAGAAAACTAATGCTAGTAATAAAGGGGGTGTTCAACCAGGTAGGAAGTTTGTGTATGCTCCGAAGGCTGATGGTAAGAATGTTAAGGGAAAATCTCCTGTTGATAGACCTACTACGTCAATTGGTGGTCCAGGGAGGAATAGTGAGGGTTTGCATGGGTCGACTTCTAATCTGAATAGGTCGTTGGTGTCTAAGGCTGCTGCTTTATCGCAGGCTACTCCTATTGTGATTTCTAATCCCTATGATGCTTTATCTACTCTTAATAAGGAGGATAGTGGTACATCTAAGGTTACTGTTTCCGGTGATGAGGAGGATGTGGAAAATGTTTATGATGAGACTGCAAATCTTATGAATAATTCTCAATCAGGGGCAAGCACTCCTGCTGTTAATGTTTTTAATGTTTAGTATTGCTTCTTGGAATATACGGGGCTTGAACCAGTCCCCTAAGCAGAGAGAGGTTCGACAGGTGGTTACGGAGACTAATTTAAGTGTTTGTGCTATTTTGGAGTCTTATGTTGATGTATCTATTGTTTATGATACATGTCGTAAGGTGTGTAGGAGATGGAAGTGGCTTTCTAATGGTAGCTTGTGTACTAAAGGTTCTCGTATTATTGTTGGTTGGAATGATGATATGGTTGATGTTGGTGTTATGGCTCAAACAGAACAGGTTATTCATTGTCAGATTAATACTCGGGCTGACCGGAAAACCATTTTATGTTCTTTTGTGTATGCTGCCAACTACTATGTGGATCGTCGTGTGTTATGGAATGATCTTGCTGCTCATGCTTATCTTATGCATGATAAGCCATGGGTTTTGATGGGTGATTTCAATGTTGCTCTTAATCTTGAAGATCACTCCTATGGTGGGTATGAGCCGAATATTACTATGCGTGAATTTAAAGAATGTGTTCAACTCATGGAGGTTATGGATGTTAATGCTACTGGACTTCACTTCACATGGAATCAAAAACCTCAGGGTGACTGTGGTGTTCTTAAGAAGATTGACAGGATTATGTCTAATATGGTTTTTATTGATGATTTTCCGGGTTCTCTGGGGGTGTTTCAGCCTTATCGTATATCGGATCATTCTCTGTGTGTTCTTCGTATTCCTAAGGTTAGTAGACCGAAGCCAAAACCATTCAAATTCTCTAACTTTCTTTTTCATAAGGAAGGGTTTCGTTCTACTGTTCTGAATGGGTGGAATATTAGTGTTTCAGTTGTGCTACGTATCGTGTGGTTAAACGTCTGAAACATCTTAAAGCGCCATTTCGCAAGCTGCTTCATGAGAATGGTAATCTGCACGCACGTGTGATTCGGACCAGGGATGAGCTTGACACGGCTCAAAGGGCTCTTGATTTAAATTTATCAAATACTGATGTCCGTGAAGCTCATGCTCGGTGTCTTTTGGCGTTTAAAGAAGTGTCTCTTGATGAGTAAAGGTTTTTGAAGCAGAAAGCTAAGATTGAGTGGCTTGATGCAGGTGATTCTAATACAGCTTATTTTCATAAAATTGTTAAGTGTTCTAATGCCCGCAACAGGATTGATATAGTGCGAGACATGTCTAATGTGTTGTGTGAAGGGAATGATGTTGCGAATGCGTTTGTGGCACATTATGAGCAGTTTCTTGGTTTGGAGGGTTTTTCTATCCCTTTGGAATCACAGGATTTGTTCTCTAATGTTCTTGATGCGCAGCGTGCTTTGGATATGGTTCAAGTGGTGTCGGATGCTGAGATTAAGAATGCTTGGTTCTCGATGGGTGATGATAAAGCTCCTAGTCCAAAAGGTTTTACGGCTGCGTTTTTTAAGAATGTCTGGGATATTGTGGGTGGTGATGTTACATGTGTTAGTCGGGACTTCTTCACTAATGGCAAGTTGCTTAAGGAAATAAATCATACCATTACTGCGCTTATTCCAAAGGTGACTGTTCCTAATAAGATCACGGATTATAGACCTATTTCTTGCTGTAATGTGATTTTCAAATGCATTACGAAGATTATTGCTAATCGCGTTAAAGTGGTGTTGGGGGACTTGGTTAATATTAATCAATCTGCTTTTGTTCTGGGGCGTAGGATTTCGGATAATATATTACTTACACAGGAATTAATGCGAAGTTACCATAGGAATATTGGTCCTCCTCGTTGTGCTTTCAAAGTGGATATTCAAAAGGCCTATGATACTGTTGATTGGGGTTTTCTTAGGGTGATTCTGCTTGGGTTTGGCTTTCACACTACAATGGTTGAATGGATTATGGAGTGCGTGACTACGAGTCTACGACCTCGTATTCTATTTGTATTAATGGGAATCTCCATGGCTGGTTTAAGGGTAAGCGTGGGTTAAGACAGGGTGATCCCTTGTCACCTTATTTATTTACGTTGGTTATGGAAGTTTTGACTCTCCTGCTGCAGAGGCGTGTTCGTTTGGCGGAGGAGTTTCTGTATCATAATCACTATGAGCACCAGCGTATTGTTAATCTATGTTTTGCAGATGATTTATTTATTTTCGCTAGGGGGCATCTATATTCGGTTCGCACCATCATGGATGCTATGGAGGAATTTAAAAATGTGTCAAGTTTGGTTCCAAGTATTCCTAAGAGTACCGCTTTCTTCTGTAATGTTCCACCTGATGTGAAAGCTAGTATTCTGGATCTTATGCCGTTTGCGGAAGGCATATTGACAGTGCATTATCTTGGGGTTCCTCTTATTTCGTCTAGGCTGCTTTATAGGGATTGCAAAGTCCTTGTTGAAAAATTGGAGAGTCGGGTCCAGGATTGGCGTAACAAATTTCTATCTACTGCAGGGAGACTTCAACTTGTTAAATCTGTGCTATCATCTATGCACCTGTACTGGGCTTCAGTTTTTATCTTGCCTGTTCGGGTTATTCATGATGTTGAGCCGCTTTTGAGGAAATTTTTATGGTGTCAAGGTGAGATGAAAAAGGGGAGGGAAAAGGTGGCTTGGGATGATGTTTGCATTCCCCAAAGTGAGGGCGGTCTTGGTATTCGGAGGCTTGATGATTTTAATGTTGCTCTTATTACCTCTCATATTTGGTGTCTTCTCACGCGTAAGGAATCCTTATGGGTTCAATGGATACATTCGTATAAGTTAAGGGGTAGGAGCTTTTGGGATGTTCCTTGTATTGGTGATGTAAGTTGGGGTTGGCGTAAGCTTCTTCGGCTTAGGACATGTGTGCGGCCGTTTATTTGGTATAGACTTCATGATGGTAAATCTGCGTCTATGTGGTTTGATAGGTGGGCTGCTGAGTGTCCGTTAAGGGATACTCTTACGGTACGCAATATTGTTAGGCCTGGTTTTACCCTTCATGATACTGTTTATGACTTGATTGAGAACATCGCTTGGAAATGGCCAACTGATTGGGTGGACAGATTTCCTGCTATTGTCTCTATCCCTGTCCCCGCTATGGATGAGGGGCGGTCGGATTCTCTAGTATGGCGTGATGGTGGTGGTTCTTTGCAGTCATTTTCTGTGGCTCTGGCTTGGGATACGCTGTGAAACAGGCGCCAGGTTGTGGTATGGTACCATGTTGTTTGGTTCTCTCATTGTATTCCTCGACACTCGTTGCATATGTGGCTTGTTGTTAAGCAGAAACTGAAGACCCAGGATCATTTACGGCAATGGGTTATTGGGCCTGCCGTGGATTTAAGCCTACTTCGGTGTCCTTTGTGTAAAGTCACTCCCAATTCTCATTCTCATTTGTTTTTTGAGTGCTCTTATTCATCACAGGTTTGGACGCAAGTTAGGGTGCTTTGTGGTATGGATTATATTCCTCCTTGTTTGGATGATGTTTTGGCATTTCTTATACCAATATCCGAAGGAAAATCTACTACTAGTATTATTGCTCGTCTGGTTGTTGCGGCTACTGTATACTTTGTTTGGATGGAACGGAATGCTAGATTGTTCAAAGGGAAACAGCTTTCTATGGATAAACTTGTAAGTATCATTACTTCTACTGTTCGCCTCAAGCTTATTACTTTTAGATTCAAGAAGATGACTACACGGTCTTTGGCTATTTTGGATCGGTGGAGACTTCCGTCCTCAAGTGCTTCTCATGATGGGGGTACCGGGTAGGGGTTGTACTCTTTTTTCCTTTTTGGGGTTTTTCCCACAGGGTTTTTCTCAAAAAGGTTTTTTAAGGAGGCAGCCTTATCTGGATCCTTTGCTTCCATTATGTTGTTGCTGGTGTTGTGGGGTGGTCGCCTGGTTCCAAGAGTTCTTCTTATTGGAGTTTGCTAATGCTGTTTTTTACACTAGTTTTCGATTTGTAATGTTAGCTTAGTGTTGCTATGTTTATGGCCTGTCATAAGCACTTGTTTATCAAGCTTTTGGCTTGAGGTTAACGGTACTTCAGCCGTATTCCATTTGAACTTAATATTGGTTTTTTTGGTTAATATATTTACCGGGGTAACTCCCTTTACCAAAAAAAAACGCGTTACACGCGAATTGAGACGTAAAAACCGATAAAAATTTTAAAAAAATTCTAAAAAATTGCAAATAAACTCTAAAAATGTAACTAAGAATGAAAAATTAACAAACCTTTGTAAAACCTTTTTAATTAATTATTATTAAATTTTAAAGTTTATTTAAAAACTTAAAAATCAAAATAATTAAGAAAAAGTTTAAACCAAGATTTTATCAATTGTGAACCTAAAAAATATTAATTAAAAGCTAAAAAATATTTTTTAGAATATTAAAATCTATTTTTACTATTTTTAAATGATTTTACAAAATCAGAAATTAAAATAAATATTAAAAATAGAAAACAAAAGAGGAAAAATCTAGCCCTTTTCCAGAAAATCAAAAACTTAATAAAGAAACACAGGAAAAATAAAAGTAGCCACCCAGCTCAACTCAATAAGCCCAAAAGAGCTTATAAGGTCACGGCTTACTTTTTAAAAAGGGAAAAAGGACTTGAATAAATAAGAAAAAAGGAAAAGCTAACACAAGATGAGCCTAGCACACTGGTACATTCCCTGACCCCTGTATGACAGGTCAAGGGTTCGATACCAGGCTAGTAGCTTTTTGCATTATTATTTTTTTTTTCTTTTTGGAAAATAAACTCCCAATAAGCAGTAGCTTATTGGGAGGTGATAATAAGCAAAGTTAATAAGCAAACAAGCCAAGAAACGCCACAAAACTCTCACAGATAGCACAGATAATAAGCACAACTTATAAGCCCTATGTCAGATATCGGATAAAAGACAAACTTCTTTATCCGATATCTGATGAAACTAATTCACAAGGAACTCGGATAGGAACCTGAAACAACCTTTTTGGTGAGATTTGTTTTACTTTATTAGCCACATTAAGCTGCCAACTTATTAATTTACTTTGAGAAACCCTACAACTACCCTATATCTAATAAACCTCCGAGGATTTTAACCTAAAGCCAAAATCTATAAGCCTAAAATCTATTTGATGGTTATCTTAGTTTTATGCAAATTTTTAAGGCAAGTGTGTTAAGCACAACTTCCCTCGTGCTCTAATTATAAGCCGAAACAAACACCCCATGACAGTGGCTACCCGGCCTAGCCGGTTGCCACTGTCCAAGCCAAATACCCACCGGATTTAGCCGGTGGTTGCCACCGACGTGGCTCGGTTAGCCACTGATTGAACAAAACACACCCCGGCTCAAGCCGGGGTTCCTACTGTTGCAACCACAGCCCCCACCGAGACCTATATGATCTCGGTTAACTCGCCGTACAAACCAAAACACACCTCGACCCCTTCTTGCGTCCGAGCCAAAACAACCCCACACTGAGACCACTAGGTCTCGGCTGGGCGAAACAAAAACCACCGAGAGCCTGGGGCTCTCGGTTTGGGTCTCGATCAAACAAAACCAACACCAAAACACCCTTAAATCTTGGTTTCTATTAATCTTAACATGTTTTACTTGTTTGTTTTTAAGATTAATTATTATGAGATCATGAATTCAATAAAAGAATTAAAAAGAAATGGTTATGGTGATTACCTGATGCGTGAAATAAAAAGGATTAATGACACGAACACGTACAACCAAATATCAAAGATCAAATCAACCCGAACACCCCCTTGGTGTTGATGATTTCGGCGGCAAGAGAGAGAGAGGCAAAGGGTTTCTTGATTTTTCTATAAACCTAAATTATGATTAAAAAAACTCTCCTGTGTTTTACTTGTATTTGGATTGGTAATGGTTCATGGGCCAAAAGGCCCATCTTTTTCCTTCTCTCTTTGTCTAGCCGCGGCCAATATGGAGCCCACAAGCAAAACCATAGCTTTTTTCATGTTAACAAAATATACGTGTACGTTCGTGTTTTAATTATCGCGAATTAATATATCGTGAACACGTCACATTTATAATATACGTAAATACATGTTATTTAATGTCGTGACACGTGTAATATATTATAAATGGAAAGTTTTAAGTTTATCGTACTTTCGTGTATTTACTGTTCATGTTTAATGTTCATGGTACTTTAATGCGGGCTTTACATGCACATTTCGAAATTCATCAAATTCAGGGTATGTTATAGCTTTACATCCTTAGGAGTCATTTCCAACATTTGTACCTTGTCTTTATACAAAGCAAGCTCGTCAGAAATTGTTTTATTAACACTTAGGGTGTGTAGGAAATCAGTATTCAATTGGCCAAGTAAAGAAGCAGGAACCATTGCCAAATCTTGTTGAGCAGAAGCAGGCATATCCGAAATAGCTTCCGGTTATATTTCACTCAAAGTCTGGGGACTTGCATTGATATTGCTATCATTGTTCGTCTCTTCGTTTGAGTTACTCACCCCCGGAATCTCTTCTGTATATGTAGACTCTTGCCCAACTTGATTTGGTAAAATACTAATATCATTGACCATAAGTCGTACCTCAGATGCTTGTTCAGAACCAACGACAGGGAGATTTGCCACAAGAGCTGCTTTGGCAGTGTTGAAATCATCACAATCTGAGTCGTATGCATCGAGATCATTTTTCTGATATGTTGCATTTTGAGTGAAGACTGCTTAAATTCCGTCTGTGTCAGCAACCCCTGGATGAGCAAGAAATGCTAACTCCTCTGCATCTAACTCACGACCACGTGACTAAGCCTATGCTAATAGTACCTTTTCTTTAAACCATGAATCATCCCTTTTTCTTTTTGGTTGTGTGCACTACCTTGTCATATGACCCTCCCCCTTACAGTTGTAACAAGTCATGGTTTTTGGTTTAGTAGTGAAGTTTCCACTGGCAGTATAAGTCCTTGTTCCCGTGTTGGATGAATTGAGTCTCCCCTGAATTGGTTGAACCATAACCTTGCCCTCTTGAATTATCGCTTGCTAACAAGAATTTGAAGAGCTTCTCAATTGATTGTTCGTTGTGGGAAGTCCTCTGAGTCCTCGTTGTTTTAGTGTTTGAGTCATGTAAGCAGACATGGCAGCCAATACTTCAACGGGATTATCACCTTGTTTAAACTCGGGAATTGGAATCTCTGAAAATTCTTTTTTTTTTTGTAAAGGGTTACCCCGGTAAATAGATTAACCAAAAAAACATTGAAGTACAAAGAAATGTGGCTGAAGTACTACATTAACCGCAAGTTACAGGCAGCTTGTTAAACAAGGCCTATTAAAAGCCAAACAACCAATCTAGCCTATAACATTAATAAACTAGACATAAACCAAGATGAAAACATGAATACATGAAGACATCCAACATCTAAGTAACACCATGATGGGAGCAAGAGGAAACCAAATGATTCTGCCTCCTTAAAAAACCTTGCCAAAGAAAACCTGGTGGGAAAAACCTTGGACAAGGAAAAAAGAGTACAATCCTCACCCGGCACTCCCATCATAACCAAAACATGTCGATGGCAACTTCCACTTATCCAGGATACTTCGAGACGCAACAGTAATCTTGTTAAACCGTAAGGTAGTTAACTTCAGTCTAACGGTTTTAATAATAACATCAACCAGCTGATCCACCCTCATAGACGACTTCGTGAACAGCCTAGCATTCCTTTCCCGCTAAACGAAATAAGAAGTGGCAGCCACCACCAGACGAGATAAGATAGCAACAACCGAGCTTCCTTTTGAAAGGGGAATGATAAAATTCATAATATCATCAATCCTAGCTGGAACACCCTCCATCTTGCACAAACCACGAACCTTAGACCAAACCTGAGAAGAAAAGACACACTCGAAAAAGACGTGTTCGTGTGAATCTTAAGTGACACGGCAAAATGGTCATCTAAGGAGATTAATATCAACATTTGGACCCACATCCCATGTTTTAATACGATCTTGCGTCTGAATCTCTGAGAATTCATCACCATAAAACTCTTGTGCTTGCTGAACTTCATAGTTGGGAGAATATGCACTTGAAGGAATGTGGACTTGTTGTGAGTAAGCAGTGTGATGAGCTTCATTAGGTTGATAGGTGACTACTTGAGGGAGTGATGCATGATGAGTAAGATAAGATTGATGAACTTGAGTTGAATGACGAGGATCCATATGTGATGATGATGCTTGATAAGATTGTTGCTGATGAACACTAGATGGTAGTGGTGGAAGAGAATATTGTGGTAGCTTGATGATTGATACACAGGCTTGTGATATGATTGCTGCCCAGATGAATATAGTGTGTTGCTATAAGGAGACAATTGCTGATTTTCAACTAAAGAAGTGATTCATGATATGGTGATTGTGATACATGAAGTTGTTGCACATGCTTTTCATGTTGATCCATATTTGTTATGTGTAGATCTTTCACCAACTTGACATCAGTAACGAAACGACTCCATACAGGGTGTAGAGTGTTCAAGAACTTGGTGTTAAATTGAAATTGCTCAATCTTCATGTTGTGGATATTCAAATTATTAAGGAATATTAGTGAATGTAGCAAATCGCCAATAAAAATCGTGAAGTGTCTCCCCTTGGATGTAGGTGAACCTATCGAACAAATCTTTTTTTGGTAAAGGGTTGCCCCGGTAAATATATTAACCAAAAAAAACGTTGAAGTACAAAGGAATGTGGCTAAGATACCACATTAACCGCAAGCTACAGGCAGCTTGTTAACAAAAGGGAATGAAACACCAAAACCTAATACATACTTCTACTAATAGACATAAATGCAACATTAGCAAAAGCCAACAAGAAAAATTCTTGAAACCATGCGACCAATTCACCATACCAGCAGCAACATAAAGAGAGCAAAAGATCCAAGTAAGGCCGCCTCCTTAAAAAACCTTTACAAGCAAAACCCAATGGGAAAAACCTCGCAAAGGGAAAAAGAGTACAACCCTTACCCAGCACTCCCATCAGGATCAATACACACCTTAGGGATTTTCCAATCTTCAAGAATCACTAGAGACACTGAAGAAATCTTCTTGAATTTAAAAGTGAGAAGCTTGAGCCGAACCGTATCACAAACTGAAGTCACAAGCTTAGCAACCGTCAAAGACTTTTTGTTAAAAATCCTATTATTTCGCTCTCTCCAGATGAAGTAGACCGAAGCCGCTAACACAACCCGAGCAATGATACTAACAATCGAACACCCCTTAGCTAAGGGTCTAATAAACTCCACAATATCAATCATACACAGAGAAATATTATGCATACCACACCTCCCACGCAATTGTAACCAAACCTGTGTAAAATAAGAACATTCAAAGAAAAGATGATTATGCGAGTCAGGGACCTGATTACACAAGGGGCACTTAAGCAACGAAAGATCAACATGAGGCCCAACATCTGATTGCTTAAGGCGGTCTTGCGTTTTCAATTTCTGCTTCAGAACTAACCACATATGAATCGCATGTCTCGGAACACACTGCGGAAACCAAACGACATGAAACCAAGTAACATTATTCGACCTCATCCGTATAGACTCCCATGCGACAGCCACAGAAAACGGCCGATTAACCCCATTATAGTCTCGCCAAACCATATTATCACTACGATTATCAGAAAGCATTGGAACCGGTATAGAAACTATATTCGGGAATCGGTCATACCAGTCCAACGGCCATCTCCAAGCTCCATTCATAATAAGATCCCTTACCTTGTCCGATAAAGCAAATCCTGAACGATTAATATGTCTAACAGAAATAGTATCTCGAATTGGGAATTCATCAGCCCATTTATCAAACCACATAGATGTATCTCTACCATCATGAATTTGGTGCCAAAAAAACGGTCGAATAATACTCCGAAGCTGAAGAATCTTACGCCAACTCCAACTAACATCACCAATACATGGAACATCCCAGAAACTTCGATCTTTCAATTTATAATCATAAATCCAACGCACCCATAGAGACTCTCTTTTAGAAAGAATACTCCATACATGCGACGTCATTAGAGCTGCATTAAATTCATCCAACCTACGTATACCCAGACCACCTTCAATCAGAGGCTTACAAACAGTGTTCCAGGCTACTTTAGCTTTACCCTGCTTCATCTCTCCTTGACACCACAAGAAACCACGCATAATCTGCTCAAGCTCATAGATAACTCTAGCAGGAAGAATAAATACAGACGCCCAGTAAATATGCATTGACGAAAGAACAGAACGAATAAGTTTCACTCTCCCTGCAAGAGAAAGAAACTTATTCCGCCAATCATTAACCCTATTTTCAAGCTTCTCAACCAAAATTTTACAATCACGATACCGAAGCCCTAAGGAAATAAGGGGAACACCAAGGTATCTAACAGGTAAAGTTCCTTCCGCAAATGGCGTAAGAGTAAGAATACTAGCTTTAATCCCGCTAGGCACATTACAAAAATAAGCAGTACTCTTAGGAATACTAGGCACCAACCCGGAGACATTCTTGAATTCCTCCAAAGTATCCAATATAACAGAGACAGAATCCAGATGACCCCTAGCGAATAAGAACAGATCATCAGCAAAACAAAGATTTACTAACCTCTGCTTCTCACAATGATGATGATAACGAAAATCCGCAGCTACAGCCACCTTTCTTTGTAACATGAGAGTTAAAACTTCCATAACAAGAGTAAATAAATAAGGAGATAAAGGATCCCCTTGCCACAGCCCCCGTTTACCATTAAAACAACCATACAAATTACCATTAATACAGACCAAATAAGATGTGGCAACTCATTATCCAATTGATCATAATTGGATGAAACCCAAAACCAACAAGAATACCGCGAAGAAAACCCCAATCCATCGTATCATAAGCTTTCTGAATGTCAATCTTAAACGAACATCTAGGTGGACCAAAGTGACGATGGTAACTTCTCATTAACTCTTGCGTAAGGAGAACCTATCGAACAAATCATATAATTGACACTCACGTTCTTGTTTCGTCAATGAAGTACCCTGCATCAAAGTATTCAGTCGCTCTCATAACTCCTTTGCGACCTCATGATGGCTCACTAGCTTATGAATGTCGGGTGGAAGAGCCTGGAGAATGATGTTGGTAGCCTTAATATCACAATACGCTATAATTTGATTTGCTGGTGTCAAGTCTTGAAATTCCCTAGGTCGAGTCACACCGTCTGTAGTAATTGTAGCCTAATTGGTCCATTCTCCACCGATGCGAGCATAAGCCTGCCATTGGTTCTACCCAACATGTATAACCTCAAACGGCTTTTCCATTACTCAAAGAGTTCTTTAATAAGCATAAGTGGGCGGGTATTGGTACCCCGAGATGATCGAAAAATCTAAAAGTGTCGGCATCTAGGAATATGGAGTCATCTTGTATCACCCTAACGAAGGATTACCTTGTTGATCGAGCAATGAAATAAAGTGGATGTGTTTGTTGTCGAAAGAACAGTACGGGATTTTACAAATCATGGAGAAACCGAGAAATAAATTCACGGGATTTTACAAACCACCGATAAAACCGTAAAAATTCTTGAAACCTTGTTTGTTGATGTAGATTATATGTGAAAAGTCCTCTAATTTCGTCTTGAATTAAACCGAATCAACGTATTACTTAAATGTCCAAATTTTCAAAAGTTGAAGTTTTGAAAAAAAATCTAAGTCTCAAAATGTAATTTCGGCACCAAAAGATTTGGTATAATTCTGACACGAAGGTTTGATAATTCCAGCACTCACTTATTGGTATAATTCTGGCACTTAGATATTTGGTATAATTCCAACACTAATAACTTTGATACATATCCGGCACTCTGAAATGTTGCAAATCTGGCACTTTTCAAAAACTGCAAATCCGGCACACTAAACAACCGCAAATCCGGCACTTGTAAAAACTGCAAATCAGGCACTGAAAACTTGCACAATTCTGGCAGTATCAAAAATGCAAATCCGGCACTAAAAAAGCTTGATAATTATGGCACTTAGCAAAGACACAATTCTGGCATATTAGGGTTTATATATGCCGAAAATTCACCAAATTTTGCAACTTCAAAAAGGACAAGTTTTTGATCAAATTTAATAAAATGGCTTGTACTTCCAAGTATTATACCAACCAAAGAACCATAAAAATACAAAAAATTTTAAATTTTTAACGAAAAAATTTAAATCAGATTTCTACTTTTCTAAACCTTTTTCACCAAAAATCAAACCAAACAAGGAAAAATTTAGTGTTTTTGTGCAAAACAATGAAATACCAATCACTACAATGGGTTGTAGATGATTATTTTGATGATCAAAACATAAAAAACCTAAAAAATTGAACTGTAGCTCGGTTGATTAAAATCTACACGAATCAAAAACTAAACAAACACAAATCTTTATTTCATCTCATGGCGCTGATACCAATTGTAGAATATTGGTATTCCTTAACTAAGAGTGATGTTGATGGTTTTCTAGAGAGAAAAAGTAGAGAGAGAAAGTGAGAGAAAATGTGTGTAATATTAATATAAAAATGAACCAAGCAACACCCTTTCCATGGAAGGAAAGGGTTTATATACCCAAGTCCATAAATGGACTTGGGCCGCCGGCCCATGGACATGCCCATGGGTCGGGTTTGTTTAATGTTATACAAATAACTATACTACGAGCCCGTAACTATATTGTTGTAGTGACCGAGTCTTCTAACGGGAAAAACATATTTCCAATAATAAGTTACAAATTACTAAAGCACAAAGTACAAGTTATTTAAGCATAAAACCATAAACTAACCAAATTATACCTAGGATATGATAACCCTATACAAATCACTAAACTAAGTGTGTAGAATCATTCGAAGTCATAAACATAATATATATAAGACCTACAATAAGCTTACATAAGGAAATAAACACTAATTACCCAAAATACAAAGTCATTAGGCTTAATAACCTAAAACCCTTATATTAACCATTTCACTTAGAATCAATGAATAGTCTTTTAGGACAAGTCTAACAGCATTCATAGCATTACATTTAGGCTATAACATTATCTTCAGACAATGTACAATCACCCTAATTCACAAGGTATAACATTTCAATGCATGACTAATAAATTAGGTCAAAATAGGTATTTTCACTCTTTAGACATTTTTACTTAGAATAACCTATTAAACCAAGTGTATAAACTCATTGGAGACTTAAAACACATTTTTTAAGATATAAATTGAGTATACATCAGTAGCTAAAGGAAGAATAATGACTTTAACAAAGATTTAACCAGGCAAGGTTTCCAATGTTAAACTTCAAACCAAGGAACCAAACCTTCTAATTACATTATGTAAACCCTAATTACACCCTAATCCATCACAAATCACATTCCTAAGTCCCTAATTATCAGAATTACAAAGTTACAAGTTACAAGCCCAAGATTTTCAATCCGCCTAGATTTTTCCCTCCAAAGCCAAGTTTAAACTCTTTCCCTTTCATTCTAAGTTTGAAATCAGATATTTGCAAGATATTCTGGCCTTCTAGAAGCCCTATAAGTTGTTGGATCACCTCCTTGTAGATACATACTCACCATTCTTATCTATTGTTGTCGTGGCATGTTTTTAGCCACAAATCATAGATAACTTCAACCATATCTGCCATGAATAGCCTTCATATCATCATTATATATCCCTAACACGTTTCTAAGCTAGAACTACGACTCCTAGGTTTCATTTAGGTATAAATATTGGCGAAATGGCCATAATCTTCTTCATCTCCAACTTTCTTACCTAAATACTCATACATTCTGATATTCCACTTCTAAAAAAATAATAAGGAATCCTTGAGACCAAAAACTAGGTCTAAGAATTAGCCATTAAAGTTCTTGAAGCTTTAGAAGCAAAAGAAGTTCATAAGGAACCCTAAAACTCACTGTGGAGACAACTAGGTAATCACTATGTTAAATAAGCTTTGATCTTGTTCTAATACTCTTTTTACACTTGTTATAATGTTAATAAAATGTTAATAAAAGAATTGGATCAATAAATAAGCATGTTTGGTTTTCCTAAATCAAACTATAACTTAAATAGCTCTATTCTCCTCTAATCTCATCAATGGCGGCAGGAAAAAAAACCTTCTCTTTGATTCGATTCTCTATTCTCCTCTAATCTGAATACCTTATAACGATGATCGTTTCTCGTTTAATCATTGATTAATCTTGAGTTAACAAAGTCTTTAATTGGTTGCAAATTTTTAGGGTTTAGTTAATCGATTCTTTTTCTTTTTCTGTTTGCGTTGTGTGAAGTCGGTGATTAGGTTTTCTAGGTCGGTGTCGTGTATCTCTATACGTAATCATATATATTCGTTGTGTGTTTACTTGTTACCTACACGATTCGTCTGATTAGTTTTCCATTGTTCTCGTAAATTAGGGTTTGTTTTCTCGGTTTAGGGTTTTGATAGGTGTGAAAACACCCATCCTTTTACCACTTAATTATAATAATAACCAATCCAAAACGTGTATTTTATGTCATAAAAGTCGGAATTATGCGTGGTTTGTGGTTTTATTGTGTTTCAGGATAAAAATATGAAAAAGGAAGAAAACACGGGCTATCACGGGCTTTTATCGAAGAAAACGAGAAAAGACGAAGTCAAAAGATCAAGAGTGTAAAAAGAACGGAAGTCCAAGGCCTATTCTGAAGATTTATCGAAGGAAAAGTCTAAAGACGGAAGTTTAATGAAGTCGAAGAACTCAAGTCTAATAGAAGAAGAAAATTATAAGACAAGTTCAATTTATATCGACAAATCCCGAGACGACGTCGAGAAAGACAAAGAATTTAAACCTAGTCGGGACGAAAAGAAAGAAGCAAGCAACACATGCACTCCCCACCTCCTATATATACCCTCCTAATGACACATTAGGAGGGTGTTAGTTAATTGTTAGCTAGTTTATTTTTCTTTCTTTAGTTTTCATTTTAGAGAGAGAAAGTGTTTAACTTTCTCTCACTAAAATTTCATCTTTTCTTTCTTTCATGTTTAAGCTTTAATTCACTCTTGTATTTTGGAATCATTAATCTACAAGTTCAAGTTAAGTTTTTCATCTTCAATCTCTTTCTACCTTTCTTGATTTTACTTATTATTTATTCGTGATAAGCTTCATCTTGTTTCATCTTGATGTTTATGAGATCAAAAAGTTTATCTTTTGGTTTCTATCTAAGTTTTATACGGATTAAGCTTTGAGCTTATCATGCTTATTGGCTTATTTTGTGTTTAGCTTATTTACTTTTTAGTTTTCTTAAAAAGTTTAGTCTTTTTAAAGTTTGATTCATAAAGTTTGCTTATTTCGTGTTTTAAAAGTTTTTAAATTTATGCTTGTTTTCATTTGGTTGAGATTTAAATAAGTGCTTATTCGTCTTTGCTTATTAGTGCTTATTCGGGTTTAAGCTTATTGTGTTCCATCCGAATACCTTTTGTTTTTCCATCACAATATCATTAGGGTTTACATATTGCGACAGTCATTCCGATTCAGCTTTGTGATCGCAATAACCCTTAGGGTTTTACTTTGCGATCTATATTCACTAGAGTATTCCGATCACTTATTCCGATCGTTGGTTGCGATTGCTCGTGGCATCGTATATTGCGATTGGGTATAAGGCTTTGCAACGGAACGCTGCCAAAATTTCAACAGCTCATTGTGATGGCTCATTCCGATCACTTATTCCGATCGTGGATTGCGATGGCCCCTGGCATCGTACATTGCGATCGGGTATAAGGCATATTGTGACGAAACTCTGCCCAAATTTTGACTATCATATTGTGACAGCTTAACATTCTATATTGTGACAGTTTATATTTTATAATATTCCGATAGTTATTTTGGTATAATATTCTGATAGAATTAGGAATGTTTGATATTTCGACAGAATCACATTTTAACATTCCGATACATTTAGTATTAAACTATCCGATAGATTTCTTCTATTCATATTCCGATGGGATTTTTAGTTCAACATTACGATAGTTTGTCATGCATGCCTGCATGCTTCACTTGTTTTGGCGCCAAAATCACCTAGTAGCTTGCTAGCTTGAGCTGATTGCTTGCTAGCTTGTTTATTATTTAGTATTTTTCCGTAATCGTTTAGTTTAATCTGAAAGTTGTTCCGATTTTCATTCTGAAAGTTACGTATTTTTAGTTATATTTTTCGTCAATTTTTAGTATTAGTATTTTTTCGAAAAGTTTAAGTTTTGACTTTTATTTAGTACCCGCTTTAGTTTTTGTCTCGTTTAGTTTTATAGTAGCTACTTAGTTTTATTTTCTCCTTTTTCATTAAGTAAATTTTATTTTTCAGTCAAAAGTTAATTTCTTCGTTTAGTTTTATTTTTATTAATTGTTTTGCTTTAATTTACGTTTTATCATTTGTTTTGCTCCTTTATTATTAGTTATTTGTTTTTGGCTTATTTTTATTACTTTTTGCATTTACCTTTTAAGTAGAAATAGATAACCAAACCTTCTTTTTGTTAACCAAAAATGACTGAGTCACACTTTTAACCGGTAATCAATTCGATTAGACACCGAGAATAACGAACTTTTTAACGAGCAAAATCATACTTTCAAATGGCGTCGCTGCCGGCTCTTTTCTTGAAGATTAACGGTTTTTGTGAGAGACGCATTGGTTTTTGGGATCCGTTCATTTTTTAACGTTATTTTTCTTGTCAAAAGTTTCAAAAAATTTCAGAAAAATCCTAAAAATCAAAAATTTCAAAAATACAAAAACATTTAATAAATCATAAAAAGCATTTCTTTTTCCAAGAGTTTTGCACCAAAAACATTCCTCTTCACCCTCTGTTGTGTTTAATTCATTTTCTCAGCCCCTTCAATTTTTAATTCTTCATGGATTCTTATGTCCATTGCGTAGGGTGTGGGAGACGATTATATGGGTGCGAATCATGTCAATGGTGTTCATGCGAGCAATGCGGAAAAGATCTTCCACCCGTTTCAACCGATTCACAATTTGGATTTTGTCCATCGTGCAATTCGACTAATTCATCCTTTGCTTCTCATGCACTTACTCCCCCTCCTGCATATATTGTGGAAGCAATTCTCATTGGCATGTTTCGTGTCCGATTCGATACCCGTCTCATGACTGGCAAGAACCGGGTTACAACTATGACAATGGTAATAGCTATCCACAAGACGCATCGGTTTTTTCTCAATACCCGTGTTGCAGTCATTGTGGGGGCCCTCACGATACTTCTTATTGTCAACCGATGAATTACTTTGAACCAAATCCGTGCTATGATTCCGGTTTTTATAATTTTGAGCCCCCACATTACTCCCTCGATCATTAACCTTCTGTTGGAATGAGTGAAGAAGAACGAGCCATTTTTTGAATACACTTCATGTTCAACAAGAATTAGATAGCATACGCGAAGCAAGGGCGGAGCAACGACGACAAGAGCAAGTATCTAATCTTAGTGCTTATACTCCTCTTCTTGTGCGTCCATAATACTATTATGATGATGACGAGGATGATATCTATGATCTCAACCCATCTTCTAAGATTACTACTCCTACTCTTGATATCCGTAATACGTCTAAGGATAGTGATACATCGAGTGAGATTAGTGATTTTGGTCTTGATAAATTCTTTGATGAGGTTTGTGATGCACCGAATTTTTGTGGAGCCTACGGACGAGGTCGCTCTTAATGATGATGATTTTTCTCCATGCTATGAGAATTTCACCTTTGAAATTTCTCAATCTCCTCTGGGCGATGAGGGCGATGTTGATTTATTCTCTCCGACTTACGAGAAGTTCACCACTGAACTTGGTCTTGTAGATGAGGTGGAAGACGTTATTCTTCGCGACAAATTACTGAAAGTTCATCTTCTTATTGCTAAAATTGAAGCGTTGAATTCTGCTCCTATTTCCGAGTCTTTACCTCCGTTTATTACTTCAGTTGAGAATAATGATACAGCTATGGAGGAAATCGACATTCTCTCAATACCTCCGGGTATTGATGATGATGACATGGAGGGGGATATTCTTTTTGATAATTTGCTGCATGAAGATATTGTCCCAAGTCTCCCTCCCGAGCACCTTTCATCCACTCCTTTAGACACCATTACGGAGGATGAGTGCTTTGACCCGGGGGTGACATTGACCATTCCATGATTGACACCTTTACGGCTTTGCCGCTCAGTGATAATCATATGTCTTTTGGGGATGACATTCCTTTACCCACCCCACCTCCCGTGGATCACTACCTCACATACTTTTCGTATGTTAAGAGGACTTTTCTACCCTTTAAGACTTATCCTCCGGCCTCTCCTTTATTAATGTCCTCCGGGAACGAGGACAAGGTCTTTGATCCTGGTATTACATTCGAGGCTTCCCCATGGATCATTTAATTCGGGGACGAGTCAGGCTCGTGACTCGGTTAACAAAAACAAGCGCTTTTCGGGAGGCAACCCGAGTATCTATCCTTTTTATCCATTTTTATAATAAGTGTAGGGGAGACCCTAGTATGTGTTTGTTGTTTTCTTTCTTATGATGTGCAGGGATTCGAGCTTTCAAAGATCCATTCTTGATGACTTTTGACGACCCGTGATTTTGTGTTCCCGTCTTCCCGGTTCTATCCTAAATTCTTTTGATTCACTATTCTATATTCTTCAATATTAAAATAGGAATCACTTTACTTGTCTCTTCCTTAGCAAGATTTAAACAACGTGTACAATGTCCTATGTGTAGGGGAGTTTACTCCCACATGCTTAAACATTGAGGATAATGTTTATATCAAGTGTAGGGGGGAATTCTATCGAAGTTAATTGGGCTTTTCCATGAATTTGTCCACATTTTAACCGGAAAATGGATTTTTCGACATTTTTCAAAACTTTTAATCTATTTTGGCCTAGTAGTTTTTCCTTTGTTATCGTTATTTTTAATTGCTAGAATAAATTTTAATAAAATGGTTTTAATAAGTTTAGATTTCTTTGATGTATTTTTCAAAGTCATGAATCTTTTGACTCAACCCGAGTTTACTTATCCAAGTTTACTCTAGCTAGTATCCTTAACGTGTTTAAGTCAAGTTTTGCTAGGCTTTTATATAGGGGACTTTAAAACGCGAAAGTCTTAACTCTTACGGGTTAAGAACGAGAACTTTTCGCAAGTTCCTATAATTGATCCTAGAAAGTCGTTTATCAAGGGACTTTAAAATGCGAATTCTAAACTTGAAAAAGTCTAAGAATTTGCAAGATCCTCTAGATGACTTGAAAACCCAAAACTTTGATTTAATTGGCTAAGCATCCACGAGTCTCATTCCTTGAGATTTTAAATTGTGGAGAACGAGAGATGATAGAGTCAATTATAAGTTTGGTATTCTTTCATGAATTTATGTGAGTTGATTATAAGCTTTTTCTGTTGGGTCCAATTATTGAGTTGATAAGTCAAAACACAACAAAATAAGAAGACAAGGGCTAAAAAGTACAAGTTGCAAAAGAACAAGCCGTTGGAGTCTTTTTATTACTTTAGCTTTCTTTGTAAGCTATGTTTTCTAGTATATAAAGAAAACATAGGACGTAGGTTTTAAATCATATCATTCATTCACAATGTAAACCTAAAGTGTGTGTCGCACTAGACGTGGGATTCAATGTATACACGTCTAGTGGATGTTTGTTATTAATATAATGAACATCCCAATTGTTTTAATTCTTGTTCTTTGTGCCTAAACACCTTGTCATGATCATTGTTCTTTTCCGCTATGTTATCATATGAATGATGATCAAACCTAGATATATGGTTCATAACCATTGAGCCCAACGATTATAGGACTCCTCAATTGGTATCAGAGCCTAAGGCTCTTGATATCTAGGTCCGACGAGGTGTTCGTGTATGGTGAAGAAGAAAAATTCGTATTGAATTTTTCTGGACGTTTTTGTGTGCGCAGCAGTATTCAGAAGGTCATAACTTTTGATCTAACCGTTGGATCGTCACGAAATTTTAGATGTGTGTTCTACACACATAGATCTAAACATCCACCGGAGGGATTGTCGAGTTTTATCCCCAGGCAAAAGTTATTAAGCGTCAAAGTTGGCTGATCAATGATTTTCAGTTTTTCTGCTTTCACATGAAATCATGAACTAGGGTTTCTTCAAACCCTAGATCTACTTAAAAAGCAGGAAGAATTGAAATTAGTGACTGTTAAAACATGTGAAGATACACGATCTAAGGTTATTCACAAACCCTAGTTAGGGTTTCAATGCTCAAAGTTCCGAACCCTAGATCGCTGTTACAGACGTGAAGGTTAATTCGATCACTGTTACAGACGTGAAGATTAATCTTCAAACTTGCATTCACATGGACGTGAAGGTCTAAACCTTTATGTGTTCACACGATCAGACATTGAAAGACAAGAATGAAGAAGTTTATGTTCACACGGGGAGATTGTTCTAATTGGTGAAGGATACTGTGTTCACACGGTGTTCTTTATTTGATTGGTTGAAGTTTATTGTTTTCACACGGTTTGCCCAGAACTAAACCCTAAACATTCGTTATATTGTGATCCCATGCATGCTATTCTACTGTATCACCGTGAGCCACTTGATTCTGATTGGAGAAAAAGGATGCATTCACACGGTTTGAGCTTTTTAATTGGCTACTCATAGTTTGCATACACACGGTGCTACAATCCAATACATGCGAATCTATGGTAACATGAGGTTAAAGCAAGGTTTTGATTTGCTTGATGCTGATTGGAGGAATAGCTTTGTGTTCACACGGCCAAGAAGCTATGATTGGTTATTACTTATGCTTTCACACGGCACAAAACAAAACCTTAATATTCCAATCCCCTACATGCTAGTGCATGGAATTACCGTAAGCCTTCCTTCTCATTGGTGGAAATCGTTATGTTCACACGGTATACAGTTTCCTATTGGTGGACAATCATGTATTCACATGATTAAAATTAAAGGGAAACAAAGGCTATGGTTACAAGCGTTTTTATTTAATACAAGGATTAACATCAACGCTGATGTTTGAAATCTAAACGCTGACAAGGTTTAAGATGAACGCTGACAGGATTTTAGGTTGGCGCTGACGTTTGTTATTTGGGCGCTGACAGGAAGGGTTTCGACGCTGACAAAGAATAAGTCAACGCTGATAGGTTGACAGTGTCGTCCGATATATGAGCTTCAACGCTGATACGTATTGTCAGATATCGGACAATACATCTGACCAAGATATTGGACAGAAGAGATGTTGGATGACACATGGATAGCTGCTGTTTGAGAAAACTGATACGTGTTAAGCACACAAAAAGGAGGAAAATACACACAAAAGGTACATGGAATCTCCGTTTTAATATAGAATATCATGTTGATATTTATGGCTCGGATATTTTTAAATGGATTAATGATTTTAAAGCGAGTTAGCAATTATTTGTGGGATTTGATGGATATTTTATACTATGTAATCGGGATAGCCTTGCGAAAGAGTTATTCACAATGGACTTTTACATATGGTATGAAGGTGTTATTCCATTAAAATTCATCATGAAGAAGTGTTGACTTAAGGGGAAGAATTCTTATGGGAAGTTTGATGATTGAAGAAGATTTTCGTGAGTTTGTGTTCTATCATATCTTAAAGTTGTGGACTTCCAGCCACTAACTTTAAAGGTAACTTGTTCGTGCTTACATAGTTGGTGACGAAGACTTGTCATAAACACTTGAAGGAGTTACATTATCGTGCTCAGTGTCTCACAAAGGATGAGAATATTGACAAGGGATCGAGGTCTACTTATATTTCTCACTCTGGTATAAGTTCTTCATCACATGGATAAACAAGACATGGAACATAGGTTTGTGGTATTCTACTTCTGCATCAAGACTACTTTATTTATTTTTCTTCAGGATCATTACATAGAGCTACTTTTGGAGAATCTTCAAGATTGCATATTTTCACATATTCCCTATTGATGTGTCAAAAAGGGGAAGAATATGTGCTATACTTAAGGGGAAGCTTCTTGGAGATCATGTACTACATACAAAGGATTCATGCTTAAGAAGAGTGTTTTGACATCATCAACTAGGGGAAGATTGTTGGGTCCAATTATTGAGTTGATAAGTCAAAACACAACAAAATAAGAAGACAAGGGCTAAAAAGTACAAGTTGCAAAAGAACAAGCCGTTGGAGTCTTTTTATTACTTTAGCTTTCTTTGTAAGCTATGTTTTCTAGTATATAAAGAAAACATAGGACGTAGGTTTTAAATCATATCATTCATTCACAATGTAAACCATGAGGTTAGGTTTTAAATCATATCATGAGGCACTGTAGCATGTTAAAGATCTTGTGTCCACTGGTGAGTATGGGTTAGTTTTTCTAAACCATGAGGCACTGTAGCATGCATAGTATATCAACTTTGCATGCTGCCAAGACATTTTTGGCCTAGAATTGGTTGTGGTCTGTTGGGAGGCTTGGGAATTCTTTTGATATGGGTTTTACCTGGGAGTAACAAGGATTTTATGAGGTAACTTGGTTGTTAAGAATTTTGGTTAGCAAGGGACACTAGAGGACTGTTATGTCTATCTTGCTTATGCAAGTGTGCATAACTGGACAGTGCTTGCCGCCCTATGATAATTATCAGCTTTTGGTTATCTTCTCTAGGATAAGTTACTTGTTAAGGTCATTTTTCACTTTTTAAAACAGTTTTATTTTTGGACGCTGACAAGATTTTTCCAAGCGTTGTTGTGACCAAAATGGACGCTGACATGGCTTTAGGCGAACGTTGACAAGATTATAGCCGTTGGGCGTTGATGGGTTATATTTGACCGTTGACAAACAATGGGACCTACCCAGTTGTAACTTTTTGACATATTTTCAAGCCGTAATTTTAGGAGTTGTTACTTTCATTAAATGCATGAGATAACTTATAAACTTTTTCAATATTTTCATGATTGATTTTTGAAAATCTTTGCCTATTTTTGGGCCAATCACGTGCATTCATCCACTCCTATAAATTTGGCTCCTATTTTAAACAGGGTATCTATAATTCTTGTCTAACATTTTTCTCTTATCAACCTTCATCTTTTATACATCAAATTAACAGCTTTCATCAATGGCACCAAGATTTAACTCAGCAGAATTGGATTTGGGGTTCAAGTCTCAACACAACATGATTGCTTATCTTGTTGCTGATAATACTTTGTTCCCTCAATACACTCAGATGGTGGAGTATTTGAATGCATCCCCATTAAGGTATGCTCTTTCTCATGCACCACTCATACCAGTCACACACATTAAACAGTTTTGGAACACTGTTAGTTCCTCAACAGTTAATGGAGTGACAACATTGAATTCTATTGTACATGGGAGACCTTGGGTGGTTACTGAGGCCTTGGTACGCCAGGCCTTGCATCTTAATGATGCTGATGGTATAACCATGCTTCCCATATCTGAAATAGAACAAGGGCTTAGGGCTTTGGGATACCCTATTCCTGATGAAGGTACTCTCAATAAGTACCATAAGCAGGAATTTCCCCCAGCCTGGAAGTACCTAATTCACATTCTTCTTCAATGTTTGAGTCCCAAATGTACTGCACACAATGAGATCAATAGATCCATTGCATCTGCTATTGTGTGTATTACAACAGGGCAAAATTATAACTGGTCTAAAATGATTTTTGAAGGAATGTGTAAAAACAAGGGGACAAAAATGACTTTAGCTTATCCCCGTTTTCTGCAAATGGTTTTTGATGTTCAAAGATATTGTTCAAGGGATCACAATGACTTTTATAAGATCCCTGAACAAAAGAAGGCTATTTTCACCAAGATGAATTCACCACCTCATAGAGACCTACCCTTAACCCCAGCCATGCTTGCTGTTATTGCAGCAGCACAACCCCAACCAGACCCCCAACCTCATATTGACCCCCAACCACACCTTGAACCTATCCCTGAACCTTTACCCTCACCTGACCAAATGCAAATAGACCAAAATCCCTTCAACGCTGACACATCCAATGTGGGCGTTGATATGCCTATTTCCAACGTTTACACCCAACCATCACAATCCCAAACACCCCTTAACCAACCTACATCTACACCATCTTCTACACCATCTTCCACACCACCAGAATATAGGTTGCTTAAACGCCAAAGGACTGCTGGAGTGTTCTCCTCTGGTGGTCCTAGCCATGTAGCAGAGAGAACCACCACCACAAGTGTGGCTGGTGACCTGGATGAGGCTGGGACTATTGGTTCTGGCTTAGAGGCTGGCCAAGACAGTCCCACCATCATTAAGTCCTCATCCATGCCCAATGAACCTAACTTGGGAGGTCAAATTCCCATTTTGGAAGAGGGCAGACTGGAACCAATGACGCTTTTAGAATTGACGGCTGTCTGCATTAGCTTGCAAAAGCAAAATGCAGACTTAGTACAAATTGTCAGTAACCAAGGCCTTGAACTCAAAGAATTGAGGGAGAGGATTGTTGTTTTGGAGAGTGCTCATTCAAGGGGAGGTATGGAGGAGTCTTCCAAAGGGGAGGAAGCAAGAAATCTGAGTGATAAGAGCAGTCAAGATGGTCAATCATTGGATATTGCTGAAGCTCTTACTACATTGAAGGAACAAAAAGGTTTTGATACGTCCTTAATCTCTCCAACAAATTTAAATTTATCATTTACAGATATGTTGAGGGAGGTTACACAAGGCGCTGAGGGAAAATATTTGGGCGTTGACAAGGCAAGTTTGGACACTGACAGAAATATTTTGGGCGCTGATAGAGGAAATTTGGGCGTTGACAGATCTGCATATGGAGGTGATGTATTCCAGTCATCATCTATCATCAAAGATGTTCCTACTCAGGTATTATCATCTACCTTACCAACAATTGAACCAACAGATAAGGGTAAGGATAAGTTGGTAGAAGAAGTTGTTCCAAAGCATGCAGCTCAGATTGAATTTGATAGAAGACTGGCTGAGCAAATGATGGAACAAGGTGAGAAGGAAAAGTCACCATTTGTTGTGACTTCTGAAGAAGAAAGTGATGGAGCTAGCTCAGACTCAAGTGTGATGATTGTTGAACCAGAAAGACTTGAGTATGGTGATGAGCTTGCTAAGGAAAGGCTGAGAGATTTGAAGTTGCAAATTGATTTTGATATGCCAGAGGTAGTTCAGATGTACAATTCTTGGGAAGAAAGCTGCATGGATAATCCAGACTTGACCATTTCAGATCAGATATGGGGTTTGGAAATTCTTCTTAGAGTTCAGCAGGATTGTAAGGTGATGTTGAAGTACAGGGCAAGCAACATTCTCTCTGAATTGAAAAGGGATAGAAGGAAGCTCTATTTTATGTTGCTCAAATGTCATGGAGTTGGATGGACACATCAGAAGCTGAAGGCTTTGACGTTTGATGAGTTGGAACATAGGGCTTATCCTATTTGGGTGAAATTGCAGGAAGAGAACACTTTCAGACTTCTTTCAGATGAAAGAAAGGAGCAACTTGCAGAAGAGATGGCAATCAAGAAAGCTATGATAGTCCCTAGACCAGTGAAGAAGGGATTTGTTCTTGAGTTTCCAAAAGATATGTCTCAACTGTATCCAAGTGAAGCAATCATTAGAAAGAGCCTTAAGCTCTCCCCATTAGAAGCTTCAGATATGGTGCATGTGTTACCACTAGATTCCAGGAATCCAATTATAAGTTATGAGGAAGATGAATGTGGATTCTGGAAAATTGGAAGATTTGGCAAGGAGGTACACACTTTTACCACTCTCATATCTTTATTTGCAAGTTGTGACAGAGAAGACTTGGTAGACCTTTGGAGGTTACTAGAGACCAAGTATGAGGCTGAAGCACCAACTTCAGCCAATGGAATAAAACTTTGGACCACATTCAAAAGAATGTGTGGGACAAAAGAAGAAGATCCTGAAATATGGAAGGATCTTGAAGATGACCTCAGTGGTCTTCAATGGAGGTTATATTCAGCTGCAGGTGTATACCATTTGAGTTCTACAAAGTTTGCTGAGTATTTACTTGTAGATGCTCAGTATTTCATATCCAAGGCTGTTTTGGAGAAGATGAAGGACACCCAGTTGGAGATAGACTATACAAGTGACGTGGCAAAGAATTTGATCAGATTTATTTATTACCAATATGATAAGGTTTGTCAGACTCCTCCAAGTTCTTAATGTTTATTCAGAAACTTGATCATAAGAGTGGATATCAAGTTTAGGGGAGGATTGTTGGGAATAAATTTAGGCCAGAACACTTGAACGCTGACAAGAACAACTCAAGCGTTGACAAGAGTAATGTGAGCGCTGACAGCATAAGCGTTGACAAGATAAAGTCAAGCGTTGACAGATTGAAGACAAGCACTGATGAAAGATGTGAGCTACACGTATATTATATTCTAGACCATGAGGTTAGTTTTTCTAAACCATGAGGCACTGTAGCATGTTAATAAATATATTATGAGGCACTGTAGCATGTTAAAGATCTTGTGTCCACTGGTGAGTATGGGTTAGTTTTACATTGTGAATGAATGATATGATTTAAAACATAGCTTTCTTTGTAAGCTATGTTTTCTCCATCGCTTGTTAATAAATATATTTGCAATAAATAAGATTGTACGATTTGAAAAGTTACTTAGCTTCTAGCACAAGATCGTTTAAAAGTTGCTCGGTATTAATTAGAGTTCATAGCCAAGGCATAACTTATTGAAGCGGGATGCGAAGATTGGCGAGTCCGAAAAGGCCCTAACAAGGCATGAGGGCTACATTTTGTTGCTAAAGATCCAAAAGTGATGTGAAGAATCATTTATCAGAAATCAATATGAAGGATCGAGACACACAACGAGAAGCAAATACTCCCCAAAAGATCATGGAGAAGTCTATCCGAAAAGACCCTAGCAAGGTATGAGGATAAATAGATCCAAGTCCTAAAAGGAGGTGGATCGTTGTATATCAAAATCAAAATAAAGATTGGAGAAAAATGAAGAAGTCGTGGTCCAAATATGAAGAATCTCTCAAAAACTTCAAGTGAAGAAATTCCTATTATGAAGAGAAGACCATTTTTTCAAGAACGTCTCTCAAGATTCGAAGTATGAAGTCACTGCCAAATATCGGTCTGAGAAAGGTCTCAAATCGTGAAACGAGTTATGCCAAGATATGAACTTTATGAGGTCCCGAGAAGCAGTTTTAAAAGATTTTGTCCTTTAGCTACTATTGATTAAATCGTCCCACTTTATTTTCGGCCTAAATAAGCTATCGAAATAAGTCAAACAATGCATCCTCGTGATCATTCAAGACTATCATAAAAATATAAGAGATACACCTAGGAATAAGGGAGTCAAAGTGAATAATTGGGACACATGAGTTTGTATTAGTTTCCTAACTTATAATAACAATGATCTCGTTTATAAGTTTGGTGTGGGGAACGTGAAAATTGAGGATGATAAACATTCATGACAGCCAAAACCCCAATGTAAGTCTTTGATTTCTTTACTTGTTTTGTATATATTTCTATCTTTTAGTTTCCTTAGTGTTTAGTATTTAATAAAGGCTAAGGTGGGTTATTTATGATGAAAAATGTAAATCTTGCTTTGTAACTAATGCATTGCATGAGGGCATTGCAATGGTCAAGTGTAGGGGATTTGATAGGTGTGAAAACACCCATCCTTTTACCACTTAATTATAATAATAACCAAGCCAAAACGTGTATTTAATTTCATAAAAGTCGGAATTATGCGTGGTTTGTATTTTTATTGTGTTTCAGGATAAAAATATGAAAAAGGAAGAAAACACGGGCTATCACGGACTTTTATCAAATAAAACGAGAAAAGACGAAGTCAAAAGATCAAGAGTGTAAAAAGAACGGAAGTCCAAGGCCGATTCTGAAGATTTATCGAAGGAAAAGTCTAAAGACGGAAGTTTAATGAAGTCGAATAACTCAAGTCTAATAGAAGAAGAAAATTATAAGACAAGTTCAATTTATATCGACAAATCCCGAGACGACGTCGAGAAAGACAAAGAATTTAAACCGAGTTGGGACGAAAAGAAAGAAGGAAGCAACACATGCACTCCTCACCTCCTATATATACCCTCCTAATGACACATTAGGAGGGTGTTAGTTAAATGTTAGCTAGTTTATTTTTCTTTCTTTAGTTTTCATTTTAGAGAGAGAAAGTGTTTAACTTTCTCTCATTAGAATTTCATCTTTTCTTTCTTTCATGTTTAAGCTTTAATTCACTCTTGTATTTGGAATCATTAATCTACAAGTTCAAGTTAAGTTTTTCATCTTCAATCTCTTTCTACCTTTCTTGATTTTTACTTATTTTTGATTCGTGATAAGCTTGATCTTGTTTCATCTTGATGTTTATGAGATTAAAAAGTTTATCTTTTGGCCTCTATCTAAGTTTTATACGGATTAAGCTTTGAGCTTATCATGCTTATTGGCTTATTTTGTGTTTAGCTTATTTACTTTTTAGTTTTCTTAAAAAGTTTAGTCTTTTTAAAGTTTGATTCATAAAGTTTGCTTATTTCGTGTTTTAAAAGTTTTTAAATTTATGCTTGTATTCATTTGGTTGAGATTTAAATAAGTTCTTATTCGTCTTTGCTTATTAGTGCTTATTCGGGTTTAAGCTTATTGTATTCCATCCGAATACCTTGTGTTTTTCCATCACAATATCATTAGGGTTTACATATTGCGACAGTCATTCCGATTCAGCTTTGTGATCGCAATAACCCTTAGGGTTTTACTTTGCGATCTATATTCAGATAGAGTATTCCGATCACTTATTCCGATGGTTGGTTGCGATTGCTCCTGGCATCGTATATTGCGATCGGGTATAAGGCTTATTGCGACGGAACGCTGCCAAATTTTCAACAGCTCATTGTGATGGCTCATTCCGATCACTTATTCCGATCGTGGATTGCGATGGCCCCTGGCATCGTACATTGCGATCGGGTATAAGGCATATCGTGACGAAACTCTGCCCAAATTTTGACTATCATATTGTGAAAGCTTAACATTCTATATTGTGACAGTTTATTTTTTATAATATTCCGACAGTTATTTTGGTATAATATTCCGATAGAATTAGGATTGTTTGATATTCCGACATAATCATATTTTAACATTCCGACACATTTACTATTAAACTTTCCGATAGATTTCTTTTATTCATATTCCGATGGGATTTTTAGTTCAACATTACGATAGGTTGTCATGCTTGTTTTGGCGCCAAAATCACCTAGTAGCTTGCTAGCTTGAGCTGCTTGCTTGCTAGCTTGTTTATTATTTAGTATTGTTCCGTAATCGTTTAGTTTAATCTGAAAGTTGTTCCTATTTTTATTCTGAAAGTTGTATTTTTAGTTATATTTTTCGTCAATTTTTAGTATTAGTATTTTTTCGAAAAGTTTAAGTTTTGACTTTTATTTAGTACCCGCTTTAGTTTCTGTCTCGTTTAGTTTTATAGTAGCCACTTAGTTTTATTTTCTCCTTTTTCATTAAGTAAATTTAATTTTTCTGTCAAAAGTTAATTTCTTCGTTTAGTTTTATTTTTATTAATTGTTTTGCTTTAGTTTACGTTTTATTATTTGTTTTGCTCCTTTATTATTAGTTATTTGTTTTTGTCTTATTTTTATTACTTTTTGCATTTACCTTTTAAGTAGAAATAGATAACCAAACCTTCTTTTTGTTAACCAAAAACGACTGAGTCACACTTTTAACCGGTAATCATTTTCGATTAGACACCGAGAATAACGAACTTTTTTACGAGCAAAATCATACTTTCAGGTTTCTTTATCATCATCGCTGGTTTAGGGTTTCTTATTGCATGTTATGCAACCAAACGACTACTCTAAGATGGATATGGGAGAAAAGGTTGTATTACTCAATAATAGGCAGCCTTGTACGATGGGAGTGATTGTGAAGGTTTTTGGAATACCACTGGATACGGTGAAGGAGGTTCGTGATTTCATGCACAATCTAAATATGAAAAAAATTGCAATATGGTCGTTGGTTTCTGGTGAACGATAAAAGGATATATTGAATTTGTTGTGTGATTACGAAGTTGATTTGATTGCAAAGGTGGGTAGTTCAACTGTTGATCCGGTTAGGGTTTCTCCAAACCCTAACGAGGACCTGTATAGTCGTGTTACTATACGCCAACCAACTAGGGGTTCTTCATACCCTGCATTTGACTTGCAGGATCCACAGGATGAATTTGTTAGCATGTCTTCGCCTTTGGTGTCTAAGTTGCTGGATGGGGATACTAGTTTTGCGCAGGCTGCTAGAAACCCTAATATGGGTATGAATGTTACTAAAGGTGAATCTATGTCTGGAGACGATTTTTCGTTTACTACACAATTAGAGACTATTGTGACTGAGGAGGCTGTGGAGGAGTGTGCTTGGTTAAAACCTACAAATACTTCGTTTGCTGGTGTTCCTACAACGAGTAAGAATATCAATGTTTTGAATGCCACTTATGCTGGTGTGGCTGGTACGAATGCTAGTGCTAGTAGTTCCACACGAACCTATTTACAACCAATGATTTCGGAGAATGCGTGTGAAGGTGTTAATATCTCGATCCCTCGGACTGTGGTTGAAAAGGTTAGTGGAAAACTTGAGAACATATTTTATGGATATTTCATTGGTAAAAGAATGGCGTTTCCCGTTGTTGAATTCTATACGAAAAATAATTGGGCTAAGTTTGGTTTAAAACGCATAATGATGAATGCTAAAGGGTTCTTCTTTTTTAAGTTTGATACTAATGCAGGATTAGAATCTGTCTTAGAAGGAAGACCATGGATGGTGCGTAACTCGCTTATTATTCTTAAGAACCTTACTATGAAAACGAGCCTGCAAAAGGAGGAGTTAACTCGTATCCCTATATGGGTTAAACACCATGATGTTCCGATACAAGTTTTTAAGGAAGAGGAAATTAGCTTGGTAGCTACATATCTATGTACTTCTATCATGATGAATTCGTATACTAGAAGTATGTGTAAAGATTCTTAGGGTCGTAGCAGTTTTGCTAGAGTTTTAATTGAGGTTAATTCAAGTGAGGAGCTCAAAGATTCTATTACTATTGGTATACCTGAAATTGATGGTTCTGGGTTTATTAAAGAGACCATTCGTGTTGAATATGAATGGGAACCACCTCGGTGCCCTACTTGTTGTATCTTTGGACATACGGCTGATGATTGTCCAAAACGTGTGGTTCCTATTCCGGTTGTTGAAAAGGCTGATGATGGATTCCAGAAAGTGGTTGGTAGAAAACAAAATAATATAGGTAAAGGTAATATTCCTTTGCCAAAGGGGTTCCAAGTTGGCCAAAATTTTGCATTCAAACCTAAGAATTCTGAGGGTGGTAATAATGGTGCTAACCGTAGTGTTAATTTTTCTAAACCTAGTTCATCTGCTCAAGTAGCTAAACCTAGTATTCGGAATGCTGATAAGGATGTTAATAAAGGTAAGGCTGCTAGTGAAATGCATGGGGTTCCAAGTTGGCCAAATTTTTGCATTCAAACCTAAGAATTCTGAGGGTGGTAATAATGGTGCTAACCGTAGTGTTAATTTTCCTAAACCTAGTTCATCTGCTCAAGTAGCTAAACCTAGTATTCGGAATGCTGATAAGGATGTTAATAAAGTTAAGGCTGCTAGTGAAATGCATGGTTAGGCTAGTAAGGATGCGGTTTTGAATAAACATCAAGGAGTTTCTACATCTAATTCATTTGGTATTTTAATGGATGAAGAAGATGATAATGTGGAAAATATCAATGATTAATCTGTTAATCTTAATATTCCTACAGGGGCAAGCACTCCTGCTGCTTTGGTTTCTAGTGTTTAGTATGGCTTCTTGGAATTTAGGGGTTTGAATCACGCCCTTAAACAAAAGGAGGTTCGTCAAGTTGTTAGATAAATTACCTAAGTGTTTGTTCTATATTGGAATATCATGTTGATGCTTCGGCAGTTTATGATATTTGTAAGAAGGTTTGTCGTAGGTGGAAATGGATTTCGAATAGAAGTATCTGTCCTAAAGGTTCCCGTATTATATTAGGATGGAATGATGATGTAGTTGATGTTATTATGCTTATGGCTCAAACGAACCAAGTCATGCATATCCAAGTGAAGACAAGATTGGATAATAAAACCTTATTTTGTTCTTTTGTTTATGCAGCTAACTATTATATTGACAGGCGAGAGCTTTGGGATAATCTTGTTGGGCATTCAGGTCTTATGCGCAATCATCCGTGGGTTTTATTGGGCGATTTTAATTCGGCTCTTAATCTTGAGGATCATTCGATGGGTGGTTATCAACCTACTGCTTCCATGCGTGATTTTAAGGACTGCGTGAATGCTATGGAAGTTGAGGATGTCAATGCTACGGGTTTGCACTTTACATGGACTCAAAAACCTAAAGGGGATGTTGGCACACTTAAGAAGATTGATCGAATCATGGGTAATCTCAAGTTTTGTGATCTTTTCCCAGGTTCGTTTGCTATATTTCAACCTTATCGAATATCTGACCATGTGCCTTATGTTCTTCGCATTCTTGTTGTTGGAAAACCGCGCCCAAAGCCTTTTAAATTTTCGAATTTTTTGGTGTATAAGGAAGGTTTTCAGGATGTTGTTGCTAGTGGGTGGTTACTTAATATGGATGGGTGTCATATGTATCGTGTGGTTAAACGTTTTAAGAACTTGAAGTCACCTCTTCGTAAGTGGTTAATTGCTCAGGGTAATATTCATAAACGAGTTACTACTCTTATAAAAGATCTTGATGATTCCCAAATAGCTATTGATCGAGATCCGCATAATTCTGAGCTTCGAGATATTCATGCTCACTTTTGCTTGCGTCTAAGGAAGCTTCCTTAGATGAGGAGCATTTTCTTAAACAAAAAGCAAAGATTGAATGGCTTGAAGCTGGTTATTCTAATTCAGCTTATTTCCACAAAGTTGTTAAAACTAGATGTGCACGTAACCGTACTGAAATGATACTTGATAATTCTAATGTTATTCATGAAGGTAATGAAGTTGCAGGGGCTTTTCTAAAACACTATGAAAATTTTCTTGGTGTTCAGGGTATTACGACTCCTATTGATCCTTTGTTATTTTCGAATACATTTGATGTTCAGAAAGCAGAATTTATGGTTCGAAGTATTTCGGATTTGGAGGTTAAGGATGCTATGTTTTCTATAGGAGAGGATAAAGCTCCCGGTCCGGATGGGTATACTACTGCTTTCTTTAAGAAATCATGTGATGTGGTGGGATTAGATGTGATTGCTGCTGTTCGGGAATTCTTTTCAACAGGTAAGATTCTTACAGAAATTAATCATACCATTATTGCTCTTGTACCTAAAGTCTCTACTCCAGCAAAGATAAATGATTGTAGACCGATATCTTGTTGCAATGTGTTGTTTAAATGTATTAGCAAGATTATTGCTAATCGGATTAAGGGGCATCTGGATGATATTATTAGCATTAATCAATCTGCGTTTGTTCTGGGTCGTCGTATTTCGGATAATATTTTGCTTACTCAAGAGTTGATGCATAACTATCATACTAATAATGGTCCCCCAAGGTGTGCATTTAAGGTGGATATCCAAAAAGTGTATGATACTGTTGATTGGGCTTTTCTTCGATCTATTCTTGTGGGTTTTGGGTTCCATGAAAAAATGATGCATTGGATTATGATGTGTGTATCTACTGCCTCCTTTTCTGTTTGTATTAATGGAGATCTTCATGGCTGGTTTCAAGGAAGCGTGGATTCAGACAAGGAGATCCTTTGTCTCCTTATCTCTTTTTAATGGTTATGGAAGTTCTCACATTAATTCTTAAGAAGAAAGTTGATGAGAGTGGTTCGTTTCAGTATCACCACTTGTGTGACAAACAGGAAATTATTTACTTATGCTTTGCTGATGATCTGTTCTTGTTTACTAGGGGTAATCAATCCTCGGTTAATGTTATTATACAGGGCTTGGTTGATTTTCAGCATGTTTCTGGACTTGTTCCGAGTATACATAAGAGTACTGCTTTTTTCTATAATTTTCCTAATGCTATTAAGTCTTATATTTTGAGTACTTTACCATTTGCAGAAGGTACCCTTCTTGTGAAGTACCTGGGTGTTCCTGTTATTTCATCTGGGCTTAGATATAGGGATTGCAAGGTCCTTATTGAAAAACTTAAAGCTCGTATTATGGACTGGCGGAATAAATCTTTATCAATTGCAGGTCGTCTTCAGCTTATTGAGTCTGTTCTTTCATCTATGCGGCTTCTGTTTTTATCCTCCCAATGAGGATTATATATGATTTAGAAAAACTTATGCGACGATTCCTATGGTGCTATGGTGGGACGACAAGGGTTAAGGCTAGGTGCTTGGGATGTGGTTTGTAAACCTCAATTTGAGGGTGGGCTTGGTATTCAAAGTCTTGAGGATTTTAATATTTCCCTTATGGTTACGCATGTTTGGAGTATTTTAACGTCTAAAAATTCTCTATGGGTGCAATGGATTCAATCTTATAAGCTCAAAGGGAGGAATTTCTGGGATGTGCCTTGTCTTGGGAATATGAGTTGGTGTTGGCGGAAATTGTTGCAGATTCGGCCCTCTATTCGGGCCTTTGTATGGAGTAAGGTTAATAATGGTGCCACAACGTCTGCATGGTTTGATAAATGGCATGATATATGCCCGTTACAGAATTTCATTACCCCTAGAGAAATTCATCGCGCTGGTTTTAATTTGTATACTAAGGTTAGTGATCTTATTCTTGATGGTATTTGGTGTTGGCCTGATGACTGGTCAATCAAATTTTCGCAGCTGGTTAACATCCCTATCCCTATGCTTAATTCAAATAATGATGTTTTTTTATGGCGTGATAAGTTGGGGAATATGGGGAATTTCTCGGTTACGGGGGTTTGGAACTCTATTCGTGTTAGAGCTGCTGAGGTGGATTGGTATGATATTGTTTGGTTTCCTTAATGTATCCCAAGGTTTGCGTTTCACATGTGGTTAGTTGTTAATCAGAAGCTGAAAACGTAAGATCGTCTTCGTTAGTGGGATGTTGGTCTGAATGTTGATTTGGACCTCCTTGTTTTCCCTATGTGTAGTATGGTTTGTGACTCACATTCTCATTTATTTTTTGAGTGTCCTATTTCTACACAGGTTTGGTCTCTTGTTCGTGATATGGCTTGTATGGAGGGTGTTTCGCATCATCTTGGTGATGTTTCTACTCATCTTATTGCGTTATCTCGAAGAAAGACTGTTACTAGTATTATCTTTTTGATGAGATGGCATTTATACATGATCTCATCGTTCTTTTCGGGCTTTAAATGCACTAAAATGTCATAAAATACCATATATATGCTTGTGTTTGTTTACTTGTGTATTTTAGGTATGGATATCGTGAAAAAGACAAAAGATCACAAGATACAAGGAAAAACGAACACGAGAAACGAAACCGTACAAAGAACCGGGCCCTAATCATGGAATTTTCATCAAATACCCTTGAAGACTTGAAGACAAAACAAGATTGATCCCCATTCTATGAAGAAATGACACTTAAAACCCTTGTATATTAATAATTACAAGTTTGGTCCCTTAAGTTTGTCAAAATTGCAAAAAGGTCCTTCAACTTTGAAGAAATGGCAAGAATGGTCCCTCAACAATTTCAAAATGCCAATTATAGTCCCTCATGAAGTTTAAGAGACATTGAAGACCTTTGAAGATCAAAAGAGTACAAGATCAGCCCTTGAATTATTCAAACATGTCAAAAATACACCTTTGAAACCTTTTGGAAAACTTTTGTGCAAAAAATGCAAAGTTGGGAAAGTTAAATACAAAGGATAAAACGTTTTCTAGGGCTGAAACTTTAAAAGCCAAAAATATCAAAAGAGAAGGGCCAAAAGTGCACACTTGGAAAGATTTAAACAGAAAAGGGCGCTTAACACCTTACTTTCCCCCTTTTTAGGATCAAACAGGTTTACTGTTTATCTTTTACACGCCCAGTATTTACACTTACTTAACTTGGGTAAATTTCCAATTAACTTTGCACACTTGTAATTCCCACACACACGAACTAATCCCACACACCCATACACCAATCCCATGCGTGTGGACCCTACCCCCAATTCCCCAATCCACCAATCAGAGAACACCTTAGTCCCCAAGGCACATGACGTGTCCAAAATGAACGTCCATGATGTATAGCTTACTCACAACGCACAAATGAACAGCCAGGATCAAATTTGGACAACTCATTCACTCAAAACCGTCAAGGGCAACTTTGGGATTTTCTATGCATTAGGGTTTTGTTATTTGCATTCTAGATAGTTCTTAGAGCTCTATAAAAGGAGACACCAGCCTGTGGTGATCCCTTGTTCCAGTTTTAGCAATCAAATCGTGTAATTCCTTTTTTAATATTAATATAAAGTTTGGTGTTTTTCTCTAAAGAAATTATAATTCCTTTTATGTTGTTTAAAAAGTTGGTAAGTTTTGATTGCTTATTCTGAGTTCCACTATTTGCTTGTGTTTTAAGAATTTCATAGTTTTTGATAAAAAGGTTTATGAAAACTTGATTTTCTTGGTCAGAATTATTACCAAGGATTGGGTGTTTTAAGTTCATGTTATTAGTAATATTAGGGTTATTAAAACGTGTTTTCAAAGGTTGAAAAAGTTTTGGTAAAGTTTTTAAAAAAGAAAAGAAAAATAAACAGATTATATTGTTCATCTTGTTTTTTTTGTTTTCTTTGATTTTGATTCAAGCAGGTGTTCATTGTGGTTGATACTGTTTCAGCACCAGCCCGGGCTGGTAGGGAGGAGGATTTACATCCTCTAGGGTCTTGGATGTAAGACCCTAAGGTATTCCCTTTACCTTTGTTTAAAGTTCAGAATAGGTAGCTTATGTGATCTTAATTGATTTTGTGCTTAAGTGTGTTAAATCTGCATGATTTGTGTTATATTGTGTTCTTATGCCTGTTAGAAGATAATAGGGTCACTTTGAACAAGTTTTAAAAGGTTTTGAGTTGAAAATCTTGGATTTAGATAATTAAAAGGGTGTTTGGCAACAGGTTTTAGCAGGGGAAGATTCTTGGTTTGTGTTTTAATAGGTTGTTAGAATAGTTGTAATAGGTTGCTTATTAGTAGGTGAGTAAGATTAAGCAGTTTGGTGCAAGTTTGTGGGAGGTTTGTGAGTTAAAAAAGTGAAAAAAGTAAGTCAGAACCTGCTTATCACTAATCTGTCTGAATTTCATGAGATTTATGAGATTGAATTTTAAATTCTGCTAAGTGATAGCTTAATTTAAGTTTTGAATCTGCTTAAGTGTTATTTGGAGTGTGTGTGTGCTTAATCTTAGGCTTCATAGTTCACAAGTGTGCTAGATATAAGCCACTAAACCACCAGACCTTCATAATCTGTTACAGAAACTTGCATAGGCCTGTGTATGCTTTGTTTTTGAGTATTTGCTTGCTAAGTGTTGATCTTTCTTGCTTGATTTGACTTCTTGTGCTCAAAAGAACACAAGAGTGCCCATCCTGTCCACAATAATCACACCAAATAAGCATTAGCCAGGCTCATCTTGGCTAAAATCCTTAAGCAAAGGCAAAAAGTTAACCTGCTAAGTGTTCAACTAAACCTGTTCACGTTTTTGGAATCAATCTTGGTTAAATCTTGGCTAAAAGGAAAGTGAATTGTGTTTACTAGTCATACAAGTGTCAGTTTGGTTTGGAAAAAGTTAAAAATATAAAAAAAAAAAAATAAGAAGCAAAAAGGGGGTTTCAAGACTCGAACCCCCGTCACCACTCCCACACACATCAGACATAACCATTGCGCCCTTGGGTCTTTTACTGACCAAGGGTGCAAGGTTAAATCTCTTAACCTATTTTTCATTTCATTGCTTTTATTAAAGCCGTAGCTTATTCCCTTGGATTTGAGCTTATTCTATAAGCTAAGTTTGTTATTCTCATTTTTCCTAGGATTTTAATAGAATTTGTGATTTTTCTAGCTACTTTTTATATTTTCCCTTTTATTAGTTTATTTTTTAGGATTTAATTAATAGACGTTTTTTATAAAATCAATAAAAAATACCAAAAAGATTTTAAATTTTTAGGAAAAATAATTTTTAGTTTTTAAAATATATTTTTGAGGTTTACATCAAGTTTTGGTTTCAAAAACATTTATTTTTAATTTTATAATATTTTAAGGTTTTTTATAAACTTTAAAGATTTTTATAAAATTATTAAAAAAGGTTTAGGAGCTATAATTTGTGTTTTTCTCTTAGTTATATTATTTAGGATTTTTAGAAAATTTTTAGAATTAATTTTAGAAACTTTTTATTTTTAGTATTATTTTAATATTATTTTAATATTAATTTTTCAAAATTTTATTTTTCTTTCTTTTTCATTTTTCCTTGGTTCTTTGTCATTAATTAGGACCTTTTCCATTTTTAGAATATTTTTATAACTTTTAGATTTATTTTTATAATTATTTTAAGTTTAATTAGGTTTTAATCATTTTTAATCATTTTTAGAGTTTTAAAAATAGTTTTAATAGGTTTTAATTTTTAGAAAATTACTTTTTAGTCTTCTAATAATATAAGTTAAGTGATTATTCAATAAAATCACATTTTAGACATTTGAATTAGTTAAATTTAATTTTAGGGCTTTAATTAGCATTTAAAATTAATTATTTAATTAATAGAAGGTTTTAAAATATCTTTGTTGGATTTTTATATTTATTTATATTATTTTAGACTTCTTTTTAGTCTTTTTAATTATCAATTTTGTTTTTGGTTTTTAATAATTTTTAATTTGAGTAGTTTTTCACGGTTTTACGTCTTTTTCGTCGTAGTTTAATTTTAACGTATCCGTCTTTCATCTTCTCATCCCCATTCTTCTCAATATTAATCTCAAACAACTACAAGTTAATTCACAACACCATACCTCCTTGGGAAACGAACTCTCTTTCTCTCATTTTAAGTGATTGGGTCATTAGTGTTGATTTTTCCTAAAATCATCACTCGATACTTACCGCTCATATACGTTCTTTTGTTTTCCTAAACAAGAGTCGTATTTTACTACAATCATTTTTGGCGCCGCTGCCGGGGAGGTGTGTCGTGCTTTAATTTGGAAACTTTTGTTTTTGATATTATCCATAAATAGTATTTGTGTTAAGTGGAACTCCCTTAACACGTATTATCGGTTTTCTTGGTTTTTCTTTGTGAATATTATTAATATATTATATTAAGTATCACAATCAAAATACAATATCTCCAAAAGTGTGAAAACACAACCTTAATTGGGATTTGATCTCCTAATTATTGTATTCGAATCTCAAACAAAAAGAAAAGGCAAAAATAGATAAATACTTTCGTGAAGCTCGATTTTGAAAGATACGAACTATAAGGTGGGTATAAGGCGGGTATTATAAAATATACCCTAAGGAAAAAGGCTCTTAAGTGCTTCGCGCCGCCTCGTTTCCCCGCTTGCTTGTGAGTATTTTGAGATTGAAGGCTAATCGAGGGTTTTGCCGCCCAAAGTATTAATACGTATACTATATTTGCTTGGTTTTCTTTGTGATTAAACCCTCGTGAACAATTTGGTTTTCACCAAAGTTCTAAAGTCATTCGAAGGCGTTCACTCCACGTGATCGTTTTCATTCCTTTGAGGCTTCTTTAATCAAGAGTTTGATTCGAGGAGAGATTTTGTAGATTGTTGTCTACGAAGATACACCAAAATCCAAAAAAATTAAATATCATCAAAAACACAAAAAAATTGAAAATCCACAAAACAACCAAAAAGAATCTTCTTTGCTCACCTCCCATTCTTCGTGAAGTTTATGATCACTCGTAATCAAGCTAAACGAGCTCGTAAACGACTTCAAAAGCAAGCAAATCAAGGATCGTTGATTGTTGAAGAACCTCCAATTGTTGAACCTATTATAGAACAAGAAGTCGTCATGGCTAATCGTACTATGATGGAGTTGCTACAAGCACCCACCGAGGGTTTTGGAGAGGCAATTGTTATTCCCGCCATCCTTGCGGAGAATTTCGAGATTAAGACGGGTTTAATGTCGATGCTACAAGCAAACAAATTTCGAGGTCATGAGAAAGACAACCCGCATTACCACATTAGGAATTTCAACCGTCTCACCGCCACTAGCAAATTCAAAGATGTTCCACATGACGCCATTAAGATGATGTTGTTTCCATATTCGTTGGATGGACCCGCAAAAATTTGGCTCGAGAAAGAACCGCCAAATTCGATTTTGACATGGGCCGATCTCGTTTCTAAGTTTGTGAACAAGTTTTTTCCACCATCGATAACAACACACTTAAAAAATGAGGTTTCACGATTTGTGCAACGTAACAATGAAAGTTTTTCAATGGCATGGGAACGATTTAAGGAGATGTTACATGAATGTCCTCATCATGATTTTTCGGAATTGCATCAAATTGATACATTTTATAATGGGCTTAATGATCATGAACGAGATTATTTGAATGCCGCCGCGGGTGGTAATTTTTTGTGCAAGACGACAAATGAGGCTTTACAAATCATTGAAAATCGATCTAAGGTTTATAGCCCTCGTAACACACCGAGTGTTGCCAATATGGGTTCGTCATCTTCGTCACAATCGTCTCGTAGCATTAACGCCTTACATGATGAAGCTAATGAGGAAAATCGGTTTTTTGATAGATTTGCTAATCTAATGTCCCATTGGAAGGCTCAAGAAGCTTCCAATTCCGCTTCGGTTAAAGCGGTTGCTAAGAGTTGTTTATCTTGTGGAGGAGCTCATGATCTTTCCGAGTGCATTACCGCGGATGGTAACACTTCGAGTGCTTATGTAGCAACGGGAACTTACAACCAAAACGGCCAAGGTTCTCGCCAAAATCAAGCTCCACCAAACCAAAATGCTAATAATTATCGAAACAACAACCAAGGTAATTATCAAGGCAACACACGCAATTACAACAAAGGGAATTATCAAAGTGGGAATGGACAAATCTCTAATCAAAATCAAAACCGTGATTTTCAAAACACTACACAAGGTTTTCAAAATGCTCACACGAAAAATTTGCAAGGAGAATTTTTAGATTATGCAAAAGCAAATGATGCTAAATTTGATAACATGCAACGTGAGATGATTAGCTTAAGGTCCGAGTTGAAAAACGAGCTTAAAAATGAACTTGCTAATGAACTTAAAACTCATGCAAACAAAATGGAAGGAAATCTCCAACGTCTTCAACAAAACCAACAAAAGATGGAATTAGGACAACATGAGATTAAGCAAGAGTTATTAAAAGCGGATGCTAGGCAATCAAAATTTGAGGACCGAATGGCTAAGATGTTTGAAGCAATCATGTGTAAGCCCTCTTCTTCGGGTGGTCTTCCTAGTGATACCATTAACAACCCGAGGGGAGAATTGAAGGTTGTTGCTACACGAAGTGGCAAAACTTTCAAAGAACCAATCTCTCGTCCAAGTACTTCTACGGAGAAGGAAATCGAGAAAGAACCCGAGGTGATGGTCGAAAAGGAGCACATTACAATCCCACGAAGTACCGCTCAAACCACACCTACGGTTACACCAATACCAATTATGGAACCCGAGATTCCAAGGCCGTTGCCTAATGACCAACCCACACCACCGTTACCTTACCCTTCGAGACGAAACAAAGAGAAAGCACAAGAAAGGAACAATTATCAATTTGAGCTATTTATGAAAATGTTTCGTGATTTGCATTTTAACATAAGTTTTGCCGACGCTCTTATCATGATGCCTCGATTCGCCGCAAACTTCAAAAGTATGCTTAACAACAAAGAAAAGTTACAACAATCGTCTAGTTGTTCATCGGTTTTTCTAAGCCGCATACCACAAAAAGTCGGTGATCCCGGTAAATTTTTGATTCCGTGTGCTATTCAAGATATGGAGGAATGCTACGCCTTGGCCGATCTTGGCGCTAGTATTAATTTAATGCCTCTCGAGATTTTCAAATCGCTTTCGCTTCCGGCTCTTACTCCTTCGAACATGTCCATCGAGATGGCCGATCATTCTACGATCATGGCATGTGGAGTAGCCGAGGATGTTTTTGTTAAAGTCGGAAAGTTTTACTATCCCGTTGACTTTATCGTTGTAGACATTCCCATCGATCGAAAAGTTCCTCTCATTTTGGGTCGTTCATTTTTGGATACATCACGAGCACTTATCGATGTTCATGCTCGAAAAATCACCCTTCGTTTCAATGAAGAAGAACGTGTCATCAATGCAACACAAAACTCCAATCTTTCTCATGTATATTCTATTGCAACTTTAAACCATGGTGACTCGACCAATGTCATTTGCAAAGAATTTTCACCAAGAGTTTTAGGGAATGTCGCCAAAAACAATTTACCATTTCCTCCGCCGGTGGAGGTTATGAGTGCAAAACCGACAAAGCAGAAACCATCAATACTTGAATCGAAAAATCCTTCGCCTCATCTCGAACATTCATTCTTGAAAAGTGTTGATAAGTTGCCGGTTTCTACGGAAGATCTTTCGGATGATGAATATGTTGGCCCCGATGGGGAGGTTTTCTTCGTCGATAAACGTTTTGAGAACTTGCCACCACCAAAACCAAAACGGTTTCAAAATGTGAGAATTTTTAGTGTAACTAACATCGTCTTAGAAACACCGAATATTTTCGACATAATTAAAAAGGGTTTTCATAAGGAGAGTTTAAAAGATAACAAAGGAAAAGATCTTAAATGTGATTTAATTGATTTTTCTACAAATCTAACTCCGTCATCACCGCGTGTTTTGAGTGCTACAAACTCGTCTACTCCTTTTGACGATGTTTTGTGTGGTTCTAGTATGGGGGAAGCCCCTTATGTTCCCTCATCCTTGTCCACCGAGGACGAGATATTCGATCCCGGAATTTCATGTAAAGGGAAATCTCGGTCTTCCACCGATGCAATAAATGGAAACTATATCTATTTGCTTGGTGCGAGTCTACCTCGAGTAGCTCAAACGTTTGTCTTACCAATTGTCTCACCCTTCTACTTCTCATCTATTTTCTTCAAACTCTTTGAGTTTATGGCACATGTTGAAGTGGCGTTGAATTGTTTTTTCCATGAGAACGAGAACGCCATTTTCGACCCCGGTATTTTGCATCACTTAAGGACTTAGTCCTTTTTACCGGTTGCTTTTTGGGCCTTGTTTATCATGTAAGCCCCACCAAAATTGACCACACCATGATATCCCTAAATGTTCACATTTTGAGGGGATCGAGTCGAGCTCATGACTCGGTAATCAAAAACGAGGTGCCTCGTGGGGGAGATCCCATGCTTATCTTTTATATTCACTAATAAGGGGACTTGTACCCTTCCAACTCGTTGTCTCGTGGTTGTTTGTGATTGTGTTATCTAGATCATCATCATCGTCTACGATTGAAGACTCTCGTGTTCGTTTACGTGAGCCTCCATCGTTCGTTTGAAGAAGTTTTTCACGAATCCATGACATATCCTTTATTGTTCTAACAATTATCTTTTAGCATAATTAATAAACGGCTTTAGATATATTGTTGATCACCCTTTCCATGCTAGATCCTAAGCATTCGATTCTTCGTCTCTAGTATGGGGGTGCTCCACCTTTAGACTCGAAACATTGAGGACAATGTTTACTTTTAGTATGGGGGGGTGAATAGGTACTTGCTTTGCTACGCCCTCACGTTTTCCAACTTTCAATGTTTTGTTTTGCTAATAAGGCTAAAAATGGCAAAATTTTAAAATTTTTCTTAGTTTTCATAAGTGTTTTTAAGACACGAATGTATATTTTCCGATAGGTAGAATAAGAGTTAATTTTTGACTTGATGGGCATTTGGAGCCCTTTACATTCCTTAACCCGCTCAATTCAAGTTTTGCTAGACTTTTATATAGGGAGCTTTAAAAACGCGAAAGTCTTAATTCATTCGGGTTAAGAACAAGAACTTTTCGCAAGTTCCTATAATTGATTCTAGAAAGTCACTTATCAAGGGAACTATAAAAAGCATTCTCTAAACTTGAAAAAGTCCAAGAAAGTGCAAGATCCTATAGGTGGCTTGAAAACCCAAAACTTTGATTTGATATAGTCTTAATGAAAGCTAATCCAAATTTGGCTTAATTTTGACTTGCATGGCTAAGTATTCACGAGTCTCTTTAATTAGAGGTCTTTATATAGTGAAGAACGAGAAATGATAGAGTTAGACAAGTGATCATGCTAAACGTAGAACATGAAAGTGTTCTTTCAAAAACTCATATGTTTTTAATTGTGGCTTTTTCTTCCCATAATATCAATGCATTAGGAATAAATCATAATTGCAATA